>JAOUZG010045228.1:0-29220 GCA_026289955.1 Argiope argentata | reverse complement strand
TCAAAGGTTTGGACACACAGTACAAGCTTGCAGAGGATCACAGGCATATGCGCGATGTTCCTTGCTCGATCATGATAGCCAAACATGCTCTAACACCCCTTGCTGCACAAATTGTAAAGGTGAACATCCAGCTTATTCCAGACTTTGCACTCGCTGGAAACAAGAAAAAGAGATCCAAACCGTAAAAGTAAAACAAAATCTTACCTTCAAGGAAGCACGAAAAACTGTTTTAGATCGTACTCCTGGAGCAGGTGTGTCTTATTCTGCAGCAGCAAAGGTTATGATGGTGTCGACTTCAACTCAAACATTTGAAGAAACTCAACAGCAAGTTAACAGCGCTTTCCTAAGAATGAACCAAATTAAATCCAAATCTCAAACTGCAATAAATAAAGACATAAGCGGGAGTAATAATAAAGAGAATAAGTCAAGCCAATCATGTTCAACTAAAGATAAAAACCTAACACCCTCAAGCAATTCAAGTGTATCCTCTCATAATCCTACTGTGAAATCTGATAAAGGGGACCAGCCAAAGAAAGTAACAAAAATATTGAAAGAGACTAAAGCAATGAAAAAAGCGCGACTACAGTTGCAAAAGAAAAATCTAGGTGACAAAATAAAGGATTCTATTAAAAAACGTACAATTACCAAACATGACCTATTAAAACAAACACAACTTGAAGGCTGTGATGAAAAAGATAGTTTAAAAATCCATCCTTCAGAAGATGACGCGATGTCTACTAGCGGGGAGGAAGAGTCACTTACCTCTTAATTCAAAAACACGGCCATCAAAATACTTTCTTGGAATTGTCAGGGCTTACGCACTCACTTTCAAGACCTTAAATATATTTTAAATAACTACCAGCCCGCATGTCTGGGATTACAAGAAATATGCCTATCTCCGAAACATTCCACAAAAATGAAATACTATAACATCGTTAGAAAAGACTACACTCTGGGCTCTAGATCCTCAGGAGGTGTGGCCCTTTTCATTTCTCAAACATTTCCATATAGAGAATTACCTATAAATAGCCCTATTCAAGCCGTTGCAGTTCAGCTTCACATAGGCTCTTTATTATCAGTTTGCTGTATTTACTTGCCCCCGAATGACAACACGATTCAAAATGATTTTGACAGTTTAATAGAATAACTCCCAAAACCTCTCATCCTCATGGGAGATTTTAATGGCCACAATCCTATTTGGGGAAGCAAAGATTTCAATCTAAAAGGGCAACAAATAGAGGTTTTACTAGAAGACCATGATCTGTGTTTATTAAACGATAAAAGTTATACCTACTTTCATATACCTAGTCGAACATTTCATACCCTAGATCTCGTTTTATGTTCTCCAGCATTAGCAGTTACATGGGATTTTGGTGTTGCAGACGACCTGTACAACAGTGACCACTTTCCTGTTATTTTAACATATAGTCATAATGATGCTGTATATCCAGAAATACCAAAAAAATATATATTTCACAAAGCAGATTGGGTTCTTTTCTCACATTTGGCTTGCATTACAGAAGACATTGTAAAAAACGAAAACATTGACGGTGTTATGCAAATGATAACGGATAAAATTATAAAAGCAGCAGATGCTGCGATTCCAAAGACATCAGGAAAGATTCCGAAGCACTGGAAGCCTTGGTGGAATGATGAGTGCAAAGCGGCTGAGAAGAAACAAGCCAAAGCTTGGAATAAGTTCCGACGATATCCCACTACTAATAATTTTATTATCTTTAAACAAGCTAAGGCAACTGCAAGATTGATCAGGTGGAAAAGTCAAAGAAATACGTGGGTATCATTTGTGAGCTCTATAAACGGAACAATAAGTTCCAAACAGCTGTGGGATAAAACAAGGAAGATATCTGGCATTTTTAAAAACACTGTTCCTTTGTCCTTTTTAAAGACCAACGGACAATTTATAACACATATAAAGGAAATGGCTAATACACTGGGTGAGACATTTTCGAGAGTATCTAGTGCAACTTCGTACACACAAGAATTTATATCTTACAAAACAAATGAAGAAAAACATAGTTTAAACTTCTCTGTGAACTCTAAAGAGGAATATAATTCCGATTTCAGTTATATGGAGCTAAAAAGGGCACTACAAAAATCTCGAGCCACTTCACCTGGTCCCGATAATGTTCACCTTTACATGATAAACCATCTTAGTGAAATATCTCTAAAAATATCCTGTATTGTTTCAATCGAATTTGGCATGAACATAGTTTTCCCAACTTATGGAGAAATGCAATTATAATTCCGATTGCGAAACCAGGAAGAGATTCTTATGACCCAAGCAATTATCGACCAATTGCACTCACTAGTTGTCTATGCAAAATTTTAGAGAGAATGATTAATGCTCGCTTAGTATACATTCTTGAAGAGAACAAATGGTTATCCCCTTTTCAAAGTGGCTTCCGCCGTGATAGGAGTACTTTAGATAATGTTTTGCAACTAGAAACATCTATTAGAGAAGCTTTCGTGAGCAAGAAACATCTAGTATCAATAATGTTCGACATGGAAAAAGCATAGATAGAGCTTGGAGATACGGAATTTTGCGAGATTTGCACAGAATCGGTCTTCGAGGAAATTTACCTGAGTTTATTGAGAACTTTTTAAGAACGAGAACCTTTCGGGTTCGATTGGGCAATATTTTATCTGATGTTTTTTATCAAGATGAAGGAGTTCCTCAGGGAAGCGTCCTCAGTGTTATTTTATTTATTGTCAAAATCAATGATATCATTAAAAATATCCCACCGGCTGTTCACGGTTCATTGTTTGTTGATGACTTTCAAATACATTGCTCCAGGGAAAACATGGATTTCATTGAAAAGAAACTTCAAGAAGCTATCAACAATATATGTGAATGGGGAAAATTTAATGGATTTATTATTTCTGCTCAAAAATCGGTTGCAATTCATTTTTGTAGAAGACGTGGGTTGCATCCGGATCCAAAACTGAAATTAAACAGATTATTACTTTTGTGTCTGAAGTAAAATTGCTAGGAATAATGCTTGATTCAAAATTGACTTTCAAGTCACACATAAATTATCTGAAAAAAAAAATGTGTACTTTCCTTGAACTTAATGAAAATTCTCTGCAATTCACACTATGGAGCAGAAAGTAATTGTTTACTCAAAATATATAGAAGTTTAATCAGATCAAAACTGGATTACGGCTGTGCTGTATATGGATCTGCTGCGGAATCTACATTGCGGCCTCTTGACTCTATTCATAATCAGGGTTTACGACTTTCAATTGGAGCATTTCGAACTTCCCCCGTTTTAAGCCTATATATTTTATGTGACGAGCTTCCTTTAAAATTTTGAAGAGAAAAACTGGCTCTTAATCTGTTTTTTAAAATAAAAAGTGACGATTCACATCCATTGCATTTCAAAATTTTAAATCCTACTTATGGCTTATTATTTTCATTGCGATCATCTTTTCGTCCTACTTTTGGTTTTAGAATTGGAATAATTCTTAAAGATCTAAATATAACTGACTTCCCGATTCTTAACAAATCTGACGAATTTCCTCCTTGGAAAAAAATATGAATTAATTTTATTGATACTTTTGAGAAATGGAACAAGTCATCAACAGTAAATTTAATTTACCAATCACTGTTTTATTTTCACAGACAACATTTTTCTGACTATGAACCAGTTTTTACTGATGGTTCCAGGGCAAATGACGTAGTGGGTGCATCTATAATTATCAGACACTATAATCTCGGAAAGATTGAATAAATTTTGTTCCGTTTTTACATCAGAAATTTATGCAACATACCGGGCTTTGATAAAAATTGCAGAAAAAAGGTTATAAAAGAAGCATTCTATATACAGATTCAAAAAGCGCCATTGAAGCATTAAGGAAAGGTCCTTTAACAAGACATCCCTTGTTGCTGAAGTGCATTGAATTCTATATTTATTTAGCAGCGAGAGGAATACAAGTAACATTTTGTTGGATTCCGGGACACTCGGGAATTGCTGGAAACGAAAGAGCGGATAAAGCTGCAAGAAGTGCAGCAGCAATGACTGAAAATTTTGTTCCATTAAATGATGCAATTCAAGTTGTTAAAAACCAACTGCAAATAAAATGGCAAAGCTTTTGGAACGAACAAAAGCAAAATAAGTTATATGAAATTCAGCCATTAATAAAGACTTTTAAGTCTTACAAGCTAAACCGGAAACAATCAGTCATTTTAAATCGTCTTCGAATCGGTCACACTAGATTGACACATAAGTACCTGTTAAATTCAGAACCTGCACCACTTTGTTCGCATTGTCATTGTACTCTTTCAGTTAAACATATTTTTTGCAATGCCCAAATTTTAGCGCTTATAGACGAATCCTATTTGGGAATAAAAATCAATTGAAAGACTTGTTGGGTGATAAGCCACATAAAAACTTATTTTACTTTTTACAAAACATTGGCATTGATAACCTTATCTGAGTTTTTTTGCTCTTTTTAAATTGGTTTTAGAATTTTTACTCTTTGAAACATGTTAAAACTCTGGAAAGTTTCTTAAAATCATGTGTTTGGCGCAGAATGGCCAAATGTGGCTTTTGCGCCATAAAACCAAACCAAACCAAACCAAACCTTTTAATATTTCACACCATTTTGATAAATATTTTATTATGAAACGAATTTCCAATGTTAATGAAACATTTGATAAAGTGTCACCATTTCTTGTTCAAAAATCAACAACTTCAAAAGTTGGTGAAATTTCCGCAATTAAAAAGATGCGTTCTGGGGATTTGCTAATAGAGGTTAACTCTCGAAAGCAAGCCCAGCAAATTCAAAAACTAAAGGCTTTGGCCTCAATACCAGTTAGCGTCAGCCCCCACCAGTCATTGAATACAACAAAAGGTGTAATAACATGTGGAGAGTTGCTAAATGTCCCTATTGACGAAATTATGAAGGAGATGAAATCCCAGGGAGTTGTAGACGTTCGTCGCATCACCATTCGGCGAGACGGAAACCTGCTGGAAACGAAACACCACATTCTTACATTTAGAGTAGCAACATTACCAGAATCAGTCTACGCAGGCTATATAAAATTGCCGGTTAGGCCGTATATACCGAACCCGCTTCGATGCTTCCAGTGCCAGAGGTTTGGCCATTCAAATACAAACTGCCGAGGATCTCTGACTTGTGCCCGCTGTTCTGCTAAAGGACATGACAGTCAGCAGTGCTCCGCACAGGAAAAATGCTTGAATTGCGAGGGTGATCACCCATCGTATTCAAGGTCCTGTCCGCGTTGACAATTGGAAAAAATGATAATTACAGTTAAAGTCAAAGAAAATGTGTCCTATGCTGAAGCCAAGCGTAAAGTTCTGGCCCAAACACCTATACCTGGTACGAGCTATGTTCTATAGCTAAAAAATCATTTTGCGCAAACTGTTCGTGTACCAACTGTACAAAGCAGACTTCCAAAACAAAATCTAACAGAAAAACAGAATCAGATTCTGAACAGTCTACTGAAAGTGTACCAGAAACATTTAAACCAGAAACATCAAAATCTCAATTGAGAAAGAAAAATCAAAGCTCGATAAAGTTACGGCTTGCAAAACGCGGCCTGTCCCAGAAAGATCTCCCTATTAAACTTAAGAAATCAATTTTGAAGAACTCTATTGCCTTGGGACTAGCATCACAAGGTATTGTTCACAAAGACTTGCCTTCAGTTTTTGGAGACATGTCCCATAGCCTTGATTTCAAAATACATCCGTCTGAGGATGAAGAAGACCTTGAGATGAATTGTGAAGATCGGACAACTTCAACAAATGTTTTCATTCCTCCTAAAAAACCACTTTCTTAATGGGTTTTTTTCTTTCTTGGAACTGTCGTGGCCTTCGTCCCAAAATTTGTGACATCAAGTACATGATTAATAAATTTCAGCCCATCTGTCTTTGCCTTGAAGAAACGTATTTAAAATCTGACTTTTCTTAGAAATTGCGAGGTTACCACTGTGTTCGGAAGGATGCTACTACGGGAACTCGTCCTGTTGGTGGTGTCTGCATCTTAATATCAAATCTCTATCCGAGCACATCTCTTGCTTTACAGACTCCCCAGCAAGCTGTGGCTGTGCAGATTCACGTTCGCACTTTGATTACAGTTTGCTGCGTTTACTTACCGCCAAATGACATAATTACCCAGCAAGATCTAAACAACTTAATTGACCAACTTCCTTCACCCTTTTTGCTTGTAGGTGATTTTAACGGCCATAGTTCTTTCTGAGGTTCAGATAATACGAATTCTCGCGGACGGCAAATAGAACAGTTTATTTCTGACAACTCTCTATGTTTGCTGAACACGGACGAAAAAACGTATTTCCACGAACCGACGCGTACCTTTCATAGCCTTGATCTGGCCATCTGTTCTCCTGAGCTTCTACCATGGTTGACATTTTCGGTTTCAGGTGATCTCTTTAATAGTGACCACTTTCCCGTAATTATCTCCTACGCTGATGATGACTGTGCCACTCTGCGTGGACCGCGCTATTTATTTAAGAGGGCAAACTGGTCACTTTTCACACAGCAAGCAGAAATCACCAGGACTATGATCAGATCGGCAGGTATTTCCGACGCGATACAAAATGTTATCGATTGCATAATACGCGCCGCCGATATATCTATTCCAAAACGTTCCACACGTCAACGGAAGTTTCGGCGACCATGGTGGAATGAGGCTTGCCACGACAGTTTGAAGAGACAAAAAAAGATTATGGAATATCTTCCGTAGATATCCAACTACACAAAACCTTATTGCATTCAAGAGGGCTAAAGCCTTAGCTCGTCGGATACGTCGACGCAGTCAGAGGGAATCATGGATTGACTATATTTCTTCCATCATATCATCTGTTTCGAGTAAACAATTGTGGAGTAAAATTAAATCTGCTAACGGATTATATAAAGAATTTTCTTTTCCTGTACTTCATGTAGGAAATGCCAAATATTCATCTCCTACAGATATTGCAAATTGCCTTGGTGAGACATTTGCGAGAGTATCGAGCGCTGTCTCCTACAGTCTTACTTTTCAAGAGACTAAAAGACGCGCTGAGAGGGTTCCCTTGACTTTTAAAACCCGCAGATTCCATCCACATAACTCTAGGTTCAGTATAGTTGAACTTCAGAATGCTCTACGCAAGACTCATGAAACCAGCCCAGGACCTGATGGAATTACGTATAGTATGCTTCGCCATTTGAGTTCCACCTCCTTGTCCAACCTGTTGCTTCTATTTAACAGAATTTGGTGTGAAGAGAAATTTCCCTCTCAATGGCATGATGCTATTGTGGTTCCTGTTCTGAAGCCTGGTAAGGATGCTGATAATCCATTAAATTACAGACCCATTGCGTTGACGAACTGCATATGCAAAGTCATGGAAAGAATGATAAACGCACGACTTATGTTTATTCTAGAAAAATGTGACTGTATTTCCCCATTTCAAAGCGGTTTTCGAAGAGGTCGATCCTCTATAGACAATCTTGTCCTTCTAGAAACTGAGGTACGCAATCCCTTTGTTCAGAGACATCATCTTGTCTCGATATTCTTTGACTTGGAAAAGGCTTACGATCGAACCTGGCGATATGGCATTCTCCAATCGCTTTTAGATTTGGGTTTTAAAGGTCACTTGCCTATTTTTATTAAACATTTTTTATCTTCTAGAGTTTTTAGCGTCCGTATTGGACACTTTTATTCAAATCCTTTTATTCAGGCTGAGGGTGTACCTCAAGGTAGCATTCTCAGCGTGACCCTTTTTATTATCCATCTCAGTCAAATACTCAATCAATTACCATCATCTGTAAAAGGTAGTCTCTATATTGATGACCTACAAATTTCTTGCGGAGGCAGCAATACGAGATTAATTGAGAGACAATTGCAGTCCACAGTGAATAAATTGGTAGCTTAGTGTGATGATAACGGCCATACAATTTCTCCAGATAAGAGTCGTTGCCTTCATTTCTGCAGAAAGCGGAGCCTTCACTTGGATCCTAACATCCTTATTCGAAATACCACTATTCCTATTGTCAATGAAGTAAAGTTCCTAGGAATAATATTTGATCGCAAACTTACTTTCCTTCCGCACATCCTATATTTGCGGAAGAAATGCGAAAGATCACTGAATATCCTCAAAGTCCTCTCTAGAACTTCCTGGGGAGCAGATTGTACATCTCTTCTCCGTATTTATCAGGCTCTCGTTTTATCTCGCATCGATTATGGGTGTATGATTTATGGTTCTGCTCGACCCATGGCCTTGCGGAGACTGGATACCATACACCACATTGCTTTGAGAATATCTTTAGGAGCATTTCGCACATCACCTGTGCAAAGTCTTTACGTTGTGTGCAACCAACAGCCACTGGAGTTAAGGCGGAGAAAATTATCTGCCCAATATTACTTTAGAATTTCGTCTGTTCCGAATCATCCATTGCGCGATATGACGACTTCCGTTGGTCTCCAGCGAATTTATGACGCTAGGCCTTTTAACATTCCTCCCTTTTGTGACAGGATTAAAAAAGTCTTATTTAATACAGAACTCAATAATGTCACTATTCAAGTTTTGGATTTTTTGTCTTTCCCACCTTGGAATGTTCCTCAATTCTCATATTTGAATCCCTTTTCCGGATTTAATAAATCTATCATTGCTCCCATTGCTTTCCAACAACTTTTTAACTCTCATCGTACTCAGTTCTCCTCTTTCGTACCAATTTTTACTGACGGGTCTAAATCGAAAGGACATGTTGGTAGTAGTGTTATTTTTGATACCAGCAGGCAAAGTTATAAACTAAATCTCTCCTGCTCGGTTCTAACTGCTGAACTAGTTGCCATATTATGCGCTCTTCAAGCAATGTTGCTTTCTACTCAGCGCCAATTTTGCATCTATACAGACAGCATGGGATCCTTGGAAACACTTTCTAATAGTCATAATATTACACATCCTGTTGCCATGGAGATTCTATGTGTCCTACGAGAACTCCAAAAGAAAAATGTTAAGCTTTTATTCTGTTGGATTCCGAGCCATGTTGGCATTACGGGTAATGAGCAGGCGGATATTGCTGCTAAAACAGCATCTACTCTTCTGCAAAGAAACCTTCCATACTGTGATGCGAAAATTTATTTCACGCAACGTATACGTTCAATCTAGCAGGAAACTTGGAACCAGCAAGTACTTAATAAATTACATTCGATTAAGCCATCTATTTCGGTCTGGCCTGGTATTCCAGTACTTGGTCTTGACGTCAAATTGGCAAGACTTCGCATTGGCCATACGCGTTTTACCCATAAACATCTTTTATTTGGTGAAAATTGTCCTATGTGTTCAACATGCCGTGTTAATTTCAGTGTTCTACATATTTTTAATTGAGTGCCCAGCTTTTAAAGTTTGGCGCAGTATAGCCGTCCTATTGGTTCTTGTGCCAAAAAACTTCAAACCAAACTAAACCAGCCCAGCTTTTAACCACCAACGCAGGCATTTCTTTAATTCATTGATTTTAAATGCACATGACCTGGTGGGAGTTCAACCCCATCCAAATCTTTTTGGCTTTTTGAAGGCTATTGGTTTTTACCACATAATTTAGCGTTTCAGTATTACTATCCTTTCCTAATTTATATATTTTAAACTTCCAAAGACTAATGTTTTTAAACTTCATTGCTCTGTAATTTTACCATATTGATGGCGCAGTATGGCCATGCCAGGCTTTTGCGCCAATAAAATCAACCAACCAACCATCTACATCACCGGGACCTTATAGAATACATTATGATATGCTGAAACATCTAAGTGATTCGTCATTACGGATACTTTTAACTTTATTTAACAGAATTTGGATAGAAAGGTTTTATCCAACCTGCTGGCAAAAAGCAATAATAATTCCTATTCTCAAACCTGGGAAAGATCGGCAAGATCCCGCTAACTACAGACCGATAGCTCTTACCAGTTGCCTCAGTAAACTAATGGAGCGTATGGCTAGTCACAGATTGATGTATGTGTTAGAAGAGAAAAACTGGATTTCTCCTTTTCAGAATAGGAAACGTTACTGTAAAGGTTGCTCCCCACAGTACTCTAAATCACTCCAGAGGTGTAGTGTCAGAACATGAATTGCAGAGAGATCTGGAGGAAGATATTTTAGAATGCCTTAAAGATCAAAAAGTTATCGCAGTCCGCAGAATCACAACAAAAAGAAATGGTCAAAACTTTCCCACCAAGCATTTGATTCTTACATTCAGCACTCCAACATTGCCGAAATCAGTTAAAATAGCATATATAAACTGTCCTGTAAAGCCATTCATACCAAATCCACTACAATGTTTTAAGTGTCAAAGGTTTGGTCATACCATAACAGCATGCCGAGGGAAACAAATCTGTGCCCGCTGCTCTCTTTCCGATCAGGACAGTAATAACTGCTCTTCCACAGAAACAAAATGCGTTAATTGTGATGGTGATCATCCTGCCTATTTTCGCTCCTGCCCAAAATATAAACTTGAAAAGGAGATCCAAACTGTAAAAATTACAAAAAAACAATTCATTTCCGGAAGCTCGAAAAATAGTAAGTGACAGAATGCCAAAACCAGGAATTAGTTACTCATCAGCACTAAATGCAACCATTTCATCTTCAGAACTAAATGTTAAAAAATCTCAAGAAATATCCACTGCTAAAAATAATGCTCCTGTAGTTCCTATCGTAAACTCTTCAGCAGACCACGATACAATTACAGTTAAAAAAAAGTGACTGGCTTGCACTTCTTAACATTAAGAAAATATGGGAAGAAGCTTCTACATTTTCTTCTGACACCTCAGGGCTCCAAACATCTCTAGCTAGTCTCGCAGACCTTAATTCTGAGTCTACTCCTATTCCCACCACAATTGATTCATTTAATTCGCAATTTGCTTTAAATAAAACTGTTTCTTGTTCCAGTAAACTATGTACATCAAAAAATCCTCCTTCCTTAAATTCGAATGCTCATGACAGCAAAAAACAAACAAAAAAATCAGATCAAATAGAAAAAGTAAAAGAATCCAAAGCTGCGAAACGTGCTCGTATCCTTGCTGCCAAAAGAAATCAAGATATCTCAAATCCTTCTGAGAACCGATCGCATTCTAGACTAAATTTTTTAAAAGATTCAATAAAAGAAAAGAATGATAATGAGGATGATAGCGACTTTCTCTTGAAGGTGTATCCGTCTGAAGACGGTATGTCAACTGGCGAGGCTGATGACCTCCCACCTCCGTCGTAGTTTTTTCTTTGGGCATTTACCTCTCCTTTTCCCCTCAGGGTGTCCCGATCCCGAGGTTCCCAGGGATCTTTACTCATTTTATGTTTATTCTCCACTACGCCTTTTCTGTCTGCTTGATCCTTCTTTCCCTCGACGGCAAGCGAGGGAGCTCTCCATGAGAAGCTGTCGCCGCTCTGTTTGCTTCTTGCTTCTTATGGACAGCCAAAGTCCCCACGTGTTGGCCGTGCGTGGCAACCCATTTGAAAGACGGGTGGTGCATTGTGGTCCCCAATGTATCAATCGGCTGGTTGCTAGTCACCTGAGTGGCTAGTTTGCTAGGGATCAAGCGAAGGGGTTACTTCTTGGGCTTGGCGTTAAGGGTGGTCACTGTCCCCGGGGGTAACTCCGAGCGTATAGGTACCGATTAGCACTAGGGTGTATGCTGAGGCTGGAACAGACCAGAGCCGGTAATTGCCTTCCCTTGTTGGGCTCCGTGGTGGGCGGTGCCGTCGGACCCGAATCTCATTCATATCGTATGGCTCCTCGAAACAAGGGTCCCTTCAGTGGGCAACAAAAAGTACAAACCTCTTTCAATACATACGATTATTTTGACAAATTCTTTATTTTAAGTCGAGTTTCCGAAAACAAAGAAACTTTTGAAACAGTCTCTCCGTTCCTTGTACAAAAGGCTATAAATGCTACAGTCGGCGAAGTTTCATCAATTCGAAAGATGAGATCTGGTGACTTGCTTGTGGAGGTTTCTTCCCGCAAACAAGCACAGCAGATACAAAAACTTAAATCCTTGGCAACTATAAAAGTTTCGGTAATCCCTCACCAATCATTGAATAGCTCTAAAGGCGTCATTACCTGCGGCGAAATATTAAATCTTCCCGTAGAGTTAATTACTTCTGAAATGAAAGCTCAAGGTGTTACACACGTCCGTCGAATTTCTATACGACGTGACGGACAGCTACTTGAGACTAAACATCATATAATAACCTTTAAATCTCCTAAATTACCAGAGTACGTTTATGCAGGCTATATAAAGTTACCGGTGAGGCCATATATCCCTAATCCATTGAGGTGCTTTCAGTGTCAGCGTTTTGGCCATTCTAAAATGAACTGCCGCGGGTCTCTTACATGTGCCCGCTGTGCACAAAAGGGTCATGATAGCCAAGAGTGTACCGCACAAGAGAAGTGCGTAAACTGTGGCGGAGAACATCCCTCATATTCTCGATCTTGTCCTCGCTGGACACTGGAAAAGCAAGTCATGGCAGTAAAAATCAAAGAAAACCTATCTTATCCCGAAGCCAGACGTAAAATTAATGCACAAACCCCAACTCCTGGTTTTAGTTATGCTTCAGCAGTCAAAAAGACTTTCTGTAAAAATTGTAAATGTGATCACTGCGTAAAATATACCAGAAATGCACCAAATACTGAAAAAAGTTCCGATTCTGATACCGAGCATTCTCTGAAAGCCAATGATGATACTTCAAAACATGTTAGAAGGAAATCAAAATCACAAACATCGCTGACATTAAACCTTGCCAAACGCGGCCTTACGCAAAAGGACCTACGAAAGAAACTTAAAAATTCAGTGTCAAAAAATTCCGTCGCATTGGGGCTAGCGACGCAAGGCGTTGTCCATAAGGACTTACAGTCTATATTTGGAGACACGCTTAATAACCCCGATATTAAGTTACATCCGTCTGAGGATGAATATGAGCTTAGTATGAGTTGCGAGGATCAGGCAGCTCCAACAAGTGTCACTTCTCTTTCTCCTCACAAACCTCTCTCTTAATGGGTACCTTCCTTTCTTGGAATTGTCGCGGCATTCGTTCCAAACTTCAGGACATTAAGTCATTAATTAACAGATTTCATCCGGTTTGTTTTGGTCTTCAAGAGACCTTTTTGAAGTCAAACTTCCCAATCAAATTACGCGGTTACAATTGTGTTCGGAAGGATGCAGACAATGGAGCTCATAGTTCTGGAGGGGTCTGCATTTTTACTTCCAATTTATACCCAAGTAATCCTATCACCCTACATACCTCTCTGCAGGCAGTGGCTATACAAGTTCACGTAAAAACTTTAGTCACAGTCTGCTGCATTTACTTACCGCCTCATGATACCTTCCGTCAGCAAGATCTCAACAACTTAATTGATCAACTCCCTTCACCTTTCGTCCTACTAGGCGATTTCAACGGCCATAGTACTTTGTGGGGTTCGAATAGTACAAATTCTCGTGGGCAACAAATAGAACAGTTCATTTCTAATAACTGTCTTTGTTTGCTCAATAATGATGAGATAACATACTTTCATGAACCCACACGCACCTTCCACAGTCTTGACTTGGTTATATGTTCTCCTGAACTACTGCCGTTGCTAACCTTGTCAGTTAGCAACGATTTATATAATAGCGATCACTATCCTATTATTATCTCACATGCTGATAGCGGTGGAGTGACTTTTTGTCCTCCACGTTTTCTATTCCAGCGGGCAGACTGGACTACGTTTTCGCAGTTAGCAGACATCACAGAGACTATGATAAATACTACTGATATTTCGGAAGCAGTTCAAAATGTCGTAGATATTATACTATGGGCCGCAACCTCCACTATCCCAAAGAGTTCACCACGTCTTAGAAAATTTCGCCGACCGTGGTGGAATGACGCCTGTCGCGATAGTTACAAACAGCAGAAAAAGTTATGGAACAAGTTTCGAAGGTACCCTACTACAGAGAACCTTGTCGCTTTTAAAAGAGCAAAAGCACTTGCTCGTCGTATACGCCGCCGTAGCCAGAAGGAATCCTGGATTCAATTCATATCCTCTATCACGCCCTCTACAACAAGCAAAACTCTATGGAAAAAGGTAAAAGCTGCTAATGGGATTTTTCACGAATCTTCTATTCCTATTCTAAATAGGGATAATGTGAATTATTCTTCCCCATTAGACATTGCCAACATTCTAGGTCAAGCATTTGCACAAGTTTCCGCAATTGATTCTTATAGTCCTGAATTTTTGGCAGTTAAGAATCGCGCGGAACGGTTGCCTTTGCATTTTAATGACCGAAGCACACCTTCTTATAACTGTGAATTTAGGATGTACGAATTGAAAACAGCATTATCCAATACCCATGATACCAGTCCCGGGCCTGATGGAGTTACATACAATATGCTTCGCCATTTGAATGACACTTCTCTTTCAAATCTGTTACTACTATACAATAGAATTTGGACTGAACAAAAGTACCCTTCGCAATGGCGCGAAGCTATTGTCATTCCAATATTAAAATCTGGAAAAGAGTCATCGAACCCTTTGAGTTACAGGCCCATTGCTTTGACGAATTGTCTTTGTAAGATCTTTGAGAGCATGGTCAATGCTCGTCTTGTGCATGAACTGGAAAAACAAGGATGCATCTCCCCGTTGCAAAGTGGCTTCCGAAGAGGTCGATCTACTTTTGATAACCTCGTTCTATTGGAAACCCAGATACGCAACACATTTGTTAGGAGGAACCACCTTGTATCCATTTTTTTCGACATTGAGAAAGCATATGACCGTACATGGCGCTATGGTATACTCTCCACACTTTTTAAATTTGGTTATAGAGGAAATTTGCCCACTTTTTTATTAAATTTTTTATCACTTCGTACTTTTCGTGTTCGTATTGGTAATGTTTACTCAAATAATTTTATACAAGCTGAGGGTGTTCCACAGGGCAGTGTCCTTAGTGTTACACTTTTTATACTTCATATCAGTCAGATTTTATCGGTTTTACCATCATCAGTTAATGGAACCCTTTATGTTGATGATTTGCAGCTTTCATGCCAAGGTAGCAATATGAATCTCATAGAGCGGCAGTTACAAAATGCAGTCAATAGGTTGGTAATTTGGTGCAATAATAATGGATACGCAATCTCTCCTGAGAAGAGTAGATGTGTTCACTTTTGTCGGAAGAGGAACCTTCACTCAGATCCAAATATTGCCATTCGAAACATACCTATTCCTGTAGTGGACGAAATTCGGTTTTTGGGAGTGATATTTGATCGAAAGCTTACCTTCCTTCCGCATATTTTACACTTGCGGAAGAAGTGTGAAAAAAACATTAAATATATTGAAAGTGCTCTCCAGAACATCTTGGGGCGCCGATCGTACCTCTCTTCTACGAATTTATCAGGCAATAGTTCTTTCGAGAATTGATTACGGGTGTATGGTTTATGGTTCCGCTTGTTTGTCTGTCCTGAAACGGCTGGATACGGTCCATCATTCTGCTTTGCGCATTTGTTCTGGTGCGTTTCGCACCTCTTCAGTTGAAAGCCTCTATGTTACATGTCACCAGCTACCTCTTTCTTTAAGACGCAAAAAACTGTCTGCCATATTTTATTTCCGCACAAAATCCGTACTGAAGCATCCACTGAATGAAATATCATTACCAGTTGGTCTTCGTCGCCTGTATAATGCCCGCCCCTCTCACATCCTTCCCTTTTGTGAGAGAGCCCGATTGCTTCTGCCTGACTCGGACCTTAACTCTGTTCATGTTAAAACTACCAACTCTTATTGTTTTTCTCCCTGGGACATCCCACAGTTTTCGTTCTTGAATCCTTTTACGGGATTTGACAAATTAACTAATCCTTGTGTTCTCCAACAGCTCTTTTTGTACCACCGTTTTCGATATTCTTCTTTTGTGCCCATTTTTACGGATGGCTCTAAATCTGATGGTTATGTTGGTTGTGGGATCATTCTTCCATCTGAAACACTGAGCCACCGCCTGCACAATTGTTGTTCAGTTTTTACTGCTGAGTTAGTGGCGATTTTCATTGCTATTCAAAAAATTTCAACCTCTGTTCACCGTAAATTTGTTATCTATACCGATAGCATGAGTGCTTTGAAAACACTATCACACTATCAAAATCGGATGCATCCATTTGCCATTAAAATTTTATTTCTCTTGCAATTATTAAAAGACGATGGGTTCGAAATAATTTTCTGTTGGGTACCGAGTCATGTCGGCATCTTGGGGAATGAGAAGGCGGACATGGCTGCAAAAAACTGCAACGACCTTTTTAAACATGGGAATTCCCTTCTGCGACATTAAAAGGTCCATCCATCACTACATCTGTTCTATGTGGCAAAGTTCATGGGATCTGCAGATCCAAAATAAATTACATTTTATTAAAACGCACATTTCTTATTGGCCTGTTCACCCTATACGTGAGATGGATGTTAAGTTGACTCGTCACCGTATAGGTCATACACGCTTTACTCATAAACATCTAATATTTGGAGAAAATGCACCTATGTGCAACAGCTGCCAAGTCCCTTTTACTGTTCATCATGTTTTAATTGAATGTCCAGTTTTTAATTCTTATCGTTCTTGGTTTTTTAACTTGACTTCTTTCACATTACGAGACCTGGTGGGTGAGAAATACCACCGAAATATTTTTAAGTTCTTAAGAGCTATTGGGTTTTTTAATTGTATTTGAAAATTTTTATAATTATGTATACTTAACTTTAATTTTTTGTTCATATACATTAACATCATTGTTTCAAACTGTTATGGTACAGGGTTTTAAATTTTGCTATCTAATCATTGTTTTCATTGAACTAATATGATATAATCTCATCACTCATGTCTTAATTTACCAAAGAATTATTTTTTCTATCTTTTATAATTTTACCATTTTCTTGGCGCAGTATGGCCAAATCTGGCTCTTGCGCCAATAAACCTCACACAACCAACCAACCAACCAACCAACCTCTCCTTTTTTTCCTCTTTTTGAAACAGGAATTCATGGCCACCCTTGTCTCGTGGCATTGTAGAGGTTTTTTAAACAAGTCTGCAGAACTGAGGGACCTTATAAATAAGTACCGCCCGGCATGCATTTCCCTCCAAGAGACTTATCTTAAGACTGATAGGAATAATATCCGTAATTACAAAATCTTTGGAAAGCAAAACAGGGCTTCTGGTGGAGTTGCAGTTTTTGCAGCCACACACATACCCTCCATGCTTTTAAATCTTAATACAAATCTACAAGCTGTTGCTATTCGACTACAGATGCAGTCCTTACTCACCATTTGCAGTCTCTATTTACCTCCTAATGAACAGATAAAGCAAGCAGATCTGAACAATTTAATCTGTCAACTTCCATCTCCCTTTATCATATTGGGAGACCTTAACGGTCATAGTCCTTTATGGGGAAGTTCTGATTCTAATTCACGTGGTCTGCAAAGTGAAACACTTATCTCAGACAACAATTTGTGTCTGTTAAACTCTGATGAAATAACACATTTTCACTTGACAACTCGAACATTTCATTCAGTTGATCTAGCCATTTGCTCTCCAACTCTGTTACCATTTTTTAATTTGACTGTTGATAATGATCTGTACAATAGTGACCACTTTCCACTAATTTGATCGGATAGACGATCTAATCCAATCGGTTTTTCCCGCCCTCCTAAATATGAATTAAACGCAGCAAATTGGCAAAAATTCACTTCTTTAGCAAACATCAATTCTGAAATAATAAAATCTTCCACTATCGAAGAAGCATTAAATCATGTAACTCAAACATTACTTGAAGCAGCGGACAGTTCCATTCCAAAGACATCGGGCATTTGGAGGAAACAAAGCAAACCCTGGTGGGATGCAAATTGCCAAATGGCATATAAGAAACAAAAAAAAGGCTTGGAATATCTTTCGACGTTACCCTTCTTCCGGAATATTTATCAATTTTAAAAAGGCAAAAGCTGAATCCAGGAGGATACAGAGACGACGCCGAAGAACTTCATGGCAAAAATTTGTTTCAAGTATAACTTCTACAATATCCAGCGGTCAGCTGTGGAAAAAAGTTAAAAAAGCATCAGGTGTTTCTCAACCCAATACAGTTTCGATTTTAGTGGATCGAGGGAACATACTGTC
Organism: Argiope argentata; assembly: GCA_026289955.1. Taxonomy (NCBI): domain Eukaryota; kingdom Metazoa; phylum Arthropoda; class Arachnida; order Araneae; family Araneidae; genus Argiope; species Argiope argentata. The sequence continues at coordinate 11,084 of JAOUZG010045228.1, read as the reverse complement.
ATCATTTAAAGATATTGTAAATTGCATAGGTTCAACTCTTGCTTATACATCGAATAGTCAAAATTATCCCTCACCATTTTTGAACTTCAAAAATAATGCTGAAAAATAAAAATTAAATTTCGACTCTCTGGATAATTATCCCTATAACTGTAATTTTACTCTCTCGGAATTCCAGTCATGCCTTGCCAATGTCCGCGATTCATCTCCAGGTCCAGACAATATTAGTTACTCTATGATAGAGCATTTAACAATGGATTCGCAAGAAAATCTATTATATCTATACAATCGTATTTGGCAAGAACACTATTTTCCTACTATGTGGCAACAGGCTGTAATAATTCCATTAATAAAACCGGGCAAAGATCCAAAGAATCCTCTTAACTATCGTCCAATTGCTTTGACTTGTTGTCTCTGCAAATTAATTGAAAGAATGATCAATCGTAGACTGATTTATTATTTGGAGTTAAATAATTTCCTCCAGCCATCCCAAAGTGGATTTAGGAGAGGCCGCAGTACAACTGATAATTTACTTGCTCTTGAAACAGATATTCGCCTTGCATTTTTACAGAGAAAACACTTTGTTGCCATATTTTTTGACATTGAAAAGGCTTATGACCGGACTTGGAGGTACGGAATTTTAAAGGATTTACATGACCTAGGACTACGAGGAAATCTTCCCATTTTTATCGGAAATTTTTTAAAACTTAGACAATTCCGGGTCAAGATGCAAACTGAGCTATCAGATATTTTTATACAAGAAGAAGGTGTCCCTCAAGGCAGTGTTTTAAGTGTAACTCTTTTTATTTTAAAAATTAATAACATTTTGAAACAACTTCCACTTTCTGTGAAAGGTTTTTTATATGTTGATGACCTGTACATCTCTTGTACAGGAACGCATATGAACTTCATTCAGCGACAGATGCAAATTGCGATAAATAATATCACACAGTGACCCAATTCTAACGGCTTTACTATCTCCTCTTCGAATTGGGTTAGTTTTAAAAAATTTTATCTTAAGACAAGTAGTACCCCTGTCCAAGACAAATACACAAATAAATATCGTGTCAAAAGACTACAATAAATTTTTTCCTTCATTTTGGCATCTTTTTTTGCCTATCGGATTTTTTAAAATATTTTTAACAACGTCTTAAATCTTTTATCTTGTCTTCATACTTTGATTTACGTTCTCCATATCATGGATTTTATGTCATTTTTACGATTGATCCTTTATTACTAGGTTTTTAAATATATTCATTTTTACCATTTGATTGGCGCAGTTTAGCCAAATATGGCTCTTGTGCCATTAAACTCCAATCAATCAATCTCCACATGGAAAACCGCAGGTGTCCATTTCTGCCGAAAACGTAATCTCCATCTAGATCCCGAACTAAAACTTAATGATGCAGAAATACCATTTGTGAATGAAATCCGATTTTTGGGTATTACATTTGACAGAAAACTTACCTTTCTATCCCATGTGAAAACATTGAGAAAAAAGTGTGAAAAATCACTAAATATTTTAAGGGTTCTTATCAACTACAGACTGGGGAGCAGACAGAAGCTCGATGCTTAAAATATATAAAGCCACAGTACTCTCTAAACTGGATTATGGTTGTAACATTTATGGATCGGCAAGGAAAAATGTGTTATTTAAGCTAGATACAATCCATCACACAGCTCTTCGACTCTGTTCAGGGCCCTCAGGGGCTCACCTTCTTTAGGTGGGTATGGGTGTCCCAATCCCGAGGTTCCCAGGGATCTTTCCTCCCTTTATGTTTATCCTCCTCTACGCCTTCTGCTGTCTGCTTGATCCTTCTTTTCCCTCGACGGCAAGCGAGGGAGCTCTCCATGAGAAGCTGTCGCCACTCTGCTTGCTTCTTGCTTCTCATGGACAGCCAAAGTCCCCACGTGTTGGCCGTGCGTGGCAACCCATTTGAGAGACGGGTGGTGCACTGTGGTCCCCGGTGTATCAATCGGCTGGTACCTAGTCATCTGAGTGGCTAGACTGCTAGGGATCAAGCGAAGGGGTTACTCCTTGGGCTTGGCGTTAAGGGTGGTCACTGTCCCCGGGGGTTACTCCGAGCGTATAGGCTTCGGCTAGCACTAGGGTGGATGCCGAGGCTGGAAATGACCAGAGCCGGTAATTGCCTTCCCTTGTTGGGCTCCGTGGTGGGCGGTGCCTTCGAACCTGAATTATTCTTAATATCGTATGGGGTCTTCCAAACGCGGTCCCTTCAGTGGGCATAAAAATGTATATAAATGCACTACCAATATCCATCATTTTGATTCTTATTTTTTAATAAAACGTATATCTGAAGAAAATGAAAATTTTAACTCTGTCTCACCATTTCTGGTACAGAAAGCTATAGCAGCAACTGTCGACGAAGTGTCCTCTATTAGAAAGATGCGTTCGGGTGATTTGCTGGTGGAAGTTTCCACGAAAAAGCAAGCTCAGCAAATTGTTAAAATTAAAGCTCTGGCTACATTTCCAGTAGTGGTTACTCCTCATGCTTCATTAAATTATACCAAGGGCGTTATTACATGTGGGGAGCTTTTCAATGTTCCTATTGAAGAAATAACGCATGAACTGAAACCCCAAGGTGTAACACACGTACGCCAAATTACCATTCGGCGCGATGGGCAAATTTTACCAACTAAACATTATATTTTAACTTTTCATTCTACGAAATTACCTGAATTCATATATGCGGGGTACATACGACTTCCAGTCAGGCAATATATACCTAATCCTTTACGATGCTTTCAGTGTCAGCGGTTTGGGCATTCCAAAACTAATTGTCGAGGGGCACTCACTTGCGCACGATGTGCTGAGAAGGGTCACGACAGCCAACAGTGTACGGCGCAAGAAAAGTGCGTAAATTGCAGTGGTTGTCATGCTTCATATTCAAAATCATGTGAACGCTGGCAGATTGAAAAACAAATTATAAGCCTAAAAATAAAAGAGAACATATCGTACCCTGAAGCCAGAAGGAAAGTTTTGGCATTAACACCCAAACCAGGTGTGAGCTATGCATCCGTTGCGCAAAAGTCTTTCTGTGAAAACTGTAGTTGTCCAAACTGTACAAAATCAATCAATAAAGTTAGAACTCCAGGAAAAATTACAGATTCTGAAACCGAGACATCTCTGAACAGTAACCCTGAAAATAGTAAAGCCATCTCAAATAAACTAAAACCAAAGTCAAATAAATCTCTGAAGCTAAGGCTCTCAAAACGGGGTATTGCTGCAAAAGATATTTCTAATAAACTTAAAAAAACTACTTTACGCAGTTCTGCTGCTCTAGGACTTTCAAATAAAGGTCTTGTTCATAAGGATTTAACATCTATTTTCAATGGCTCCCCGAAATGTCCCGCAATCATCTCACTCCATCCATCTGAGGAGGAGGATGAATTTGATATGAGTTGCGATGGATCGCAACAACCAAGCATTGCTCCTAGAGCATCTCTTGCAAAAAGATTTTCTTAATGGGTACCTTCCTCTCTTGGAATTGTCGCGGCATTAGGTCTAAACTTTCTGACATCAAGTCCATTTTAAACAGATTTCATCCCATCTGTTTTGGGGTTCAAGAAACTTTCTTGACGCCCAACATCCCTATCAAGATTCGAGGGTATAACTGTGTTCGAAAAGATGCAGACTCTGGATCTCGTACGTCTGGTGGTGTCTGTATCTTTACCTCAAATTTATATCCGAGCACATCTCTTAAATTGGATACTTCTCTGCAGGCTGTGGCTGTGCAAGTTCACGTACGGACTCTGGTCACAGTCTGCTCTATTTATTTACCGCCTCATGATCTTATTCGCCCGCATGAACTTGATGGCTTAGTGGACCAACTTCCCTCACCTTTCATTTTATTTGGTGACTTTAATGGACATAGTACGTTGTGGGGCTCAGACTGTACAAATTCTCGTGGGCGACAGATTGAACACTTTATCTCAAATAACTGTCTCTGTCTGCTCAATAATGGGCAGAAAACATATTTCCATGAGCCTACACGTAGCTTCCATAGTCTTGATCTAATCATGTGTTCCCCTGAACTCCTCCCATTGTTAAACTTTCAAGTTTGTGATGAATTATATAATAGTGACCACTTCCCAATAATGGCCTCCAATATTGATAGAGGAAATTCGGTTCGTCGCAGTCCACATTTCCTATTTCATAGAGCAGATTGGGATGCATTCACACAGTTGGCAGTTATCACTGAAGACATGGTTAGTAGTGTAGACATTTCCGAAGCTTTACAAAACGTCATTAATGTCATAATAAAAGCCGCTAATATAAGTATCCCTAAAAGTTCACCACGCATAAGAAGATTTCGTAGACCGTGGTGGAATGATGCATGTCGCGAAAGTTACAGAAAACAGAAAAAGTGTTGGAACATATTCAGGAGGTACCCAACGACTGCAAATCTTCTTGCTTTTAAACGTGCTAAAGCTTGTTCTCGACGTATTCGTCGCCATAGTCAGAGGGAATCTTGGAAATCCTTTGTCTCTTCCATTACATCCTGCACCAGCAGTAAGATTTTGTGGAAAAAAGTGAATGCCGCAAATGGCATTTATCGGGAATCGTACGTTCCAGTGCTAAAAGTTGGAAATGTAACGTATTCTTCCCCATTAGACATAGCTAATATTCTCGGCAAATCTTTTGAACAAGTTTCCGCAATTGAATCTTACAACCCTGAGTTTCTAGCAATTAAGAATCGCAAGGAACGTTTACCTTTGCGTTTCCATAACGGGAAAATTTTCCCATATAACTCTGAATTTGGGATGTTTGAGCTAGAAACGGCTTTATCTCAAGCACATGATACTAGTCCAGGGCCAGATGGGATCACATATAACATGCTTCGCCATTTGAATGCCCTTTCCCTTTCCAATCTGTTAATATTGTTTAACAGAATATGGACTGAGCAGAAATACCCTTCACAATGGCACGAAGCTATTGTGATTCCCATTCTAAAACCTGGTAAAAATCCCGAAAACCCTCTACACTACAGGCCAATTGCTTTGACCAGTTGCGTGTGCAAAACTCTAGAACGCATGGTAAATGCCCGCCTTATCTATGAATTGGAGAAAGAAAGATGCATCTCCCCGTTGCAAAGTGGTTTCCGTCGCGGTCGTTCCACTTTTGACAACCTCGTATTACTGGAAACCCAAATTCGCAACGCATTTGTAAGGAGAAATCACCTAGTCTCTATTTTCTTTGATATCGAAAAGGCATATGACCATACATGGCGCTATGGCATACTTTCAACCCTTCATAAATTTGGTTTTAGAGGTCATTTGCCCATATTTTTATCTAATTTTTTATCCTATCGTACATTTCGAGTACGTGTAGCTAATCTTTATTCTGATGCTTTTGTCCAGGCTGAGGGTGTTCCTCAGGGAAGTATCCTCAGTGTCACGCTTTTTATCCTTCATTTGAGTCAAATATTGAATCACTTGCCATCAGCAGTTCACGCAAGCCTTTATGTTGACGACCTGCAGATTTCCTGTCAGGGTAGCAGCATGAGTATCATTGAGAGACAGTTGCAAACTGCTGTTAATAAGGTTGTAATTTGGTGTAATAATAACGGGCATACAATCTCTCCTGAAAAGTGTAGATGCGTACACTTTTGCCGGAAACGAAACATGCATCCGGATCCTATTATCCAAATACACAATACGCCTATTCCAGTAGTAGATGAAATACGCGTTTTGGGTGTGGTCTTTGATCGCAAGCTAACATTCCTTCCGCATGTTTTGAACCTGCGGAAAAAGTGCGAGAAAACCTTGAATATTTTGAAGGTGCTCTCCAGAACATCTTGGGGTGCCGATAGAACCTCCCTTCTCCGTATTTATCAAGCTGTCATTCTCTCCCGCTTGGATTATGGCTGTATGGTGTATGGTACTGCCCGTGCTTCCGTTTTGAAACCCCCTCAGGGACTCACCTACTATAGGTGAGTACGGGTGTCCCAATCCCGAGGTTCCCAGGGATCTTTACTCCATTTATTGTTTATTCTCCTCTACGCCTCTTTCTGTCTGCTTGATCCTTCTTTCCCTCGACGGCAAGCGAGGGAGCTCTCCATGAGAAGCTGTCGCCGATCTGTTTGCTTCTTGCTTCTCATGGACAGCCAAAGTCCCCACGTGTTGGCCGTGCGTGGCAACCCATTTGAAAGACGGGTGGTGCATTGTGGTCCCCAATGTATCAATCGGCTGGTTGCTAGTCACCTGAGTGGCTAGTTTGCTAGGGATCAAGCGAAGGGGTTACTCCTTGGGCTTGGCGTTAAGGGTGGTCACTGTCCCCGGGGGTAACTCCCAGCGTATAGGTTCCAGTTAGCATTATAGTAAGTGCTGAGGCTAGGAACTTCTAGAGCCAGTTACTGCTATCCCTTGTTGGGCTCCGTGGTGGGTGATGCCGCTGGGCCTGAATTCTTTTCTATATCGTATGGGCTCCTCCAAACGTGGTCCCTTCAGTGGGCGTCATATTGTTAACAATACTTCTAATTTTGAACAGTTTGATCATTTTTTTATTATTAAACGTATATCTGACACAAATGAATCTTTCAACACAGTATCTCCTTTCTTAGTGCAGAAATCTATCTCCGCAACAGTTGGAGAAGTAGCAACTGTTAAAAAAATGCGATCTGGTGACTTACTTGTCGAGGTTAGTACTCGAAAGCAAGCCCAGAATATTCAAAAAGTTAAAGCTTTGGCCCCAATACCCGTTACTGTTAACCCTCACTCATCATTAAATACATCGCAAGGCGTCATCACTTGCGGTGAAATATTAAACCTCTCTGTAGAATATATTCAGGATGAACTGAAACCACAAGGTGTTACAAACGTTCGCCGCATTACGATCCGGAGAGAAGGACAAATACTAGAAACAAAACATCACATTCTTACTTTTAGGTCGCCTAAACTGCCAGATTTCATATATGCAGGTTATATAAAACTACCCGTCCGGCCATATATCCCAAACCCACTTAGATGCTTCAAGTGCCAACGCTTTGGGCACTCGAAAGCAAATTGCCGTGGAACTGTCACTTGCGCTCGTTGCTCAGAAAAAGGGCATGAAAGCCAACAGTGTTCCGCACCAGAAAAGTGTGTGAACTGCGGTGGCGATCACACATCCTACTCTCGATCCTGCTCGCGTTGGCAATTAGAAAAACAGATCACAACTCTCAAAATTAAAGAAAACTTGACTTATCCCGAAGCTAGGCGTAAGGTTCTAGCTCAAACCCCTACACCTGGCAAAACATATGCTTCTGTTGCGCAAAAGTCATTTTGTGCAAACTGTTCTTGTACAAACTGTGCAAAAAATTTCCCGCCTACCAAACAGCTAAAAAATATTTCTTCTGGTACTGAAAACTCCATCAGTAGTACTACTGAAACTCCTGCTGTTTCAAAAAAGAAACCAAAGAAAAAAGCACAAAAATCGCTGACATTGAAGCTAGCAAAACGTGGTCCTACATTACAAGAAGTTCATAAGAAATTGAAAAAGTCAACATTAAAGAATTCCGTCGCTTTGGGGCTTGCGACGCAAGGTGACGCCCATAAGGACTTAACGTCCATTTTTGGCATGCCAAATAGCCCCGATATTAAACTGCACCCGTCCGATGATGAGGATGACTTGGAGATGAGTTGCGAAAGTGAAGCAATTCAAACTAAAGCCTCTAAAATATTTCCCTCAAAACCGCTCTCTTAATGGGTACCTTCCTCTCATGGAACTGTCGTGGTCTTCGCTCAAAATTTCAAGACATAAAGTCCATTTGCAATATTTTTCATCCTGTTTGCTTCGGTGTTCAGGAAACTTTCTTGACACCCAACATTATTATTAAATTACGCGGATATAGCTGTGTTCGGAAAGATGCAGACACTGGATCTCATAGTTCTGGTGGTGTCTGTGTCTTCACGTCTAATTTATATCCGAGCACACCTCTAAGATTGCATACTTCTCTTCAGGCTGTGGCTGTACAAGTTCATACTCGAGCGTTGGTCACAGTCTGCTGCATTTACCTTCCGCCTCATGATAGCATACGTCAACAAGATCTTGATACCTTAGTAGAGCAGCTTCCGAAACCATTCATAATAATGGGGGATTTCAACGGACACAGTACTTTATGGGGCTCGAATAGTACAAACTCTCGTGGGCGGCAGATTGAGCAGTTTATTGCTAAAAACGATCTCTGTCTGCTCAATAATAACGAGCAAACGTACTTCCATGCGCCCACACGTAGTTTCCACTGTATTGACCTTGCCATATGCTCTCCTGAATTGCTGCCAATGTTGAATTTTGCTGTCGGGGATGATCTGCACAATAGCGATCACTTTCCCCTAATCATCTCTCATGCTGGTAGAGGCGATGCTACTTTTCGTCCTCCGCATTTTCTATTCCAGCGGGCTGATTGGAATACATTTTCCCAACTTGCTATTATTAATGAAACTATGGTCAGGGATTCAGATATTTCGAAGGCAATACAAAATGTTATTGAAATAATAATGAACGCCGCTAACACCACTATTCCAAAAACATCCCCACGTCTAAGAAAATTTCGTAGACCGTGGTGGAACGAAGCATGCCGCGACAGTCATAAACAGCAGAAAAAGATGTGGAATTTATTTAGAAGGTATCCAACTACTGAGAATTTGATTGCATTTAAAAGAGCCAAGCGCTAGCTCGCCGCATTCGACGTCGTAGCCAGAGGGAATCATGGACTAACTTTGTTTCAACCATCACATCCACTACTTCCAGTAAACTTTTATGGAAAAAGGTAAAGGCTGCCAATGGGATATATCAAGAAACTTCGATTCCTGTTCTAAAAACTGGTAATATGATGTATTCGAGCCCATCAGACGTGGCTAATATTCTTGGCCAAGCGTTTGCACAAGTTTCCGCAACCGATTCTTACAGTCCTAATTTTCTGGCAATTAAGAATCGGGCGGAGCAGTTGCCTTTGCGATTTCAAACCCAATGTACACTTCCATACAACTGTGAATTCAGGATGTCTGAATTGGAAACAGCGCTGACTCAAGCCCATGATACCAGTCCTGGTCCAGATGGAATCACATATAACATGCTTCGCCATTTAAATACCATTTCCCTGTCCAATCTGTTACTGCTTTTTAACAGAATATGGACTGAGCAGAAATACCCTTCACAATGGCGAGAAGCTATTGTGATTCCTATATTAAAACCTGCCAAACAACCATCTGTCCCTCTGAACTACAGGCCCATTGCTCTTACAAACTGTCTGTGTAAGACCTTCGAGCGCATGGTCAATGCTCGCCTAGTTTTCGAATTAGAAAAACAAGGATGCATCTTCCCGTTGCAGAGTGGTTTCCGGAGAGGTCGTTCTACCTTCGACAACCTCGTTCTACTGGAAACCCAAATACGCAATGCTTTTGTAAGACGAAACCACCTTGTTTCAATATTTTTTGACATTGAAAAGGCATACGACCGTGCATGGCGCTACGGCATACTTTCAACACTTTTTACTCTAGGTTTTAGGGGTTACTTGCCCATATTTTTACAAAACTTTTTGACACAACGTACCTTTCGTGTTCGAATTGGTAATGTTTATTCTAATCATTTTATTCAATCTGAGGGTGTTCCGCAAGGTAGTGTCCTCAGTGTCACTCTTTTTATTGTTCATCTGAGCCAGATTTTAAATCATTTGCCTTCATCTGTTTCTGGAACACTTTATGTTGACGACCTGCAGATCTCATGTCAAGGCAGCAATATGAATTTAATAGAGCGACAATTACAAAGTGCAGTGAATAAATTGTTATCCTGGTGCAATAACAATGGTCACACTATCTCCCCAGAGAAGAGTAAATGTGTGCACTTCTGTCGCAAAAGAAGCATTCATCAAGACCCCAACATTCAAATAAAAGGTTCTCCGATTCCCGTTGTGAATGAAGTACGGTTTTTGGGAGTGATTTTCGATCGAAAGCTCACCTTCCTCCCGCATGTTTTACAACTCAGGAGAAAGTGTGAGAAGACATTAAACATTTTGAAAGTGCTCTCCAGAACATCTTGGGGCGCCGATCGTACCTCTCTTCTACGAATTTATCAGGCAATAGTTCTCTCTAGAATTGATTACGGTTGTATGGTTTATGGTTCCGCTTGTTTGTCTGTCTTGAAACGGCTAGATACCGTCCATCATTCTGCTTTGCGCATTTGCTCTGGTGCGTTCCGTACCTCCCCAATTGAAAGCCTGCATGTTATATGTCACCAGCTACCTCTCTCTTTAAGACGAAAGAAACTGTCTGCCTTATTTCATTTCAAAACAAAATCTGTGATAAAGCATCCATTAAACGATATTTCTCTTCCAGTTGGTCTTCGTCGCCTGTATAATGCCCGGCCCTCTAACATCCTTCCCTTTTGTGAGAGAGCCCGATTGCTTTTGCCTGACTCGGACCTTAACACTGTACGCGTTAAAGCTACCAATCCTCAATGTTTCCCTCCCTGGGACATCCCACAGTTTTCGTTCTTGAATCCTTTTACGGGATTCGACAAATTAACCAATCTTTGTATTTTCCAACAGCTATTTTTGTACCACCGATTTCGGTATTCGTCTTTTGTGCCCATTTTTACGGATGGCTCTAAATCAGATGGTTATGTTGGTTGTGGGATCATTCTTCCATCTGAAACACTGAGCCACCGCCTGCACAATTGTTGTTCAGTTTTTACTGCTGAGTTAGTGGCGATTTTCTTTGCTCTTCAGAAAATTTCAACCTCTACTCAGCGCAAATTTGTTATCTATACAGACAGCATGAGTGCATTGAAGACATTTTCTCACTATCAAAATCGGATGCATCCATTTGCCATTAAAATTTTATTCACCTTGCAATTATTAAAAAATGGATTTGAAATAATTTTCTGTTGGGTACCGAGTCATGTCGGCATTTCGGGGAATGAGAAGGCGGACTTGGCTGCAAAAACTGCAACTACTTTTTTAAGCATAGGAATACCCTTTTGCGATATTAAAAGGTCCATCTATCGTTACATCTGTTTTAAATGGCAAAATTCATGGGATTTGCAGACCCAAAATAAATTACATTTTATAAAAACGGATATTTTCTAT
>JAOUZG010045213.1:974-13416 GCA_026289955.1 Argiope argentata | reverse complement strand
GGAATGTGCATTTCGTTGTTATTTTATTCCATTCCTGTCAACGATATTTTAGTTGAGATTTCCTATATTGGGATAGTTGCTTTTATAATCAACCTATATTGGAATGTACATTTCTTTGTTATTTAATTCCGTTTCTGTCATCGATATGCTAGTTGAGATGTCCTATGCCGGAATAGTTTCTTTTATAATCATCCTATATTGGAATGTACATTTCTTTGTTATTTTATTCCGTTCCTGTCAAAATTTTATTCCGTTCCTGTCAATGATATGTTAGTTGAGATGTCCTATATTGGGATAGTTTCTTTTATAATCAACCTATATTGGAATGTGCATTTCGTTGTTATTTTATTCCATTCCTGTCAATGATATGTTAGTTGAGATGTCCAATGCCAGAATAGATTTTTTTATAATCAACCTATATTGGAATGTACATTTCTTTGTTATTTAATTCCGTTTCTGTCATCGATATGCTAGTTGAGATGTCCTATATCGGGATAGTTTCTTTTATAATCAACCTATATTGAAATGTGCATTTCTTTTTAATTTTTTCTTTGCTATTCTGATAGCCAAAGATAGCTAGTATATTCAAAGTAATATAGAAGCTGATAAATAAGAATAGCATAAAAAATTAATTTCTTTGTGCTGTCTTTTGATTAAATTTAAGATCCCAAATAAATTACATTTAATAAATTAAAACTATTTTTGAACCTTTTTCTAATATCATTTTAATGTAAATATACAACTACTCAAAAAAGGAAAATTTACAGATATATCTAAAGACCAAGAGAACGTTGGATTTATTCTATGAAAGAAAAGTGAGTTACACCGGCCTGATCCGTTTCTTTCAATTTTATCCTAGAATAACATTTTCTTTAGATTTTAAAAAGAAGAATAAGACCAAAGTGAAGAAAGGCGAGCTTTGGTATTTACAAACAGGAAACCATATATCATCTTAAGCGAAAATCCAAATAGAAAAGTTCTGAGAAAGAAATACCGCATGAATTATTCAATAAGCCTGAATTGTAATTCTCTAAAAAGAAAATGATTTTTCTTGAGAAAATACCGTAATTTTTAGGTCGCATGATCCAAATAACTTTTTAAAATGCATTATTCTAGATTTATCATTTGAGGAAGGTTAAGGTCTTTCTTGAAAAAAGAAGAAATGAAATGTAAGAATCTTGCGTTTCTACAATACATTAAACGCAGCAATTAATATTAGTAAAATATCACATTAAAATGTTATGTGGTTTTATAGCAATGTGAAGAATTATTTGAGAATTAAAATTGTGGCAGAAATAAAAATTAATTTACCTTCTTCGATTAATCAAATTAAATAAAAATATTTTTTTTTGGAAAATAACTATGCAACAGCCTATCTATTAATTTTTTTAAAATTAAAATTTAATTTAACACTTCTAAATTTAAAACCCACTCATCGGTAAATTTCATTCAAATGGCCTAAATAAATAATAAGATTGAAGAAACTGTATGAAAAGATTTTTTCGCTAGTAAAATTTTATTTAAAAAGTATTTACCTGCTAAAAGGTAAAATATTTTTTGGAAACACCTTTTTTTGCAAATTTAAATATTTAAAAAAATAAGTTTGTAACTATTTGCATAATCTCAGATTTTTATTGAAAAACATCTGGCAGTTTGATAACCCTTCTAGATTACTGGTACAAATTACTGATTGAAAAAGGTCAAGTTTTATTGAGAGCACATATTTCACTTTTAAAATTAATAAAAAGACTAAAATTGGGATTTTATAAAGCCAAAGAAAAACGAAGCGTGTTATGATCGTATGTGAATTGGAAATCCGATATAGTTTTGAAAAATATATGTGCTGTTTACTATCCAAAGCAGAATCCATTTTTGCATCAAAAATCCCTTGGACAGTAAGAAATGTAAATAAACATATTGTACTTTTGAAAGATGAGCATTTCAAATTGTTTGCTATATTTCGTGAAAAAATCGTATAATGGAACTTTTTCTTCATTTTATTTTAGAATAAAACACTTTTCTAAATATATTAAAAATTAAACCAGTCCCTCAGTCACAACTTTTGCACGATTTCAATCAAATTTATTAAAAAAAGAAGAAGAAAATTTCATTTAAATCAATGTCAATAATGACAAAAACTAAAATTAATAATGTCTAGAGTCCAAGCACATTTAATAATAAACATGGTAATGTTCAGCATGAAATTGTGGTGACTCGGAACCTTCAATTTTTTTTACAATTTACAAAAAAACCCCCTTTGTTTTGTTGTAATTGAATGTAGACTGTCCAGGAATTTAAATAGTAAAAAGTTTTTCCTGATTGAAATTTAAAGTTAAAAATTTTAAAATTTTTATTTAAATATTACCAATTTTTTTTATTTTTCTTCTTATTTAATTTTCAATATTTGTCATCCAAATCTTTTGAAGGAATCTTTTAAGAAATTGAGGGAATTCGACAGATTAATTCGTTTTGGAGCAAAAAATGTTTACTCAAGAATTTTTGTGATATTTTGGAAGATATCAAACGTTTTAAATTTGGCTTTATTATTTTTTTAAAATTCTACTTGATATTTTCAAAAATCAATGACAATTTCTATTGATATTTTTGAATACACAGAAAAAATTAAGCATATTTGAATAAAATGGGTTTGTCTTTCAGCATTTAGTAGAAATTTTATTTCAGAAAATGTCAATTAAAAAAAAGAATTTAATGATTCAACACAATAATATTGAACTTGTTTAATTATTTTATATTAGACCAACTATTTTTCTCAAAAATGAGCAAGAAGGTTACAGCAAGAAAGTAATGATTTTATAATTTTTTTTCCATATTTGATATTATATTCTAGTTTAACTTAAATATCCAATAATAATACGATTTCTAGCTTAGCTTATCTATAATTAGGAAAATTAATCAAAAAATTAAAAGATTAGAAAGATATATTTATTTTAATAAATTATAGTCATTATTTTTAGGAAATTAGGCCTAATTGTTTCCTCACAAATATTTATAAATGCTTAATAATCACTGTAAATAATTTAAATGAAATATAAACGAACAAAACAATTGAAACAAACTAATTTTCTATTAAAACGAATTCAATATAAAATGAGTTTAATAGCCTAAATACTAGCTTTTATAATCAAAAGTTTTAGTTTAAAAAAGTTAAAGTCTTTTTTGGATCTTTTGCAATACAATAAAGTGACTCATTCAATGAAGATGAATGAAACAAGTTAATGACTCCATCAAATAAAACCGTGTAAAATGTCATTTTGAGCACGTGATTATATGAAGTGCATTAAAAATGGAATTTTTATGATATTTGATGATATTTTATTTTATGATATGAATAGTGATATTTTTTCCAAACAATCAATGCGAGACAAAGTTTTTTGGATCGTTTGCAGTACTAAAGTGACACACTCGATTAAACAATTAAAATGAATAAAAGTATAATTTAACTTGCACGAGCACCGTTGTGCTTGGCCGTTCAAGAAATGATGTTCTGACATGATACATTGAAATATGCATAGCAGATTTTACTTTAATTATAATTTTTTATTTATTTTGTGTCCATTGCAATTATTTTGTTACTAATTTAAACTTCAAAAATTTTATTTTTCGGCTCATGAGTAATATATATATTATAAGAAATCAACGTAAAAAGAAATTTGCATGCATTACATATTTTTTTATTTATTGTTAGAGAAAAGGTATTATAAATTCCCTTTAAATATATGGCAGAAGAAATATGCTCGTTTCAAATCATAAAATATAGATGCTTACTGAACCGTTATATTAAAATGATTAATAACTGATTAGAATCATTAACTTTAACCGGAAGATTCTTCAAAGATATTTATTTTCTTTTGTTTCTCTGTGAATAGAAAAATCAATTAGCTCGAAACTCTGATGATACATTTTCCAACTTCTGAACACAGTTTAATGAAGTTTAACGCTTATTGCTTTAAAGGAAATTTTATCTGTGGAGGCACATGTATAACGGATCGGAAGTTACACCACTGGAAAATGTGCTTATCAGAGAGAAGGGCGGAATTTTCTCATTAGATATCCCCCTCTCCCCCCTTAAAATCAGTGAGCGTCAAGGGGTGAAAGTGATGTCAAAGGCCGAGATTTCGCTGCGTCGATAGATTTAATCTAATTAGCAAATGCGATTAATTAATGGAGGAATAGTTTGCGACTCTTTAGGGAGCAGCTCCACTCACTCATGTATTCATACCTTGATGAAATTAGAAATTCATATGGCAGAACATGATCAGAAATAATTGAATATTCTCCCCATTGTTATTTTTAGAATTTTGGGACAGTTTTGATAATTTAAAATTTTAAAACCTGTTAATAGCATATTGTTACGTAGCGGGTTAGGATAGAATGGACTTCGCTTGAGGACAGCACAAACAAATTTATTTACAGCTATTTACAGAATGACTTGATAAAGTAAAACACAATACAGCAGTCAACAGTCACTAACAGTGTAAATGCAAGCCTAACGCACAATAAAAACAGACTGCAAAACAGCTATCGTATAGCACAGTAAACAGTAAGACACAGCGAGCTCAATAATACAACGTTGACAGCAAACGTAAACACAACTCAGTAATAACAAACGATAAAAGTAATCTGCTAGTCCAGCGAGACTCTTCTCTTCCGAGAGGAAACTCTAACTAACTAACTGCCGGAGTTACGGAAACCCGTCCATTATATAACCGAGCAAGCGCGTGTCCAAAAGCAAGCGAAGCAACACGGCACTTCACGTACGATCCAGCAGCTACTAGACAATTCCTTTCGCCAAACCAACCCTGCTGGTGCGAAGATCCTCGTCAAAAGTCGCCAACTTCGGCATCTTCCGCGGCGCCCACCCGCTTGTAACAATATGTTTTCAGCATTACAAATAAATACTGTTTCTCTACGCTCCATTACATTTTAGATTATATCGGAATCACAATTAATAATGATAATCCAAATAATCGGAGTTTTTAAATTATAAATTTAAGTCATAAATATAGCCATGTGATATAAATAGATTTTATCGATAACGCTGAGAAGATACACTCTTGGGCTTAGTAAAGTTATATTGTCGCCGCTCTTGTAACACTAATCGCAGAGACAGCGCCCTCTGATGCCTGGAGGCGATGACTCAGTACAGATCAGGTAATGGTATTGTGCTGTGTGATTTTATCCAAGCTCTAATTTGCATATCTGAAATAATTCAACCTTTTATATGCAAAATGTCTGGGAGTAACATAATCCTGTAAGTAAATAACTGTTGCACTTATTCTTATTATACTGAATCCCTTAACGACCTCACAAACTGATGGTTCTTAATATTAAAATGACTTCCTACTCGATCAAACATCTTTCGGATGAGGATTTGAAAAGATTTATTGCCTTACCGGGGATGCGGAATCACACAGAGGAACAATTGTGATATACTGAAAATTAAATTACCGAGCTCAGACCAAGCGAGGGCCTTCTGAAAAGATATCATATTGGACGTCAGTTTGTATCTTCTTATTTTTATTTCTGGATTAGGAATAAAATCGTAAGTTACTCTTCCTTTTTTGGACATATACCATATGTCAAACCATTGTAGCTTAATTTCTTCTCTCAATTCCCATTTTAAGACACCATTTGATTTGGGGACAATTATTTCCACACTGTGGATGCCAACATCTTTGCATATTGAACAGCCTTTTCATTACCATGTATCGCAATATGGGCTATTAAGGACAATACTCTATTTCCTGGCAGCCATTTTTCCCAAATGAAGCTCTTACAAGGTATTGTCCTTGGCAGAGATTTGGAGAAAAACAATCAATGCAAACGATTAATGCAACAATGAATAAATCTTCAGTAGGAAAAAAAATAGACACCATTTCCTGAGAAAAAAAGAGGTGGTGAATTCATTAAAAACAGCTTTATTTTACATACCACACAATACATGAAATGAAATAATTCACTATTTAATGAATACAACAATTGTGGAAAAATTGTTCGAAAGGAAATAGAGATACGTAATAACCTTACCTAAATTTATTTGCAATAATTTTATTTACTTTTTTTTTTTAAAAAAATTACATACTTTTTCCATATATATATTTTTAATTTTTAAAGATTAGAACTTGAATTTTGTTTTGCTAAACAATATCATTGATTAGTGTTAGAAAGTGAATTATATTTTTGCTCTTTTTTCAAAAAACAAAATAACATATAAATACTAATATGTTACTGTTACCAGACAAAATGAAAAATAAAAATTTACCATTCTATAATTTTATTCTCCTCTTTTATAAATTTTTAATAACAGAGTGAAGACTAATAACATTCATAAATCAAGGAATTAATTAAAGTTAAAGTTCTCTGAGCTAATTCATTTAAAATTAATATTCAAACTTCATTGCAAACTTGTAAAAATCCTTGCCAATGTTTTATCAATTTGAAGTGACAAATTTATTTTCAAATTCTTCCGGCTAACATCCGTTGACAGAAAGCGAAGTGACAATTTAATTCCACTCGACTTCCCGGAATTTAATTACAGCTTCGGCGTGGTTGTAATTCAAGGAATGCTTCTAGAATATCCTAGTGTCTGCACAGAAGATATTAGAAGGTGAATGACTTGACAGATAGAAGAAGAATTTTCGTAACACCGAAGTCGTCGTTCAAGGCGAAGAATTCGAGCCTCTTTTCTGCATTATACTCTCTGTAATAATATATTCAGGCAGATTTAACTTTTTGTGTCTTTTTTATCCCTAGAAAGGTAACCTTTAAAAAACTAACACGAATGATAACCATTCGTCTCCTAGGCGAAGTGTATTTAAAATTAATTTTTAAAGCTAATTTAAATAAAAGCAAACTACCTACAGATGATTTCATAACTCTTGATTGTCAAGTAGGAAAAAGATATTATCTATTTATTTTTGTAGCAATCTTTAGACATATATGCGTGATGTTCTCCTCACATTGCTCTTGAACATAACAAACAAAAATTGCGCGTCATTCTGCGCAAATTATTCGGGCAAAATGCACAAATTTTTCTTTTTTTTAATTCGGATCGTTCAGGTCGTTGAATGTTTAAATTCATTTTCAGAAGTTCACTTATAATACCCCTAGTTGATCTGGGCAAAGTTGATATGTTGAGACGCTTCTGAACCCATGGATCAAGAAGAACTTCAATAAAATCTTCATCTTCCGATTCATTCTTCAGAAGTAGAATTAACTTCCTCACTCAATTCTTTTAATAATTCACCAATAGATTCTGCCCTACCCCTCAAATTTTCTCCGTGAAAACGCTTCGACATCTCCAAACATACACAGAAATACCTTCTTAATACTAACGGGACAGACAACCATTCGTCTCTGAGACGACTATTGTTCTGGATATACTACAAGCAGAAATATTTAGGGGAAAAGGAATGTCCTCATCTGTAGTTCCCAAAGTCAGAATAAGGTACTGAGTAGAACTATCCATTTATCGTTATAGGATAAGAATAGTCAAAGCTATTTCGTAAGCGTTAGTCCAGGAGATGAATGGTTAGCAATCTAGGGTTAATGCATTATAGTTCCTTTAACCTTTGTTTCCTGCATAAGTGCTTTTATTTGATTGGCATTTATATATACAGAAATATTCTTAAGACAATCTATTTTTTAAAGCCTACTTTATTGAAATGCGATGTTGTTGTTGTTTCTAATGGCATTTGCCATAGACAAGCTTAGCTGATGTTTCAGTGATTTTGAGTCGAAATGATCATCTCTTGTTTTGAAGTAGCGCCATCTAGGGGCAAGTGTACGACTTTTGCTACTCGCACATCACATTCGCTTGTCCAATACCCTTCTTACAGGGAGGAATATTCATGCACCTCACAGACACTATACAGAAGAGCAACCGTACCCAGACCGGGACTCAAACCCGGGACATACCCAGATCACGAGGAAGACGTGCTACCTCTATGCCAGGACGATATAATTTTGAAGAGAAAAATACAGAAGAGTTATGCAAAGAGAAGGCTTTAATTTTTTTCCTTTATAGAAGGAATTTTTCAAAAATTTATTTCGAAATATTGATATATTTCTAAGTTTCAAACCGTTCTGAATACGAAGTTATTATATCTACATTTCTGTAAGTTAAATAGCCTTATATAATTGAAAAGGTCAATCAATTGAAAATTAATATGCGTTATTGAAACCGAACATTAACGAATTAAGCTGGTCATAAACTGAAAAAAATAAATGATTGTCAGTATCCTAAACTTTTTGTAGTATTTCCGAAAAAAAAAAAAAGATTCGAGTTACAGCGTTTACTCTAGAACTTTTGTTGTCTTTTCACGACAGCTAAAAGAGAATCTGCACATACAAACCAATAATAAGAAACCATTAAAATAAATAAGGAACTATTAAAATAAATTCTTTTTTTGACAAATAAATTCAAAATTAGCAGAACATTCATTAAGTTTTCAAAAAATCACAAAGGACATTTTGACATTCAGTCATAGAATAATGATTTCATAATGTAGTGAACAATTACAAATAACGGTCAGAGAGATGCAGTAAATAAACAACACATTATAACCTTAATCAACCAAAATCTAGCAACTATATAATACACTGATACTGTCATTAGAAAATCTAAATAGTTTATTTTATTACTTCTTGATGTTTTTGAAGTAAAAACAGAAAATTTCTACTATAAAACAAAGATTTATATGCAGGACAGTACGCAGCAGCACACTACAGCAGACAGCAGCTTACAACTAGTAACCAACTACAGCATGTTAAGTGATCAGGCAGCAAGCAGCAAGAGAGGGGTTCCTAGGAACTTCTCTTTCTGGTCTCTCCAAACGTCTGAGATTATCACTGTCACCTCGCTTTAGCTGCCGACTCACTACCACACAACTGGCTACTACACACTATATGCCGCTACTTCCACTGTAGATAACAGAAATCGGAACACAGCAGTTCAGCACTCGCTTGAACTACAGACAAAGCTAGCACTTCACCGTTGCTTCACTATCTTCTCGAAGACTCGTTACTTGTCTTCTATTCTAACTCCGATTCAAGTTCAATTCAATTCACCCCGCAGTTTTCTTGAAAGTTTCACGTAAATCTCCCCGTGATTGGTTACCACCAGCCTGGTGGATGTTGATTGCGGTCTGACTGGAATTCAACTGACTTTGGCCTTTTTCTCTTCTTGGTGATATGAGGGGTAGGATGAAGTTGTTTGCATTGAACTGCATTCCTATTGGCTGCTGACATAAAGAGGGATTTTCCCATTCAATCTGCAGCTTGAGATTGCCAGATTTTTATAGCTCCCTGTAGGTGGGCCAAGAACCTTCTGGGCCACTCAGAGCGCACCTCAGTTTCTACTGAAAGGATCTTTAAAATTCTCAAAGTTTCTGGTAATATAGTTTTTGTCGCCAAATTCTTACCCAAATCGCCAAATGAACCCCAGTTTATCACCAAGCTCTGGGATTATTGACACGACACCCTCTCAGCAAGCAAGCAACAGGGATGATCATAAACGGTGTTTCTTTCCTAAAATGGTATCACTATTCAGGCTGGGAAGCAAAATTAGAGGTTTGTAACGATATTCCTCAAATAAAAATTTTAAGAATAGAAATAAAAATGAACAATTCGCAGTGGTTACTAAATAATTAATAGATAACTGACTTTTTTTCTTTCTAAATCACCATTCCTTCAACACAGAGAATTTTTTTATAGTTTCATGTTCTTAACGTTATCATATAATCTTTTCATATTTGTTATATTTGTAACTTTTTTAAATCTGTTATACATTATTATAAATTTTAACTTTTGTACATATTTTGAGTGTTTAATAATTTATTTTATTATGTATTATATATATATCGCTGATTAATATTTATATCTATATTATTATAGATGAAAAACATTTTATCCGTAAAAATAACAATTAGTAATTTATTTAATAACTCATTATTAGCTAATCAAATTTTGAATAAATCAGAAAGTTAATCCAAAAAGCTAATAACATTTGATTATTGTTGAGATGCATATCAATTCATTGAAATCACTGTTAACATTTATTGATAAATAGCCACAAAACATCTTTTCCTCAAAACTTTTCTCTTTAAAGGTGAGACATTTCACGATAAAGGTGAAAACGTTCGAACCCTTATTACATGGATAAGGGTAAATAACCTTGACTGCAAATATTGCCTCACCTTCAAACACCGTATCACGAAAAAGCTTTTAAAATTTAAAATTTCCTTCTGCGAAGCGCTAAGAGTTCAGAAGGAAAAAAATGTGGCATTTCGATTGCAAATAAATAAAACTTTTCGATTTTGGATGGATTTAATTTCCGAGCTTCCTTTTTCTCTGCGAAATTGCGGCGTGCCTCATGGAAAAGTACTCAATTTTCTTGGTTCTCATCTAACTGAGAGAGAGTGCTGATGACTTTCAATTTCCGGCACCCTTCTTCCGAGTTGACGGGATTCAGGCGTCCCGATTCAATTTTGAGCTCCATCAGCACACAGCTTAGTTTCGGGCTCTTGAATTCTGGTAGATTATTTCCAGAAGATGATGAAATATTATAAAAAGAATTTGGGACTTCGGTGAAGAACGAAATATTTAAGTCAGTAGTGTGCACCATTAAGCTTTTTATTGATTGTCACCGATCATTTCCATGACTTGAAGCAGAATATCTATCTATCTATCTATCTATCTATCTATCTATCTATCTATCTATCAGACGTTGTAGAACCGTTTATATAAAAAAAGTTCGTGGTATGAATTAACTGCTTTTTGGATTGTATCTGTGAATAAATGCACAAACAATAATTTAAGAAATAATACAAGCTATTTAAATGAAATTTATTTCAGAGTTTTAAGTTCTAAAAGTTTAATTCTTATTAAATTTTGAGCAAATTTCGAAAAATAGTTGATTATACTCAAAAACATAACTGCTTAAATAAAATGAAATTTTAGGTATAATTTTGGAATTATAATTATATCTTCATATCATATTGTTACGAATAATTCACTTCGGGTTCGCTTATATAGTGGGCGTATGGCATAAGGACACACAATCAGTAGGCCTCAGTAAAAAACAAACAAAAAAAAACGAAAATAAATTTACATGAATACAAAATTCCATGACATTTATTACGTGACAACATGCTTAGAGTTGATTTAAGCAAATATTACATGTAGTATAAAATCCTGCCAAATTCAAAAATTCATCTTGTTGGCCTGTAATAAATACAGTAATAAAAAAAAGGTAATAAATATTTTTAAAAAGGCAACTAATGACTTAAAAACAAGTATTTAAAAGGTAATTAATAGAAGATTAATTAAAAAATTAATATTAATTAATTAATTAATTAAAAATAATAAATTATAACAAACATAATTAAAAACATATAATAAAAATAATTAATTGTCATTAATAAAATTAATAAAAAATAATTAATGGAATTAATAAAAAAATGGTGATCCTCCTAATTTGAAAATTTTCTTTTCTCCTCTCCTAAACTCAGGACAAGTGGGACTCGACTATTTAATATTTAATTTTCGTTTCCGTGACGTATTAAAGGGATTAATTTCCTTAACTTCCTTTTCTCGATAATAAATCAAATTGTCGAAAAACTTGGCTTAAATTTAGTTGAATGCACCGTTATGTTTTTTTAATTAAGAACAGGCTATAAATGTATATGTCTGTAAGAACTACATAGGCTAGAACCGGATTCACAATTTTCACACGGCTTATCATTACAGTATAGTTTTTAGTGAATTTTATTTTAAGGTTTATGCATCTTGAGTAAGCATTTACAGCTGGATGAAGTGTTAAAATAATGATATTCGTAAACAGCTCATAAACTAAATTAACAAGAAATCCATGTTAGTGAATGATTTCAATTGTAAAATAAAAATTAATTATAAAAAGTTTACCCACTGACACATAAAATAAGCTAGAATCTAAAATTTTTAATCGTAATAGTGTTAAATTCATGGTCAAAAATGCATAAAATCTCATCCAGATTGGGAGTACAACACAAATTTAACATAAACAATTCCTTTTTATATATTACAGTGCTCCGTATTTATTTAATTTCAGTTCGTATATGTTGAATTAATGAGTATTAACATACAATTCTTTTCAAATTAAATAAATCTGAGAAGAGCTATTATTGTAAATCCGAAATTCTTTCTTCTAAAAGAAAATTAATCCAGTTCATGTAAAATTTTAAATGAGCGCATTCAAGTTTTATAGTTACTTGTTTATTTATAAGAAATTTTAAAATAATGAAAAAATGTATTTTACAACGAATAGATAACACACACACACACACACACACACACACACACACACACACACACACACACACACACACACACACACACACACACACACACACACACACACACACACACACACACACACACACAC
>JAOUZG010045195.1:0-10584 GCA_026289955.1 Argiope argentata | reverse complement strand
TTTCACGGGCATAGAAAAGATTTTCCTTCAGATTGTCTAGGGAATTAAGAGTCTGCATTTTATTCCGATTCTGCATCATGATCCCTTTCCTACATTTCTTCAATATCTAAGCTACCATTTTTTATTTATCAGTAAGAATACAGCGAGAATATCTCTCAATATCTGTTGCTTAAGTTTGTTTTTGGTCTTAACCAAAACATTAAAAGAATATGAAAAGGTGGTATTCGCAAGGGTCAGTTTGACCCTACACTCTTGAATAAACACTGGTATATATTATTTCATTTATTCCTGCTGTTTTGGTCTTTTTTTTTCCTTCTAACTTTTCCTGAAGGTTTAAAAATTAATAAAGCTTAAAATGAAATCTGCTATGCATATTTCAATGTATCATGTCAGAATATCATTTCTTGAACGGCCAAGCACCACGTGCTCGTTCGAGTTAAATTATATTTTTTATTCATTTTAATTGTTTCATCGAATGAGTCACTTTGGTAGTGCAAACGATCCCAAAAACTTTGTCTCGCCTTGATTGTTTTAAGAAAATATCCCATTTCCTATTCATTTCATTTCATATCATCACGTGCTCAATGACATTTTTTTAGATTTTATTTGCTGTAATCATTAACTTATATTTTTTAAAAATCAGAGCTTTTGTAAAGGCGATGGCAACACGCTATTAATAGATTTTTTTAGATGCTCTTGAGGATAATAAAGATTTTATTTTGTGTCTACGGGTTTTTGTTGCCACCAAAAACTTCATCCCAAAAACAACATCATGTTCTGACATGATAAAAAGATTAAACTTATATAAAAACCTACAACTTCCTAACAAAAGAGAAAAGGTTGAAGTCAAAACAACCACGTGCCTATGCTGATGGATTAATTAGAAATATCATGAGCAAATTACATGTCTGACTTTTTAAAATTCCGTGAAATCATTTCTTGAAAGGCAAAGCACCACGTGCTCGTGCGAATTAAATTATATTTTTTATTCATTTTAATTGTTTCATCGAATGAGTCACTTTAGTATTGAAAACGATCCGAAAAACTCGCATTGATTGTTTAAAAAAAATATCACATTTCCTATTTATTTCATTTCATATAATCACGTGCACAAAATGACATTATTCTAGGTTTTATTTGCTGTAGTCATTAACTTATTTTTAAAAAATCAGAGTCACTTTTTTTAATTACAACGAAGCACGTTATTAAAAGCTGATTTTTTTGAGATGCTCGTGCAGATAATAAAATTTTTATTTTTTCCCTACGGATTTCTGTTGACGCCAAAAACCTCATCCCAAAAACAACATCATGCTCTGACATGATAAAAAGATCAAACTTACATAAAATCCTAGAATTTTCAAACAAAAGAGAAAAGGTTGAAGTCAAAACGACCACTTGATAATACTGATGGGTTAATTAGAAATATCATGAGCAAATTAAAAGTCTGACTTTTTAAAATTCCGGAATATTTTCTTTCTTTTTTTTATCTTATCTCTAACTGACAGAAGACGAACGTGAGTGATCTTTTTACACGCGCGATTCCAGGAACAATTTACAGCCTTGATAAATTTTACGGCCCGAAATTCCAGCAATAAGTAGACGGAACATCCTGCAATAAAACCGAGCTGCCAAATTCTGAATCGATTCCATCTGCTTCCCGAATTATCACAAGCGTAAATTATCCCTAGTTATCTCTGTCGTTCCCTTCGTCACAGAAACTGGCTGGCAAATCAATAATGAAGACGAAGCGCCGTTGTAAACACAACAAAAGGAGTTCAATACCAGATGCCCAGGTTCCAGACGTCTTTGAAAGGACAAGGAGGCCTAGGTAGGGTTTCAACACCCCTCTAGGAAATGGCAATAAAGTTGAGACCTCATTAGTGGCACAGCCGTGAAGTCCCCTTCGGCCATCTTGAGGAGGTAGCTCTGCTTCCCCCTTTTTGTCCAAAGAAAAGCTGGTAGCTTGTGAATGATTAGGGTGCATTAGGAATTTAACACGTTTATGACGGCGGAGCAGATAATTAAGTAAAATACGGTACTGAAAATCTCAAGAATCCTCCTTTCGAGGTGATTGATGAAGACCTATAGTTGTCACTTAGTGGGCGTTTGGGTATGGATGTCGTTGCTGTGATTGATACAGAAGATAATCATGAATTAAATCAAAATGTTACCATTTGTTTATTGGTAGAAGTGTTGGTTATATAGTTAATTTGTGAGACATTTTATTTCTCAGTTTTTATTCGCTCTTTAAAAAAAACATTCATCTAATGAAACAGGCATTTGAATTTTAATACTTTAAAGTTAAAGACACATAATTAGAGAGTCAACGGTACACATAGTTAAAAGTAACATTCTTTTGGTGAAATAGGCTTTTGAATTTTGATACTTTAAAGTTTAAGTCACAATTTAAAAGTCTATGGTACGCATGATTAAAAGTAACGTTCATATGACGAAATAGGCATTTGAATTTTGATACTTTAATGTATAGACGCATAATTAGAAAGTCAATGGTACACATAATTAAAAGTAACATTCATCTGATGAAATAGGCATTTGAATTTCGATACTTTAAAGTTTAAGACACGTAATTAAAATGTCTATCGAATACGTAATTAAAAGTAACATTCTTTTGATGAAATAGGGATTTGAATTTCGATACTTTAAAGTTTAAAACACATAATTAGAAAGTCTATGTTACGCATAATCAAAAGTAACATTCATCTGACGAAATAGGCATTTGAATTTTGATACTTCAAAGTTTAAGTCACAATTTAAAAGTCTATGGTACGGCTAATTAAAAGTAACATTCATCTGACGAAATAAGCATTTGAATTTAACATTGGATTGAAATGAATGAATTAGGCATTTGAATAGTCCATAACGAGAATCGTCGTTATGGTATATTAAAAAGCGACTTTTGAAGATCTGTAAACGACATTTTGTTGAAGCTCAAGCATGGATGTCGTTGCTGTGATTGAGACAGAAGATGATAATGAATCAAATAAAAATGATACTATTTGTTTATTGGCGGAAGTCCTCATTATATAATTAATTTGTGAGGCATTTTATTTCTCAATTTTTATTCGTTCTTCAAAAAAACATTCATCTGATGAAACAGTCATTTGAATTTTGATACTTTTAAGTTTAGACACATAATTAGAAAGTCTATGGTACGCATAAATAAAAGTAACATTCATCTGATGAAATAGGAATTTTAATTTAGCATTGAATTAAATTGTATGAATTGGGCATTTGAATAGTCCATAACGAGGATCGTCGTTATGGACAATTAAAAAACGATTTTTGAAGATCTGTAAATGTCCCATCCTGGAAGCTCAAGCATGGATGTCGTTTCACTGATTGATACAGTTGCTGATTCTAAATGTAATCAAGACGATACGATTTTTTTAATGCTCAGAAGTGTCAACCATAATATTATTTAGTAACACATTTTATTTCTCATCACTTATTAGCTCTTCAAAAAACATTCATTTGATAGAATAGGCATTTGAATTTTGATCTTTTAAAGCTTAAGACACATAGAAAGTATATGGTATATATAGTTAAAAGTAACATTCATCTGATGAAATAGGCATTTGAATTTAGCATTGAATTGAATTGAATAAATAAGCATTAGAATACTCCATAACGAGGAAAGTCATTATGAACTATTGAAAAGCGATTTTTGAAGATCTGCAAATGTCACTTTGTATGCAGAAGCTATAGTATGGATATCATTTCAGTGAGATACAGAAGCTGATTGTAAATATAGATGCCAATTCTGAGATCGATTCAATTGTTAATTAGGAAGTTCATTATTATGGTCCAGTTTTTTGAGTACTGAAGTTTTAGTAATATTATAATTATCAAATGTTTCTTTGTAGTTCATAAACTTATCTTTTATAATACCAGGCATTTCAAACTAATGTTTGTTTGCAAATCATATAAAGAAACATAATTTGAGTGGAATGTTGTACTAAGAATTTCAATAATCTACCTTTTAAACTGTAATTGATTAATGTTTACATCGCTTTGCGCGATCGTAGGATTCAATGTTCGCACAGTGTTTATTTGTGTAGTTATTTTATAATTTAAACACGACAAATCACATGTACTTGTTCTTCATTCACATTATAAAATGTTTGGACATTTTGATTGGCACTTTTTTTTTCTTCTTTGATTTTTATTTATTCTTCAAGAAACATCTTTCCTTCAAAATGGAAATTCAAAATAAATGCTAAGTTTAAAGACTATAACTATATAGTTTAATCTTAGTTTTAACAATCATGTCATTTACGTAACTCTTGTCTCAAGATATTTGGTAATTTGAAAAGAGTAAATAAATAATAGGACTAATAATAAATAATAGGAATAATAAAATAATAATAGGATAAATAAGAGTAAATAATTTTTTAATGAGATTTATTTGTTTAAATAATAATGCATAAAATAAAACAACTCGATTGAAAAATATTTAAAATGAATATGTTTTTAATTTGCACGATTATAAAACTGACGAATCTATTTTGCTTTATTATTTATTTTTTCATATCATATACACAAATATAAACTAATAAATAATTTTAAAAATATAGACATTATAAGTTTTTATAAATTGACTTATTAACTTTTAGTAAAATGTTGCTTGTTTATAACAACAACATTTCAATCACTCATACAATAAATTAAATTAATCTGTATTGCCATTTCCAATATGATAAATGTATCAGAGATTTTTGTTAGATAATATTTTTGTTTAAAAAGTAACACGTATCTTTTATTATGAAATCGAAAAACATAAATAGTGACAAACATGATGAAAAATAATAAATTATAGTAATGATAGATACAAATAATGACAGGGAAAAAAAGGAAAGAAAAGATAAGAAAAAGAAAGATACGAAATGTAGTTATTTAATGGAAATAATTATGAAAAATAAGTATATGATAGCTATTATTTCCCGTACTGTCTGTTTACAACTTTGATCAAAATTGAAAACGATTATGTGTTGTTATATTTATTTTTCTCATTGGATAATATGTTTTGAACATTTCGAATTGTTTTTTTTTTTTCACATCTCTTTTATGGCAACAAATAATAACATTCTTTTTAAAAATAAAATTACATTCGAGTGTCTTTAACTATGTACCTTTATTTTTCGCTTAATTTTGTATATTTAAAGTGATAAATATTTGATTTCGGAACGCAGACTAAAATTCATTCCGAAAAAAACATTTCCGAAGTGTTTTAAAAGAACTGCCCAAAAGTTTTCAAACTTCATATCGTCCAAATTCTTTTTTATGTAAGGAATTATGATAAAAACGTTTTTTTAGAAAAAAAAATCTTTTTTTTAAATCAATAATTTTAATATTTCAATTGTTTTCTTTATAAAAAATTCTTGGAAGCTTATTTTCTACAGTCGCTCTTTACAAATGTTTAATTCTTTAAATGAATAAAATTGTAGTTTTCTCATTTTTTTAAATCAACGAAATTTTATTTTTCTAATTTCATTACCACTGATGGTTTCTAATTATATATTTCTTATTTCGCCAGGGCTTATATTTTTCAATCTATATTGTGCAAAAATTCTAAAACTAAAGTATTATGCAGTATTTTCCAAAATATTCTTCCCGAAAGTAAGGACATACCTTAGAATCGAAATCAACAATGTCCCTTTTTAAAATTATAAAATAATTTTTCTTTGTACCGTTTTTTAGTAAAATCAACAGTATTTTTCCCGATTTTTTTTAAACTCAAAGCAATTGTATTTTTCCAATTTTCCTAACTATATATTATTTATTTCTTTGGGGCTTATATTTTTCAATCTATATTGTGCAAATATTCTAACATATAAGTATTATGCAATATTTTCCAATATATTCTTTCAGAAAATAGTTACATGCTTTAGAATCCAAATTAACTATGCCCCTTGTTAAAATTATAATAGATTTTTCCTTGCACCGCTTTTTAGTTAAAACTACTGTATTTTTTCCAATGCTTTAATCAAAACGAATGTATTTTTCCCATTTTTTTTAAATCGAAACAATTGTATTTTTTTTTTAAATCAATGAAATTGTATTTTTCCAATTTTTTAAATCAATGAAATTGTTTTTTTTTTTAATTTTTTACCGCTAAAGGTTTTTAATTATATATTTCTTATTTCGTTGGGGTTTTTTTCATTCTATATTGTGCAAAAATTTTAAAACAAGTATTATGCAATATTTTCCAAAATATTATTCCCGAAAGTAAGAACACACCTTAGAATCCAAATCAACAATGTACCTTGTTAAAATTATAAAAGAATTTTAATTTGCGCCGCTTTTTAGTCAAAACAACTGTATTTTTTACCCAATGTTTTAATCAAAACGAATGTATTTTTCCAATTTTTAAAAATCGAAACAGTTGTATTTGTTTAAATCAATGAAATTGCATTTTCCCAATTTTTTTAAATCGAAACAATTGTATTTTTTTCAATCAATGAAATTGTATTTTACCAATTTTTTTAAATCAATGAAAATGCATTTTTCCAATTTTTTAAATCAATGAAATTGCATTTTTTCAATTTTTTTTAAATCAATGAAATTGTATTTTTCCATTTTTAAAAAAATCGAAACAATTGTATTTTTTAAATCAATGAAATTGTATTTTCCCATTTTTTTAAATCAATGAAATTGTATTTTTTCATTTTTTTAAATCAATGAAATTGTATTTTTCCATTTTTTTAAATCGAAACAATTGTATTTTCTTAAATTAATGAAATTTTATTTTTCCAATTTTTAAAATCAAAACAATTGTATTTCTTCAAATCAATGAAATTGTACTTTTCCAATTTTTTTAAAAATCGAAACAATTGTATTTTTTAAAATCAATGAAATCGTATTTTTCCAATTTTTTTAAAATCAAAACAATTGTATTTTTTAAAATCAATGAAAGTTTCTCCAATTCTTAAATCAATGAAATTGTATTTTTCCAATTTTCTTAAGACTAATGGTTTTTAATTATAAATTTCCTATTTCTTAGGGGCTTATATTTTTAAATATGTATTGCGTGAAAATTCTAGCATATAAGTATTATGTTACATTTACAAAAACATTCTTTCCGAAAGGAGGAACATACATTAAAATCAGAATCAAGAATGTTCCTTCTTAAAAATATAATATAAAGAACGAGCTGGAAGAAGTCGAAAGGACAAGATAGTCGGAATTGCTTTCGTCAAAGGCGAACGGTAGCTTTTTGCCTCCTTCATTGTTGACAGGTGAATGCATATCTGGCCACGCCCAGTGTTCAACAGAATTTCGGAGCCATTGTGTTGCATCGGAAAGTCATGCCGATTTCATTTGCCACTTTTTGCCCGGGGCAAACATGCAACTCCTTTGTGTCCAGCTGTGACCTCCCATCAAGAAAGCGGACCACCGGCCAGCTGCAACAATGTAAACATTTTATGACATTGACTGCTTTTGTCGAAATCATTGATGTCAAAGAAGTCACCTTATGACTAACTTAATGTCGAAAATCGATATGAAAATAAAAGTGACAAAACGCTTAAAAAATTTTCTAGACCTGGGCGTGGGTGACGTCAGCTTTTCAAGTCCTTTTACTTTCTAGCCTAAGGAGCAAAAAGCATAATAAAAATTCGATCTCAAAATTCTGAAGAATCTTCAAATTTCAGGTCTCTCTAAATTCGAAAAACTATATCTGTCTCTCCATGAACACGATGAATCACAAACGCTTTCGATTTAAGGCATGAAATTTGGTAAATGCTCCTTACACTAAATTTGTAAATTTCTGTGAAATTTCGAACGAAATTCATTCAAAGGAAATCTATGCACTGCCCAAGTATATAAATGAATTTGGTAGCTAAAAAAAATTAAAAACGCCGGCGTCATGGCATAGGTAGTCTTCCTCGTGATCTGGTCGTTCCGGTTCAGGCATGGTTCTTCTTATGTGTTCTATCTGTAAGCTGTGTGAAGGTGCCCCCCTGTAAAAAGTGTCTGTGCAAGCGAATGTGATGAATGAGTGGCAAAAGTCGTACTCTTGGTTCTAGTTGGCACTACTTCAAGAACAAGAGACGTTGATTAGGCTGAAGTCACTGACTACCGTAGCGAGCTTGTCCATGGCAAGTGCCATAAGAAACGACCACAACAGCAACATTAAGAGTTAGATAGATAACATTTGGTTCACGAGTTTAGCATCTAAAAGGCAGATTCACATGAAATTTTGAAACAAATCTGCCCATGGACCAACCATCTGCACATTCACATGTATGCAATGATTACTTTAGTGAATGAAATTAATTTTTTTATGAATATAAAGTTATTTTATTATGGATATGACATGGTTTTGTTATGAACATGGAATAATTTTATTATGGATATGACATGGTTTTGTTATGTACATGGAATAATTTTATTATGGATATGACATGGTTTTGTTATGAACATGGAATTATTTTATTATGGATGTGAAATTATTTTGTTATGGATATGAAATTATTTTGTTATGGATATTTATGAACATGAAATTATTTTGTTAAGGATATGTCATGAACATGAAATTATTCTGTTATGGATACGAAATTATTTTGTTACGTTTATTTATGGATATAAAATTATTTTTATGGATATAAAATTGTTTTGTTTTGGACATAAAGTTATTTCCTTGTAAATTTAACAAAGATACAAAATAATTTTATTACGGATATGAAATTGTTTTGTTTGGATTTGTTATGAACATGAAATTATTTTGTTACGGATATGAAATTATCTTTTTAAGGATATGAAATTGTTTTATCAAGGATATGTTATGGACATGAAGTTATTTTGTTATGAATATACCAAGGATCTGAAATTATTATGGATATGTTATGGACATGAAGTTATTTCGTTATGAATATATTAAGGGTATGAAATTATTATATTATGAGTATATTATGAACATGAAATTATTTTGTTATGGATAGGAAATTATTTTTTATGGATATGAAATTGTTTTATGAAGGATATGTTATCGACGTAAGGTTATTTTGTTACGTTTATTTATGGATAGGAAATTATTTTTATGGATTGGAAATAGTTTTGTTATGGATATAAATTTATTTCTTTATAGATTTATTAAAGATACGAAATTATTTTATTAAGAGTATGAAATACATTAAGGATATTTTAAGGATATTATGGAAATATTAAGGATACGAAATTGGCCATAATTATTTTGTTATGGATAGAAAATTGTCTTGTTAAGAATATGAAATATTTTTCTTATGGATTTGAAATTGTTTTGTTAAGAATATGAAATAATTCTTTTTATCGATATGAAATTGTTTTGTTATGGATATGTTATGGACATGATATTATATTATGGATTCAAAATTATGTTGTGAGGGACTATAAAAACAAAATTCGGACCTCTATTTGAGTGAATATTTTGCCCAAAACCCCTAATCGGGGGTTGTTTGTAGCGTGTGTGTGCAAGAAGTCATACTTCTGCCCTCAGGTGCTCAGGGGTGCATACTCTCAGAAGCTGCTACACCCCTTCTTCCGTTAATATTTCGGGGACACGATTCCTTCTAATCATTTTAATTAACACTCCTTTTAACTTTCGAACAGCATAAAATTCTTAGAAAATTGCTGTATAATATAATCTGCTTGCGAATGGAACTTAGGGAATTGGCAGTTCAAAACCTTCTCAAGTTAAATTGCATGCCATAATAACTGGAACAGCTTAAAACCAAACTACCCCCCTCCAGAAACCAATTTACTTTGACATTTACAGCCAACCCCCCTGTATCGTTTTCAACGAAACGGATTTAGCAGGATTAGCAATATATACTGCCCGAATCTGTGTGACCAGTTATCTTCATGAATGCCCGTGGTGTGTGGTATCCGCTTGCCGTGTCCATCGCAGTTCAAACAGTGCATTTATTCGTGTAGCCTCCCTAGGGTGGTGAACCAAACGACTTCAAGGGGTCCTTTGTTCGACAGAGGTCATGAAAGAGAATGTAGTAAAAAAATAGAATCGAGAGGCGGTGGGGTTCTGTTCGAAGGTAGTGCCATCACTCACTCCGCCTGGAATTGCTGAAGGGACGTTTTGTGTCTCAAATGTGACTGTGATCGTTTTCGATAAGAGTCCACCGGGTAATCGCTTGGTGTCCCTTTTTATTGAGATTTCCGAAAGGAATCGTTAAAAGGAAATCAATCACCGAGGAAAAGTTGAGGGTATTCTATCTGGGGTCTCCAGAGGGGAGGTAGGCTATTCTTAAAGCGAATCGTTTTCTAGAGAATGGATATATAAGGAAGTTGTTATCTGTGTTCTTTTGTTTTTTGGTCCGGTGACAGTTCTTGCGTAAAGTTTATTTTTTATTATATTTTTAGTGTTTTCACATATCTAGGTAATATTGCCAATTATAAATTGAAAGGTAGTGAAAGAATCTACTTTTTTTCATTTCAATTTGCTCGATATACATATAGGATGTCGCCGTCTAAAAAAATGTTACAATGCACGGGCAATTAATAATTACTATATAAAGTTTCATTATTTAAATTCATGATATAGATTACAATATACTTTGATTATGGATTATTTTA
>JAOUZG010045189.1:2460329-2486179 GCA_026289955.1 Argiope argentata | reverse complement strand
AGATGAATAAAAGACTTTTTGCTACATAAATCTTTTATTCATCTAGTTCGTCTAAAATCTACCTATTATTCAGATTCCGAAATAGATAAAAGAGTTATTCCAATTATACGTTAATGCATTTTTGATCATTTTAATACGTGTTTACGAAGTTTAAAAGATATTTATAGAAGGCATCTGAAACTAATTAAGATATATGGTTACATTCTGAAGGAATAATTTAAACAGAATGTGTCAGTTTAATGCAAGTAAATACTATATTAATTGGGAAACTTTTAATAATGTAATCCTATCTTATTTTGAAGCGGTTAGCTTCTACGAAATTGTTGTTTGCTTCATAGAATTTAGAGACAGCTAAGACATTCTCATAATATAATTTCTCCCTTTATTCAACGAACTAAGCAAAATTATATATTCATCGAAGAAAGTAATATGATATATTTATTGCAAATTGATAAATCAAACCTTTCCGAAAGTAGTCTATGAAGTGCAACAGCATATTGCAATACTAGTATTTTCAGCTTAGTGATTTATAACTTTGATATTAATGTATAATTACTTTGTTGAGCTAAAATATCACTAAATTAATAATCAGAGCAACAATAACAAAAGAAAACTTAACATAGAGAAATAAATATATTAATCGAATCAATATACTTGTGGGATTACATAAATCTCTAAATAAGTATGAAGAGTTTTTTGACTTAGTAATGGTTGCATAAGATGAGAGAGTAATTGATCTCATATTTCTTTCTGATTATTATCCATTCTAAACTATAACAGATGATATTACTGGACTTTGTGAGTGAATGGTGGTTGAGGACGAACTCGTAGCATTAGATTTTGTAGACGAGTAAAGTAACCCCTATACAGAAGTAATTACTCGTGTCAGAGGATGTTATTTGACGTATGAAGCTTTCGCCACATACTCTACCACCAGTGAGTCGGTAGTGAAACAAACTATACATTTGTGTCAAGCGAATGATGAGAGTATGTGAGTTGTTATTAGTAATATGGGGGCTGTTTCTAATGCTCCTGGCGACTTTTGGTACCGGTAGGGGGTGCCACAACAGCCGTAGAAATAATTTTATTGTTCAAGGGCGAGGGTCAACATTGGGTATGAATGGTGGGGGAGGACCGAACTCGAAACATTAGGGTCTGTAGAGATTAACATAACCTCAAGACAAAAGTAATTACTCGCGTCCGGAGGATGCTATCTGGCTTATGGAACTTTCACTACAACTTATTGTCTTTTCATGATTGCAGATGATGATTGCTGTAAGATTAGTTGCTTTTTTAGAGCTAGCTTGTATATATATACATATAGATTAATATGAGTTAATGTCATCCTGTTTATATAAAACACAAACATCTTAATAAATATAGTATATTGATAAGTTTAGATTTCTAACATATTAAATCTTGCTTTCACCAATGTAATCTCTTCAGTCTTATTTGAGACAAAAAGTGTGTTTATTATGACAAAGGCTACCAAGCTCCCTTTTTTCGTTTAAAAACAAGTAACTTTTAAAGATCAGAGGATATGCCTTGGTGTTTGATCATGCCTTATCTCAATTAAATATCTCTGTAGTAAATTTATATTTACAATTCAAGCAGCAATATATTTTTCGGCTTCTAAATATGATTGAGATTATAGCCATGGTGGGTTCACAATATTACTTCCGCTCTACGTTTTGTGTAAGTGATCATCAAAGAGCTTAATTCCATAAAATTATAATGCAATCAAAAACGTTACTGTTCGGGTAATTTATCCTCTATTTGAAAGTTATTTTTCAAGATTCAGTAACTTCATTTTTTGTTCCTCTTATCAAAAGCGATGGAAATCAACAGAATATATCCTTCTTTAAAACGGAAATTTTAAATCAAATTATATAGTATTTTGCAAATAGCATAATATATATGAAGCAGTTTGTAACCATTGAGCTATGCTGATTTATTGAGACTGACTACAGAGTCACCAGCGGTAAAATAAAAAAGTTACAAAAATAATTTAAAAATTAAAGGAGATCTTCCAAAAGGTCCATTTAGATGAATATATGCTATACCTTCTAAATATACCATTAAAACGTTTCGTGGAAATTGATGGAGATATTTCAGATCGAAATTATGAGGCGCCCAGATCTTAGGGAAGACATGCTACGCTCTTATTGTTTGTTATATAAATAATTTATCCTAATAGCTCAAGTTTATTGCAAAATATTGTTTGATAATGAACAATATTTGTAATATTGTATAATATTGGAAAATGTAAAATAATGTAATTTAACATCTTTCAATATCGTATAACAGGCTGTGCTATCTAGATAAAGCAGAAGTATGTACCATAATCATGATAATCAAACAATTAAATCTCTCTTTAACAAATAAAAGCAGCATTATTAGACCAACTGGAGATTTACACTTTTTGTATGTTCT
Source organism: Argiope argentata (assembly GCA_026289955.1). Lineage (NCBI taxonomy): Eukaryota > Metazoa > Arthropoda > Arachnida > Araneae > Araneidae > Argiope > Argiope argentata. Next base: position 2,483,746 of record JAOUZG010045189.1, on the reverse strand, counting down.
CATAGAATGAGAGCCAAGCTAACACAGGGACATATGGGGCATTTGACCCGGGCCCCACATCAAAGGGGGCTCCGAATATAATAAATATATTTTACTTTTCCTTCTTCAATGAATTTTTTTAAGACAAAATATCAGTATAGAGTGATATCCGTCAATTTTATATTAGCTTCTTCATTAATCTATTGTATGAGGAAGTTTACAGGAACAGAAACTTACAGGATTTAAGCTTCTGTTCCTGTAAACAATCTATTCTATGAGGAATCTTACAGGAAATGAAATATCAGTATAGAGTAATATCCGTCAGTTTTATGTTAGCTTCTTCATTAATCTGTTTATTGAAGTACATAAAAAATCTATATTTCGTTAAATACATGGCTTTCTAGGGCGGAACTTAGCTAAATTATTGCGATTACAATGAAAAAAAATTTGGCCAATTAAAAGCCTGTATTTTTACTTATAGCTAAATGCGACATATTTACAAAAATGCGGGCCCCACCTTTTCTTTTACGTTTTCCATGCAATTATTAAATGAATATAAATATATATCCATCTTGGAAGCAAAACTTATCTTTAGTGCATGTACATTAAAATTATCTTTTTAATGGCATTTAAATAATGAATTAATCTGAATATTTTTCATTCTGTTAGAATAAATATTCACCTTTAATATCGCATTATTTATAATAATAACATGAGACTGATAAAATAATTACATTTCTTAAATAATGAAGTTTGTTTTGTTTGTATGCAATAAATAATTAAATACTCCAACATATGAGAATAACTGTTGAGAAATTTGCATATTTTTCATTTAAAAACGTATTAATATTTATTTCATGAGATTTAGGAATTTTTCTTATTACCAGATACTTCAAATAGTTGTAGAAAACATTCTTAATAAAAATTTAGCCTTAGAATTTTGTCAGATAGCATTTTAAATAAAATGGTGAAATGTATTACTTCGACTTAAGTCTAAGTGTGTTTTTAATTTTAAGTTTAAATAGCATTTTGAATTAATTAACAAAAAAAAAAAAATACCAGAGACAAATTCTGCGCACGTTTCTTTATAACTGAAGTAATGACTCAGAGGGGGAGAGTCGAAAAAAGTTTTTGCCCCGGTGTTGAATTAGACTTAGTTGGGTCCTGCATAGAATGGTTGTTGTTTATTCTGCATCTGTGATGCGACACGTCCTTGTGCTGTTTATTGAGCATAGAGTGGAAGATTCTTCCTTCTAAAGTGTGGCTAATGAATATCCTGGTTTTTAATGGAAACGTACATGTTTTAACAATAAGTCGACCCAGTTTTCCATTAAAACAAGAGCATGTATTTTTGCAAGTATTTTTTATTTAAATGAATGGACGTTATAAACATATGACTGTTAAACCATGTGTTTTTGGTTAAATTTTGAAATAAAAAATTATAAATAAAAAGTAAATGTACTATGAATCTTATTAGTAATGACATTCTAATCTAAAGTTTTTAAAACGAGACATGTACAAAATTTACCTTTGTGTTGACATTTTAACATTGACTTGAAAATCTGAAAAACACGCATATCAACTATGCCAATCAATGAATGATGATGATGAATTGTCCGCTTTACAACGGTTGGAAGGGTGCATTAGCTTCTGAGGGTAAGGAACCTTGATCACTTGAGGGAAAAATTCTGACTTCTATCTCATATGAAGATGACATAAACTTATCACATTCGCTTGCACAACTCTTTTTTTTATTCACTCTCCTCAGAGATAGAAAACAGAACAGCCACTGACCGCGACTAAACCCAAAGACGCCCAGATCACGAGAAAGATGCTCTAAATCTGTGCCAGGACACCGGAAGTTAATGTATAAATGACCTGAAAATAATTTTCGGAAATATCATACAAAAACAATCTATATAAAGAAAAGAAATTTAAATCATATATTAATTGCTTTAAAGGAACACAACATAATTTCATAATGCTTATCATAAACGAAATATAATAATATCTGTAACATGTACAATAACACACAAAAATGAACTCGATTTGGAAGATATATCTTTTCAAAGAATGTGTCGTACTTCGGATTTATGTAATTTGTTGTGACTCCAATCATTGCAACGTTTTAGGAAAACAATTTTATTTAAAATTTAACTAAAGAAATTAAAATTTCATTTCTGCTACGCGCTTCACCAGGGCAGTGCGTGAATGCGTTCTGAAAAGAAGGACAGAGAATGACTTTTTAGAAGCTTCGCGATTTAATACTCGGGTGATGAAGGACGCAGCAATTACATCACACACAACCTCAACGGAGCCTGCAGTTCCCATATATCTGATATGATCTATATGATTCACGATAGGTACAAATTATTAAAGACAGGCTTTCCCCGCAAATGAGGGGATATTAAAGACCTCAGTGTATATAGAGTGTAGTTAATTGAAATGATAAAAAAATTGTAAATGATCTAAAAACCAACAGAGTGTTTTAATAATAGTCATGCTGCCACAAAAATGAATGCAATTTAAAGTAAACAGAGTGCAAATTCAAAATTAATCAATTTTTTTTATCTATTTAATAAAATTAAATATTTTAAAGTAATCTACATTTAGCTTTGTATAGTCGATTTCATTCAATATTTTCACCAAATTCATGTATGAAAATTCATCAGTATTTTCTTCTTTTTTTTCTTTCCCAAAATAAATTAAAAACCATCAGCAATATTAAAGATGCTATTTATTTACAATTCTAAAAATAGTATAATAAAAGAGTATCATCTCGTTTGGGTTATCGCCACAATTTGTAATAGAGTATATAAGTTCTAAATAGTTTTTTTATTGTTTATTAAGCAACACATAAAGAGAAGTTGACAAAGTTGTAAAGTAAATAAATTCTAATTTTAAATATATACGAATAATACTATGCAATCATTTGATTTGCATATTACTCGAAAATACTGAGCTCTTATTTATTTTAAAACTAATCATAGATAGAAAACTATAAGCATGCAATAATAATTGGATATTTATAGAATTGAATATGTTTGGGGGCCGTATTCTTATAATTAACACATTATAATTACTCTGTGGAGTTTAAGATTCTATTTATCTGAATTTGCTTGAATTTAACTTTCACTTACTGGAATGGTCAAAGAATAATATCTTTTAATTACATTTGGAATTCTTCCAGACAAGAACTGAATAAATATTAACACTAATTTTATAGAATCTTTTAAAAAAATTATGCTTTCATAGATAGACACTGAGATCATATGCTGATTATATACCCGCACTTTACTTACACTAGTTACATAATAATTTTTAAAGTATGAAATAAAAATTTATTATACAAGCTTGTCATTTTTATAGTGGAAATTTAGGTAAAAAAATTGCAAAATAGAGGCAAGCGATGGCATTAAGTGAAGATTACATTATAAAGCAAGTCAGTACATATTTATAACATTATATTCCTAAAATCTTTCATGAAGCCTGTTAGATTTTTTATATTTTCAAAAGTGTCTTTGTCCTGTTGGTACCAAAACCAGAACTGCGAATATTAAAATATAACTGATTACTTATTATATAAATTAAAAATATATGCTGAATTACTTTTTCTTTCTACTTTCTCGCAGCCAAAGCTCAAGTTTAAATACAGCTATCCAGGAAGATGTGATCATGTTGAAATAGTTATAAAACATGTTACATAAACATCGTAATCTAGTAATCTATTGTAAAGTATTCTAGAAAATAAAGCAATGATTCTTAAATGGACGAAATTTACTAGATATACAACATGCTGTCAAGTATTGATTACTTCAAATCGTTGGATTGAAATTTTCTATCATTTTAAATTCAACGCTTTTTGTTCTTTTATCGAAGCTTATTTTAGCGTTGAAGATTGATGAAAAACGATTATTTTATCACATTTATTCGAAGTAATAATTCTAGCCAATGTATTAAAAGAATATAGTTTGTATTTTGAACATGAAAAAGCATATCCTTACTTTTTATATTTACAAATGTTTAATAAAATTAAAAATTTAATAGTAAATAAGTCAAAGAAAATAATGTCCTTAATTGGCGCTTTGACATGCCCTATTAACAAGTCAATACTAGTAGACGATGTTTAGCCCAGAATAATTATCAAGTATTATCCAGTAAAAAAATTACTAGAAAAGTTTTCAAGTAAAAATATTGAAGTAAATTTTAGTGTTTCCATTACCACAGATCAAAAAAGAACATAGTTCAAACCCAACAGTAAACCTTTCGAGACAACAACGAACTTAATATATTAGATATGAAATTAGAAGTTATTTCTCTTATCATGTAATTTGAATTGATTCAATATGAATATATATATATATGTTAACTTTTAAAACTACTTTATTACGAGAGAAAGCAAATATTTAAGTTAAGAATTACTTAAAGAACACATTCTTGTATTTATTAAAATCAAGAAAACTTCTATAAAATAACTCTGAAAGGAATTATTTAATATTTCAATAACTTTAAAGCCATTACAATTATATCGATCGTTAGATAAATTCTGCCTATTCATATGGTAAAATTTGCGATTTAAAAATATGTATATACCCTCGAGCTTAGAATTCCTGCATTCGAAATGTTTTTGAAAGCAAAATCCTAAAATTTATTTGACTTGTAGTCCGGGGAATGTAAAGGAAATTCTGAAATCTCGCTGCCGTTGAAAGAGCTTATAAATAACAGCTTTAGGATGGGAACATTATTTTTTATCCTAAAAATAGCTTTTGTATATTTTATATGCACATTTGTTTCTTTAAAAAATAAAATAAAATGTTTGTTTAACTTTCCTTTTATAAAATGTAAAAAAAAATAATGTAGTATTTATTGTAAAAGAAAGTGTTATATTTTAAGTACACAGTATAAAGTAACATAACTATTTTTCAAAAAAGGTGAAATTCATATTTTTCGAGATTTTATTTATTGATGTATTTTTCCCTTACAATGATAGATTAGGGGAATTAAAGAGAAATAAAATATAAATATTAAGTTGAATTAACATTTTTTGAAGAAATCGAAATACAGAACATGATACAGATTTTCGGCAAATTTTGCTAAAAACTGAAATACAATAAGAAAGAATTTAGTGATTTCATGATAATTAAATATTTCGAAATTTTTTAAAAATAATTTCCCATTATACATGTGTAGTATTTTACAGCCAACAAAACAGCAGCAATGAATTCTTTTATATTAAATAAAAGTGAATTAAAAATGGAGACATGTCGAAATCAGGTTTTAAGGAAGATTTAAAAAAAAACTATAATAGCATGATAATAATTTACCTTTATAATGATTTTTCACGTCAATATTGTAAACTGTTTCTTTAAACCGAAATATTTTTCAGGTTTTCTACAATTAAAAATTTGTTTTTAAAAGTGTCCACTTGCTTTTAGTGGATAACTGAGATTTCGAACCCTCCCCCCCTCTATTTTATAGTTTTCGATAATCATTTGGGATAGTGTGACTTTTCAAAGATCTACGAGATTTTAAAAATCTGTAACAAAAAATATTTTGACTTTAAATAATAATGAAAACTCTCTCTCTCTCTCTCTCTCTCTCTCTCTCTCTCTCTCTCTCTCTCTCTCTCTCTCTCTGTGTGTGTGTGTGTGTGTGTGTGTGTGTGTGTGTGTGTGTGTGTGTGTGTGTGTGTGTGTGTGTAGCACATAATTTTGTTTGAAGCAGATGGGGATTTCAAACACAGATGAGAGACTTTCAAATTATTTAAGTTCGTTTTACTGTATCTCGAGAGGCATGCAATTTTATGTACAAGCAGCGCGGGCAAAATCAGATGATAAAAGAAAGGAACGAAATCAGTTATCCTTGGTCTTATATACCATGAGATTCTAATAAATCTGACACGTGACGATTTTAACAAGAATTCTCATATGAGTTTATCTTGATAAGAGAAAGGTAGGGATCATTTAAAAGAATCTGTTTACATCAGCGATTTTCTATCCCTTCACTCGACACGTGGGCACTGCTGACGCAGCTTTTTTTACAGAGCTTTAGTTGATTTAAATAAATAAAAAAGGAGAATCAGATCAAGAAATAAGAGAATATTTTAAAATGGCTTTGATATTGGTTGAATTAGACTAAAAAATATTTAGGATTAAATTTAATTTAAAACTATTATCACGCACAAACATAAGAATATATATATAAGTGTGTTTGGGTGTGGGATTGTGTATGTACATGAGTGCGTGTGCGCGCGAAGTATAATTTTGGCAATTACATAGCCAAAAGGAAGATAATTTTTGAATGAACTTTAATTTATATTGGCACTGATGGCATAATTTTTACACAAGAACAAGGACTGTCTGAGCATGTTCTATTCGCACTAGAAGGCAAGAGTGAAAAAGTAACAGAATATTGGCCTATAGGTCTTTTATTACGAAGTTACATCAGGGATTCATTTGACACGCATCGACTTAGGAAAGGTAATCTTAGGGATCTTTGAAATAGCTGTGTGAGAGGAAGGGATTTTAGCCCTTCATTTTTGGCTGTGGAAACATAGAAAAAGAAAATTTTAGATTGTGTTTTGACAATAGTTAATTGAAATAAGAACCCGAGATTTAGATTTTAAAAAAGTGAATATTTACATATGTAGTCTTATCAGATACTGAGTTGTTTCAATATGAGTAAATTGCACTCTTGATTAGGTTAGAATGGCATATTTGGAATAGAAATTTAAAATTAAATTATTGATATCATAGTTAAAAATGGATAAATTTAATTAACTTAATTCCAATTTCACTGCAATAAGTTTACATGTTATATATTTTAAGAGATTAAAAATAATTTGAATACTAAATAAATAAGAAGGCTTTGATTTGATCAAACTGGGAAAAGAGAGAAGGTGGAGTGAAGAATGTCCTTACTTATTTATATATTGCCACGGATTTACTCTTCTGTCGGGATTATTTTAAAAATTTGCTGGGCAATGTGGGAATGAACAGTCCTTTAGTATAAAACAATGACAACGTTTATTTACGAACAAGAAACAAATGTACAAATGACAAATATATACAGCTAAGACCAACAGCAGAGAGTAACCCAGACATAATCCAGGCGGAGGGGGGATCTTCGGAGTTTATCTCTACTGTCTCTTTGAACAGCTGAAGTTCTCACTGTCTCCTCGTTTTAGCTGTCAACTCCCTACCACACGATTGGCTATTTCCTACATGACATGACCCTTCTTCCACAGTAGACAACAGGGCTCGGCATACAGCAATTCAACATTCGCTTGAGCTCCTTAACTCCACACAATGATTCCGCCGTTGCGTTGCTACTTTTTGAAGACTCGTTATTTGTCTACGACTCCTACTATGCTTCTGGCTCAGCTCCCCACTTCATCTTGAAACTGCTGGCTTTTATAGCTCCGATGGAAGCAGGGCCTAGAACTTTTTAGTTTAATCAGGGCGCATCTCAGTTTCTATTGGACAAACCATTAAAATTCTCGAAGTTTAACATCAATATCCATTTTGTTGCCAAAGTCATGAAATTCGTTGCCAAGTAGTTAATTGGTCGTCGTGTTTGTCGCCAAGCTCTAAAATCACTGACGCGGTAGCCGCTCAGTACGCAATAAGGTGGGTCATAAAACGTTTTTTACGATGAAACTATTCGTACTTGGAAGCAAAATTACTGATTTGTAACAATATTTAAGCCAAGACGTAAAACCTTTGACAGAGTCAGCCCGAAATAATTCATCATGAATTTGATGACAATACGAGATAAGGAATAATTAAAATATTATGAAATTAGTTTTTTTTTAAGAACCTAGGTCTTCCTAAATGGTGATTTACAAATATTCTCATGGGAGTTTTCTTCCATTTGTGTGCAAAAAATAATAGCAACATAAAAGTATTGAATAAAAATAAAGGTATAAACCTAAAAATAATCAAAATTTTAACATTTTTTTAAAAAAATATTACTAGCAAATTTTTACTAATCAGCATTTTTTTTCTCCTTAATTTTGTAATTTTTCCAAAGTGAAATATTTATACACAAAACACTTAAGTAATTTACTCGCATAACCGAAATTCTTTTAGAAATTCTAAGATATAGAAAAGGGTGGAAAATGCTCAAAATTTAGAATCTTATTTTTATACCTTTATATTTATAAGTTTTTTATACTATTTTATATCATATTTTATTATTAAACGTTGACGCATCAAGATATTCTTTTTACTTACGATGTATTTAACTATTCCAAAGTTCTTAGAAATTGATGTAGGATAAAATCATCAATCTGAAGAAAGGTAGAAGATAAAAAAAATCAAAATGCTCACGAGGTGTAACGATACAGGCGTTGTCATAGCGATATTCAATGTTTAAATATAAAAATAGAGTAACTACCAAATGAAGCACTGATTTACAGAATCTCATACACAGTTAGGCTACAAAACAATAAATAAGAAATTTATTTAATTTCTCATATAAAAATAGTTTCTAGATACTTTCCTTATTTTAAACTGCCAATTTACTTGCTTATTGTGAACGAAAAAAAGAAATGAAGCAACAGTCACAATACACAAAACTTAAATTCTAAAGCTAAGTAAACATAGTAATGAGTCAAAAACGAAGAAATTCTTAAATTATTGATGTCACAGTTGATTGATGATTGACTAATGGAAAGAAATGTCCGTTAAGTTTAAAATGTAGGAAAAAAATCATGCAAATTAAAAATTTTAATACATAATAAAATAACTTAATGGACAAGAAACAATGTTCGAAAGCCACTACAAGGCACGGTTTCATTTGGCAAGTTACGTGTTTGTCAGTAAAGCATGTTGTAGTATAAGAAAAACCAGAAATCAATTTTTGAGTTACAATATTTTATTTATATTTTTAATGAGTGGTTTTATTAATGGTGGTAGAAAGTAGTGAATTTTAAAGAAAATGTAGGCGTTTATTTTCGTGTACCAAACACGCCATCAACATTTTTGAAGCTAAATTAATCATATTTTTTTCTAGTACATCTAAATACAGTCAAAGTATCCCAAGATAGAAGATAGTTTATCTTAAATAAGAAAAACATATCTGAATAATCCTTTTATTTTGGATGTGGCATATTTGATATCGCTTTTGCAATTTCTTTAAAATGAGAAAATTTTCTAAAATGAAATAACAAAGCGTGTCTTTTTATACATTGAGTAGGTGATGGATTTTTCTTAAAAAAATCGTGAGCTCGCAAGCAACTTGATATAGTACATACAAGAAATATAGTATAAATAAATAAGTCAATCTACATCCTGACACGAGAGCAACGTGACCGAAATTTTCCCTTTCAGAGATTTTGATATAAGTCTTTGAGAGGATTTCTTTGACATGTGTAGATTTAGGATAGAGAATCTTAGGTATCTTTGAAAGAATACTGTAAGCATTAAGGATTATTATCTCTTCACTCCTAGAGTGAGAAACTGCTTAAACCAACAGTTATATATATATATATATATATATATATATATATATATATATATATATAGACAGATAGATAGATAGATGTATATGTATATGTGTGTGTGTGGTTGGTGGGTTCTACTAAATCAATTTAGAATGAAATCATACCAAATCAACTCCCTAAAATTATAAATAATATAATATGCTGCTCGAAAAGTGTTTGATTAGTGTTTTCTAGTTCCAAAATTCTTTCTTTTGATTCCAATCATTATAAATCAAGCAATACATGAAAAGTTTCATCTAATTAAACAATTTTTTCCCCTTTTTGTTATGAAAAGAGTATATTTCATAGAAAGGATGATACATAAACAGCGGAATTAATCTTTGATAAATAAAAAGGTAAATTTTAGGAATGTATGTACGAATTGAACAGATGGACTGATGGATTTTATATATTGATGGGATTTTTATATATTGATGAATTGACTTTTATCATATTAATTTTTTTATTTCATATTTTACTGAACTGCTACTTATATTTTACTATTCATTTCTTTCCTATTTTTGTTAAAATTTACAATTTTACTTTTTATAATTTAAAATACTGAAAAATTATACCTCGTCAACAATATTTACACTTTCAATTTCTGTCCGTGAAACTATTTATCTGCCCAGAAATATTTTTTTTATTAAATAAAGTTATTTATAAAACAATTCATTAATTTTATAAGCAGTTTTCATAAAATAATTGACGACTTCACTTCTTTGATCGCTATAAAAAGAAATTTTCGGATTCCAAATTTTGTAATAAAATATATTGATGATTTCCAACGAAATATTTTATCTTAATTAATGCACCTTTCATACAATGATCCGAAAGAAGTAAAATGATATCGGATATCATATTCCTTTTGACTTTACAGGGAAAAAAATGGGATCAAAAAGAGCAACGAACAACGTACATCAAAGATACATACCTGAAAACTTTTCATACATTTACTGTGTATTTTATACATTTAAAAAATGATCCAATATGACTAGAAAATAATTGTGAGAATGAGAGGAAAAAAAGAGAGCGTTCTCATTATCATTCGCTTAGCTAGAGCTCCAATTCTTTAGTTATGGCGTAGCTCAGGAATAGCGAACCATTGGCACGTGCGCCATTGATGGCACGTGACACATTATTTTGGGTACGCCGCGGATCAAAACGGGTTTGCATTTTAGTTCAACATAACAAAGTTAACTATGAAGTATTAAGAATAAAAACGAATGTTCACATTTTATTTAAAAATGGGTATAGATATTTGAATGGTTGTTAAAAATTCGCTTGCTGAGAACGAAGTTGATTTGAAAATAATTTTCTTCAGTAAAGTTATTGAAGAATTTACTTCCGTAGTTGATTCTTCAATCAAGGAATTTTCAGCCAGATTTTTTCAGTTCAAAGAATAATTGGAAAAGCTCAAGTTTATCATGAACCCTGATGTGACTTCATATGATAAACTGAAATTCTCCAAATTGAATTATTTGGAAATTGAAGAATTTGAAATTCTACATATCGATTTATTTACAGTATAATAAAATATGGATTCGAAAAATTATTGAAACAAGGAAAAAGTTAGAGTTGATTGAATCAGAAAAATCAATAAACAACATACTTAAAAATGCCAATAACGAAAATTTGGAAACATGGAATTTTATTCCAGACACTTTTAATTCTTCGGAGATGCAGTTCATGCTAACTTAACCATAATGTCATCTACCTATGTCTGTGATTCATTATTTTCTGATGTGAGTAATATTAAAAACTCTCTTAGAAATCTTTCGGCAGATGACTCCGATTCAGCGTGCATTCTGCCAAAGGAGAATAATATATCTTAATATAAGTTATTTATCATCTACTATGCAAAACAATAAAAAAGTCACACTAATGCTATTTTAAATTGAATTACAACTAAAACCCTTATTACCATAAAGTGAAAAATGTATTTTTCCGTAGTAAATAAAGAGTTGATAGTATTTATTTTTATTATTTTCCTAAAAATCACAAGTAAAAATTATTTGATGGCGTGTCTGTAGCAGCTATATCTATGTATATGTAGCAGCTATATTTGTATTATTATTATCTTTGTTTTCACAAGTTTGTTCTTAAAGAATTGGCAACACTAGTTGCTTGTTGATGGAATAAAAATGATGTTGACACGATATAGCTTCGCTTCTTTTTCATATGAAATATAATCTGCATTAATCATTCTGAAATAATAATAATGTTATTATAACTTATCTTGATGAACTAAATATAACAGCACCACAATTAGAAAAAATGGCAAGTTGATACATGAAGGTTCTTCAATCTTGGCTTAGGTAAATCATTATTTTTAATACTACATATAAAGTATAGGGTTTAAAATAATGTTTCTTATAGTTGAAAGTTCACTTTATCACAACCCATTAGTCAAAAAAGAATCTATAATGTATTAAGAAAGGCAAATTAGGGCAACAATCTTGTTTTTAGAGCTTTAGGACACTAAAAAAGTAAAAAAAAGCATAATTGACATTGTTTTTAATCTTAAAAGTTTTAATCTTCAACCTATTAAATAAATATGTAATTGAATATTTATGATTATTGTTATTAACTAGTCATAACTTAATAATTGCTAATAATGAATTGCAATTGGTAATTCGCTATTCAATCGACATCACAAATGGACATTGCTTAATGGGGACACTTTTAATATCAGTAAGAACTTTTTACTTATTTTTCCTTGCATCCGATTTTTAGAAACAAAATATACATAATTCATTCTATCATATTCTAATGATAACCTTTTTAGTGGCACTAGTGTTTGTTCCTTAGAGTCGCTTACTGCACATATTCCACCTATTAGCATCTGGTGTTTGACAAAGAATAGCAGTTGTTTGAAAAAGTAGGTATGTTAACTATCAAAATTACTACCAGCATAAGCCTTGACATTACATCGATGACCATTAAAGCTGCACACAAAATAAAAAGCAGTTAATCAATCTCTTGCAATTTGATCAAGGGACTCGGTCTATTGATTAAAGCGTGTTTAGAAATGCCCTGGTACATAATTCAATTTGGAGTCGAAACTGATTAGGTAATATGAACTGAAATGCTGGAAATTAGAATGTAACCGAATGAGAGACTCATGCGTCACTCCAATGCCGGAGAAGAGATGGATCTCTAATTAGGTTTCGTCCTAGTATTTGTAAATTGGCCTCCTTCAATGAAGAAACAGGCACTGACTCAGCTTCCAAATATTGATCATACCAGAGCTACGATTCATTACATGCTAACAGGAATCAAACATATTATTACATACAAAGCACCTGAAGCTATTACGTCATTTAAGTTTTCAACTCTCAGTAAGTTTTAATCACTTTTGTAATTACCACATTGCATAAAATCTAATCTATGTTATAATCATTGTACATTGATAATTTTTCTAAGTAATTAAAATAAATAGCTGAAATGAAAATGTATATAAATGTTCTGTGATACATTCTCGTTGTAATTAACAAAAATATACCAACAGGTTCAAAAAAAATTTGCTCATCAATTAGACAATGAAAAAAAATGGTATTTTAATTAAACTAATAGCTTAATAATAAAGATTGATTGTAAATGAATATGCTGTAATAGATGCCCAAGTTGTAACTAACAAAAAGATACTGATAGATGCAAAAAGTCGTGAACATTGTTTAGATATTGCCACACGAAATATTAAATAAACTAATGGCTTGAAAATAAATATTCATCACACTTATGTGACATTTAGACTCAGTCAAATATAATCCATCTAGTAAGACCTCGCACACACAGAAACTGTACATTACCCAGTACTTGTCCCATCGAGACTTAGCGTATGTTCACTCTTTCTCTTGTCCATGTGTGATTTAATGGAATTCTATAACTGGCTACGTACAAACACAAACCCCCTTCATTGTTCTATTCATTCTATGACAGCTTGTGCTAAATCCAAAAGGAATTTAATTTTTTGCACCGATTTCTGATCTATTTCTGCATAATGTAAATTAAGTAGTTATCAATTAATTTTGATAAGCTATTAATTAATCAAGAATTATTATTATATTTTTAAATAGAAAAATTTATATTTAATTGAAAAAATGGTAAAAAATTTATTTTTATTTAATTTTAGTAAGAATTTAAATAAATTTTATTGATTGTGTTTCCATGTTTCTTACTATTATTTATAAATATTTAAACCGTTTGGGTGATCATTAAGAAGGAAATTACAGTCACAAATATGAATAAATACATATATAGTGATAAAGGTAATACTATTTACTTACATTGATAAAAATAATTTGAAAGGGAATCGCCTCGGTTTATTTAGAAAAGACCCATTACTTTCTTCTTGATATTTACACATACCTCAGGAAAAAACATATCATTTTCCAGATTTTTTTCAATACAGTTTTGGATAAGTATAATCTATTTTGATGTATTGAAAAAGTTACGTCTCGGGAATATACTTTCATTTGTTTTCTAAATGGAAACTTCTTTCTCAATAGCATCGAATAATACTGTGGCAACAAAGCTTCTTCTTTTTAATTTCCCCTCTCAGTAGAAAACCACAATGACGTTTATATACTGAAAAACACCAGTACAAAGACGACGAATACACAGAGGACAGATACGTACAGCCGAAACGAACACAGAGCAGTACACAGCAGCACACAACAGCAGACAGTAGTCCACCAATAGTAATCTACCACTGTGCAGAAAGCGGAAAAAGAGAATCCATTCTGAGAGGGGTTCCCCAGAACTACTCTCTACTGTCTATCTAAATAGCTGCACTTCTCACTGACTCCTCGCCATAGATACCGAATTACTACCACATGATTGGCTGTTCCACACTCTACACGTCTCTGCTTCCACAGTAGGCAACATGACTCGGCACATAACAGTTCAGCACTCGTTTGAACTCCACACAACGCTGGTACTCTGCTGTTGCTTCGTTATCCTTACGAAGACTGGTTACTTGATCGTAAAACAGTCTTTCTTAAGATGACATTGTTTGGGCTGGGAAGCAAAATTACAGATTTGTAACAATATGCAAATTTAGTTGCAATTTTTTCTGTGTATCATGGATTTTTTTATTCATTTTTTTCATATTATTTATTGCTAAGTCAATTTATATTTTAATTTAATATCACTAAGAAATTTCCTTTTAACTGCTTTAACAGCATTAGTTACAGTATATCCTTAGTTAAATTTAAATACCTTATAGAAAAAGAATCCATGTGTTCAAACAGTGTGAAGGCCGGGATGGCCTGGTTGGTAGAGCGTTGGACTCGTACTCCTTAGGTTACGGGTTCGAAGCTCACCGGCCAAAAGAATCCCCGAGTGTGTGGCGATTGGCGCGCATTAAATCTGTTCGTGGTCGCAAAGTCCTCCATATCGAGAGTAATATCAGGGGGGGGGTACTGGGCCAGGGGTGATCGTTCCCTGTTTAGGGTCTAAATTTCGATCTGAGATGAATGAATGAATTTGCGTGAATGTAGTCCGCCCCCTAAAAAGGGCTGTGACGTGTGTGTAGCTAAGTCGTACTCTTGGCCCTAGATGGCGCTACTTGTAAAACAAGAGACGTATATTTCTGGCTTAAAATGTGCTGATGTATCAGCGGGGCTTGTCCATGGCAAGTGCTATAAGTAACAACAACAACAAATAGTGTGAAACTGGAATAAACCGAATTCATAGTATTCAAAATGGGGTACAATATGTAGTAAAATTTAAAACTTTTATGCTGATAATAGTCTATTTAAACTATTTAATGCAATCGTGACATTGAGTGTACATCAATACATTGTATTAGTAGCTGAAAATGAATGGAAACTGAAATTATGCTGTTATTCTTTATTGTGAGTTAATTATTTGAAAAGAAGAGGCATAAATGTTAAAGTATATGATAATTATTTTTTGTGTCCACTGATTTCCATAAATGCTGTGCTACCAACTGGTTTTTATTTATATTTCATCACTCTTGTTGAAATAATCTGTGTGTCAGTTATTATATTCGTGAATATATTTAATCTTAACCAATCACCACATTTTATAGTGACTGGATTGATCACTAATAAAGAAATAGAAAATTATTAATTTCATAGTATGCTCAAAAGATTTTTAGATTTTAGCTTAAAATCACTTAAAACGAAGTTGATTCACTTTTAACTATCAGTTAATCAGTCTTTAACTACTATGATCAAAAGATTTCCAAATTTTAGCTTAAAATCACATGAATCACCTTTATCTTTTTTGACTAATTTTGCCTACTATATTCAAAAAATTTCCAAAGTTTTAGCTTAAAATCACTTAAAAAGAGCTTGACTTACCTTCATCTTTTTTTTGACTAATTTTAACTAATATTTTTAAAAGATTTCCTAATTTCAGCTTAAAATCATTTAAAAAAGAAATTGATTCCCCTTCATATTTTTTGACATTTTAACTACTAAATTAAAAAATTTCGATATTTTAGTTAAAATCACTTACGTTGACTCATCCTTATCTCTTTTTTCACTTCATATATTTTAGTTTAAAATGGCTTAAAAAGAAGTCAACTTACCTTCATCTGTTTTTGACTAATTTGCAATCGTATCAGGAAGCTTTTCTTTTATCGAATCTGCAATTTAAAGGAAATATTAGAGGATAGAACCTAAGTTAATTTTTTATTGCAATACTCTAAAAATTTAATAGTTGGGAAAATGATACAAGAAAAAGTAATTCCTGACTGAAGAAAAGAAAATTGAAATTGCTTTTATATTATTCCATGTAATAGGAAGCAAGTGCTTTGTTCAAAAGTTTTCGATGTCGCCAAACGAATGGTTAGGGGCCTCATCATAAATCTCCATAATCTGAAACCATTTATTCCATGTTTCAAACACACCTTGCAACAGATAGGTTTATAAATTTTCTAAACTAGAGACTTTATCTGAAATATAATGCGGTCTGAAAACAAAAGCATCATCCTTGTAAGACAGAAAAAAAATACCGAAGGAACCAAAAAAGAAGAAGAAAAAGAAGTCACATAATGCACAGCTTCGTTTAGAACAAAAGCACCACTCTTTTTCTGAAGTTTTTTTTCTTCTTCTCTTTTACTTTCAGAAAGTGGAGCAGCGCCATCTGTGATCATAAAAAAAAGAAGAAAAAATTCTGCTATAAGAACAAGAACGCACACATGGGACGATAAATTATTTTCTTCATCATATAAAGGGTAGAAAAAAGTATGAAAAAAAATTGTATGTTGAACATAAGAACCTGGCAGCCAATACGTCATACTAAATTATACGAGGGTTATTATGTCAGTAACTGCATTGCTGTAATTGGGAACTCAAAATTGATTTAAGATCTTTGAAGATACGTAATTTTTAACACTTATCTCTCCAGTGTTATATGTTTTCATTACTGAGGTTTCAAAAAAAATGATCGGT
This sequence comes from Argiope argentata, assembly GCA_026289955.1. Classification (NCBI taxonomy): domain Eukaryota; kingdom Metazoa; phylum Arthropoda; class Arachnida; order Araneae; family Araneidae; genus Argiope; species Argiope argentata. The sequence continues at coordinate 2,466,856 of JAOUZG010045189.1, read as the reverse complement.
CAATTTATATGACAATATTTTAACTAAGAACAATCTTAATAAGTTTCATTTTTTGAAGTTACAGTTAACTCTATAGATTGCTTTAAATGACTCTAGATTATTCGCCTACAATTTTAATTGTATGCAAATATGTTTAATGTTATACTAAAAGGAAATGGATGAATGAAAATGAAAAAGTTTAGTTACAATGATGATGTCATTTTCAATTCTTGTTAAAACAAAATTTCTTCAAGAACAAATTTAACTTATTTGATTATGAAAGAAGAATTACTACAGAACAGTTAAAATTCTGGAATTGCAATTGATTTCGGAGCAGCACATTTTTTACAGTAAAATCCAAGAAGTTCTTTTTTAGTTAAAAGTCTTAAATAAATCTGTATAATGCCTTTTATAGAAATAAAAATTCTTTTTTAATAAGCCACGTTTTTAAATATTGACTAAAAAGTATATATTTATAATCATGAATGTTAAAAATTCAAAATCATGTATTTTCTAAGCAATCTGTGTAAATTCATAAATCTATATATAGGTAGGAGAAAATATTTTGTGATTTTTAGTCCGTTTTAATAACAAGATATATAATTTTTTTTGATTGAATATTTAATTTTTGCTTTTAGTCTAATGGAAGTCAAATTACAATCAATTTAAAACCTATGAGCAAGTTATCAATTTTAAACTACTCGTAAATAGCTGCCTGTTAGTCCATTGAGTTTTGATTGATTTCCAAATTTATACTAAGGAAACAGACAAAAAAGCGAAATAACAATACATTTTCATCAATTTTTTAACTATGTTTTAAGTTTCAAACCTCTAGTTCTTTGGGAAATCAAATACAATTTTTTTGAGACATTGGCACCGAACAGACAGACTGAGTAGAAAACGAGTGAATATAATTTGTTAATGATAATAACAGATACATCAAATAAAGTACACAACACACTTAATGGATTGTATATTGATAATGTCACATTACCATTTGCATGAATAACAAATTTACCTCTCATTAAACCCCACATTAGCATTTATAACAACATTACATACAGCATATGAGACGAAAAAACATTTACATGCAGCTTAACAAATACAGATTATCCCTTTGTATAGTAGTTTTATGATAATAGCTGAATAAAATAGAATAGAGACTATACACAGTATTGTTTCAAAAGGATATTTTATTCCATAGTAATAAATATTTTAATTATGGAAAAAAGCTACGCTTATCAATGATGACTCTAACCATATACCACAAACATTTCATAAATTTCTGAATAAGCCAATCGAATTGAGAACTTAATAGCAGAGAGTCGAACAGAGTTTGATTTTATAGATGTTTTTTCTCATGGTTAATTAATTTAATTATTTTCTTGAAATAATCAAACTGCAACCAATCAAAATGAGAGTTTGACAGCAGAGAGCCGAACAGAGTTTGATTTTATACATTCCCCCCGTGTTTAATTAATTTAATTTATTTCAAGAAAGAATCAAACTATTAATTATAGTCATTATCACTAAAAGTAAAGTGATTTTTTTGCCCTAAAAAATATTATAAATTTCTAAATTTTTGAAAATTTTGTTTTTTAAAATAAAAAATGGAATTTATCAAAACCTTTACACTTTTGTTAATTTAATTTTGTTTTAATTTAATTTTGTTTTAATAGATCTCGATAATAGATAATTCAATAAATAAAAAGATTTTAATAGATAAATTAAACTAATCTTAATCAATAAGAATTAAAAATTATACAATTTTGAGAAGTATTAAAAATTGATAATAAGGAAAAAAATGAATCCTAATATTTTACTAAAATGTAATGGAAATATCTAATTTATTATTAGTTAGCCTTCATCTAACGGATAATTTTTTTTTGGATATTTTACAAATAAATTCCAAGATCTCTTCAGTTTATAGACTATAAATGAATTCCCCAAAAATATTTTACTATCTCGGAGTAAATAATTAATATTTAATAACTTAGTTATATTAATCTGTATCAAACCAATAGCATTTGTCTAAACTGATTTGTATTTTTAATACTAGTATTTCCATACCCAACTTGACATTATTCAGTTTATAAGACAATTTTATATAAAGTCATTACGAGAGTCATATTTAAGAATTTGAAAACTTGAGTTGAAAGTTCAGATAAAGTGACTAGTTTAAAAAGATAAAAGAAATTTTACAAATTTCATTGAAAGCACTATTTTTATAAGTAAAACGAGGAAATCTGGCTGAATTTCTCTGTCACATTCAAACCTTTAAGAAAGAAAGAGCTTTTCTCACTTTTAAATAATAATTATCCCATCGCCAGAATCAGGGTTATTGCATTAACAGTAAACCTCTACAAGGCCGATTTTCAGGTTATAAAACGTATTCTGAGATGTGATTCATTTGTGTTTTGAATTAATTTTTGATAAATCTTTCTCAGTTCAGATTCGATGGTGTATGGTAGAGAAAGTATTTTCAGTTCTCCATGCGCTCAATTATGGGCTTTCATTTACTCTGATTTTTTACAGAGAGGGAACCTATTGAAGATTCAATACGTAAATGGGAATCTATTGATGATTCAACGCAGAAGAAGTTTGGTCACATTTAGGCCAAATTTTTGTCATCGGTCTTTCGGTTCAACCAGCTGTGCAGTACTTAGCCCCGACGAATTTCACACCCGCTTGATCCATTTAAACGACAATTTTTTGATGGAGTCGTGTTTCAAATCTTGAGTATGCTCACTTCTTATTCGAAATTTGACGCCAATTCCTCAAGTTACTTTTATTTAAAAAAATTTGCTAAGTATCCTGCAATATCACTAAATTTTATCACCCACATTGAACTAGTTAGATGTTGAGAAGCTGTTGAACAATATACAAACTGTATTTGAGTTTGAATAGTGTTCATTCACTCTTTAAGCTCATTTATGAAAACTTGTATACAATTTGTTTTTTATTTCTGATGTAAATTCTGCAGCCATTTTCTTTTTATGAATAGTATTAATATAGGGACAATTACTAGTTTTTTTAATAAAGTATATTCAAATTGGAGAAAATTATCATTAATGTATGCAGATAAGAGTTCGTTGGCAATTGAGAAATTCCTTTATAAAATTGCGAATAAACATAGTTTTGATTCCAGAAGATTAAATACTTTAGTAGCCTTTTTTAATCTAATAGTTTTTAATTCAAAGGAAAGGAAAGAAATTATAAGAAGTAACAAAATTCCAAAAGGGTATTTTCTATGTTTGCTTCACTATCACTTTTACACTCTTATATAATAGAGATATAAATAATAAATACATTATTTATACATGTTAATGAGATGAAATTCAGATTTTTCGGAAATTGCTGGCATCATTTTTGGGAACTATGCCTCAAAGTTTTTATATGAACGCCTTAATTCAGAAATATTTATAATCAACGAAATGTAACATATAGCCCTTACATAAAAAAGCATGAAATTCTAGCCTTTTGAGAAAAGAAATAAGTACTTTCTCATAATAATTCTAAGCCATTATTTCTACTTTAAAAAAATGGTGAACTTATTTTGAAAATAAGAACTGTATCTAAAAACTTGTTTTAAACCAGCTCACAAAGAAAAATCTTCAATGCTTCCTTTTAAAGAAAATATTATACACATTTTAAATAATTTCTTTTATAAAGAGTGCCCAGAGTGGCATTTTATAAAATTTGCACGTTCGCCTATAATTAATTAATTATTGAATTTTCATATAATTAAAACAACAGGAGCAAATTTAATAGGAAATTGTGTCTGGAAACACCGATAGCGATTTTCAGGAACCGACGTTAGTAAAATATTGGAAAGCAATCCACTTCATTCTCATGGATTTCCTTCAGTGAAAATTTAGGAAATCTTCAGCTTACTATAAGTATATTGAATCTACTATCTGTATAGTCATCAGAATAACAGAACTGACAGAACATGCTCGTGATACGCTTTCTATATTAGAATTATTTGTGTAGCATTGCAAAAACTAGATTAAGCGGGTACATTGAATATTTTCCAGACATTCCCATTGAATATTTTCTAAGCTTTACCATTTTGAACATTTTCTAAAAATTACCATTTTGAACATTTTCTAAAAATTACCATTTTGAGCATTTTCTAAACATTACCATTTTGAACATTTTCTAAACATTACCATTTTGAATATTTTCTAAAAATGACCATTTTGGACATTTTCTAAACATTACCATTTTGAACATTTTCTAAACATTACCAATTTGAACATTTTCTAAACATTACCAATTTGAACATTTTCTAAACATTACCAATTTGAACATTTTCTAAAAATTATCCTTTTGAACATTTTCTAAAAATTATCATTTTGAACATTTTCTAAAAACTATAATTTTGAACATTTTCGGAAAAATTCCAAATACTTAAAAATTTAAATTTAAATTAATATAAACATTATTTTTTATGGATCTCATGTTTAATCAAAACTACCTTCCTCTTTATCTCGATAAAATAGCAAAGATAGTGTTTTATGGGATCTATCGAAGCTATAATTAAAAATTATTTTCGTTTAAAGGTTAGAAAAAATAAAGCACGACAGTCAAAAGAGCATTGAATAGGAATATATTTGTATGAATATCTCAAAAATTTAATATAAATGCAAATATAAAGTAAAAATACTGCACCGTATGAAATTAAAAAGTACCAGAAATATTAAAGTTATTTTTCGAAACTGCAAGAAAATCTAATTAAGGCTAATAATTTATATAAATCAGTATCTTATCATTTTATTTATATTAATCGTATTAATTATTTTAATTTTAACTAATTTTTAATTCCATAAAAATTATCATTATAAGATACAAACAAATTTTTTGCAAATTCGATGTTATGCAAAAGTTTTGAGTAACAAAAATCAGCTTATTTTTATTCGTAATCTTAATATGGGTTTTGGAATTTCTAGGCCCTAAATTCAAATATATCAACATGTAAGAGAAAATACACTTTTACTTTGCCATTCTGGGAACTTCTGAATTAGAAGAATCGAGGTATTCCAACATGAATTAGATCGCATAAGCATTGAAAACATTAATGCAGATTTTCTCATTTTTATCCTTTTTATTATTTGATGGACGAGGACACAGGTACATAAAATATATGCAAATATTTTCATATTTCATTTGTCGTGTTTAAATTACTTATGCAGCACACAAATATCTTTGGTTTCGTTTTTATACATTTCATGAACTCAAACTGAATCGAATCTTAGCTGTAACTTACATCTGTTACTGTGGGATCATGGGATTTTTTCCTGACGTCATCATTGCACTGGTGCAAAAGGGTTATATCATGTTATGGGTAATCCATGAATCCCAGTAATAGGAGTTCACTCAAGTATTTATCAGATTTTAGTTTTAGATTATTTTTATTATTCCAACACACCTTTATAATCATTACGTTTTTGCTTGCTTAAATCGAACATTCTAGAAATTTCTCAGTGCCAGTGTTTGCTAAATAGTAAAACATTAATTGTGTCTAATTAATCCCAAAATATTATCTTTTATCTTTATAAAATGAAATATTTATTTTTGCTTTAAGAAAGAAATTAAAAATATTTTTGTTGAGATTAGTTTTCTTAATTAGCTAAATAGTTGAACAAATATACAAAGAAATTTATTTAACTTCTACCAACATGAGAAGACTGTCATTTTCCTGCCAAAAATACATTTTTTAATATTAAAAATCCAGTTGATCATTCTAAAAAAAGAAGCATAATTAACCACTATGTACCAGTCAAAACAATTGGTAATTAACAGTAAAGAAATTCTTACCTCCAATCTAAACATAACTCGAGAAAGTTTCAAGTAACATCGCATGTGTCTCTATTCATTGTACTTATAACAACATAGGGAATTGCCTTTCTAACAAATGCAGAAAAAACCATGATAGGAGGCATTTTAAAAACAAGATAATTGCATTTCGACACGCGAAGCAACAGAGACTTGTATTTTTTTGTCTTTTAAGCTCGTCTCGACAAATCCTTTATTCCAATCGTGCCTCCGAATCTCCTTATTTCCTCAAACCGTCCTCCTCTCCTTCGTTCACACCTAGTTTCTCCCGCGTTTACTCTAAGAACGCAACATTTTTTCCGAACGCATTAATCTGCCTTGATAAATGTGGAATAGGAGAGTCTTACATCTTTGTAATGTAAAAAAACGTTATTTCAAAGAAGATTTTTTTTCTTTCTTACTTCAGCCATTTTTATTTTTTTTTGTATTGTATCATTTTTTTTTTCTTCGGCAAGGTTTAAGCTGCATAATTTTTCTTTGATCCTTGTTCTATACTAGTATTTTTTTCATTCTGTCAAAGACTAACCGATTTCATTTTTATACTGTATCAGTTTGTTTAATGCAAAAAGCATTATCTGGATTAGGGCATTAGGAAACACGAGGGTATTCCGTATTTTAAACGGATTATTATTTTTTTTTCTTTTACAATTTAAAGAAATCAATTACATCTTAAATAATTCCAATTTTTTTTCAATTTATACTATTCACAA
>JAOUZG010045189.1:2444026-2460229 GCA_026289955.1 Argiope argentata | reverse complement strand
ACAAGATATATATATATATCTTGTTCAAATTTTCCATAGTTAATAAAATAGTTTTTATTCATTCCCTTTAAGTTCAAATACATTTTTTTAAAAAAAAAATTGTGGATGAAATTCATGCTAATGCAGTTTTTCAAATATTAATTAATTGATTAATTCCTAATATTAGTTTACAATCTCCTTATATATATCTTGTTAAATTTTTCAATCGTTAATATAATACTTTGTATTCATCCACTCAAATTCAAATACATTTTTTAAAATCTATAGTGGTTGACATTTGATGTTAATACAATTTTTTCAAATATTAATTGATTAACAGTAAAATTAAGGAAAGTTTATAACATTTTACATGTGAAAAGTTTCATACCAAATGATGGCGCCAAGAAAATTCTGCTCAATTTTTTTTCAATTTCTTCTATTACTTGATTCTCTCCTTATATATACATCAATCGTGAAAAAATAATTTTAGTTGAAATACATTTTTTCAAACTTGCAGTGGTTGATACTAGATATTAATACAATTATTGGAAATATTAATTCATTTTCAATACTTTAAATAGAGTTTCAGAAATTATTAATGAAAATTGAATTCAACAGACAGTAGCTCAATCGGTAAAATGCGAGGATTTCAGTATTTTTCTCTTGAAGCTGAAGAAGGCGAGTCCAATTCTTATGAAAATAAATAATTTTTTTGAAAATTTATTTACATCAATTGTAATTATTTAATAAAATGTAACTAAAAAATTTCTTTGCTGATCTATGTAGGAATTGATTTTTTTCCTACGCTAACGAGGGTAGGCTTAATATGTTATGGACAGATTATTTCAAACGATTCTGTTTATTTTCTTATTGTTTAATGCATTAAAAATTAAACATCTTTAATTAATCAACTTTTCGGAGTCATTCTGAAGTAATTTTGAATTAAAATAAAACAGAATGCCTGAAATTAAAAATTTCTACTCAGTATGATGTTACCCAACTGGCATAGAAAATTTATGCATTTGCATTGCCCCAATTATCATTGAAAATTCCCGCATGCGCAGTACATTCTGATTTATTTTCTAACGAATGCGGACTTGATTTTGTATTGACATAAATTTTTGATAAATAATTTATATCAATTGTAATTAGTTAATAAAAAGGAACTAAATTAAAAAATTTCTTTGTTGACCTAAGTAAAAATTTATTTAAAATTTTTATATTACTTGTTTTAAATTAGATGCAAATGCCTGTCATTGAAGCTTAAGTAATTAAGTATTGATCTAGGACTGAATTTGATACTCTGTATGATAAACATATAAATGGTTTGAACACATTAAATCGAGAATATATAACCGGTAAATCAGTAATAATTCCTTCCATAATGTACTTTTAATGATGTGCAAGCTTCTTGAATCTTTTATGATGTTATTCGACATGAGAGTTGTTGTTAAGTAAATTTATGCCCAGCCATCTATTCATAATATTAAGATAATCACTTCAAATAGAGAACTCATCAAATTAATATCAAATAACAATGTTTTGTTCTTCGTAATAAATTGTGAAATATCATTGAAAATTGGATACATTGTTGATGTAAATACTGCATTAAGCTTTGTTTCTCCTTCTCGAAACATTCTCTGTGTGATTCATTGCAGGTTTAACTACATTCTACCGATTTTGAAATAAATCATTTCATAATTAATTGAATTTTAATATCTAGATGAGGAAGCTAACATTATTGAGGCTCTTGATTGTATCAATGATAGTTACCTTAGCATATAAAATTATTTTATAAATTGTTGATTTAAAACATTAAAATACTGAATAGAGAATATTGTTTCTTAAGATATATACGTAGAGGGAATTATTTATAAACAGATGAAATGTTGTTATTGTTATATTTGTGAATTAATAGAAATATTTGAAGCATGTTATTAAAATCAAATACTAATGCACTTTATTGGTTTTATTTTTTAATTGATAAATATATATTTCTTAGTTTAGTAAATATGCATGAAAAGTAATTGGTATTATAAATTTTATGACACAAATACAGTCATTCGAAGTAGCGATAAACATCTAATTTTAAGGTTTGATCTTTAAAGAATTAAAGTTTTTCAGGGATTCAACTTCAAAAATCTTTTGATATGTTGTGTGCGAAATTGCACGAATCAAACTGTAAGTTTATATAAATTTCAAACATGGAATGCCTTTTATTGCGAAATATTACAGAAATACTTGATTATGCGTATCTGATTAAGTAAAAGAAATATCTGCTTCTTGGAATTCTATTCTATCTAATATCAGATTAAGTAAAAGAAATGTCTGATTCTTTTTTTGACTAAGCTTTCGAATGTGATTGAAACTTAGTAGCACTTGACTTAAAGCACTGTATACATTTTTTTTATTTATACTTGTTGGCACTTGACATGGATAAGCCCCGCTGATATGTCAGCAGATTTTAAGCCGAAGGTATGCGCCTTTTGTTTCAAATAGCGCTATCTAGGCCGAAGAGCTACACACTCATCACACTTAAGCTACACACTCATCATAGTCGCTTTCATAACCCCTTTTTAGAGGGGGCACAGTCACATAGTTCTCAGATAGCACACAAAAGAACAACCATGCCGGACCCGGGACTCCCAGAGCACGACGTGCTATCTCTGTGCCAGAAAGCCGGCTTATGTATAATTAAATAGCTAAAACGCAAGTCAAATTTCATTTATTTAATTATATCTTCTTATAAATACTAAGTACATACTGATAGGTGGTCAACTTCTGCTATTTGATCCAAAATTTGATATTTATCTGCATTTTAGATACTAAATTTGTGCATCAAATTTAATTCATCTACCCCCTTAGGGGCTTTTTTGCAGTTGTTGAAATCTCACAAACTGGGCAGACGGATTATCACAGAACGGATTTCTTTTAAAATTTCATAGAAATATATCAAATTTCATTTTTGAATTATGTTCAAAAATAGAAAAATATAATTCCAAAAGTTTTTTTTTCTGAATAAATTTGATATGGATTGTGAAGTTCTGTCGAAGTTTCGAATTCGAATTTTTACAAATCCTTAATTTCTTCGAATTTTTCAATTACAGTACATTTTTTCTTTGAAATCGCGTGTATAAGCGTGTAAAAATAAACGTTATTTCTAAGTGAAGAAACATTGTAAGTGTTCTTGGAAAATAAGTATGGAGAAATAAAGAAAATAGCATTTTCATTTAAATTCAACTTTTCAAGTTTTTCTATATTTAATATTCCCTTTAAATTTGTCAGCCAGAATATTTGTGTTATTAAAAGTTTTTTTCTTTAGTAGTTATAATCCTCTGAAAGGAAGATGGATTATTTATCGTTTTTATGGATATTTTTTCATAAATGGAAAATATATAAAACACCTGCTTACTTTTGTTTCCTTCTAGGGTCATTGCTAATCACAAAATAACGAGTAATATAGAATTTTTAAAAGTCAATTCCTACTTAGGTCATCAATGAAATTTTTTATTTTAATTACTTTTTATTAAATAATTAAAGTTAATATAAATAATTTATCAAAAATGTATTAATTTGCGGAAGGATTGAATTCGCATTCTTCACCTCCACGTGAGAATTACTGAAATCCTCGCATTTTACCGATTGAGTTACTGCCTGTTGATTTCAATTTTCATTACAGACTGCTAAAACTCTGTTTAAAGTATTAACAATTGGTTTAATTGAATTAATGGACTAATATTTAAAAAAAACTGTGTTAACATCAAGTGTAATCCATTATAAGTTTAAAAAATGAATTTGAACTTGAATGGATAAAAATTAAAATTATTTTATTAACGGTTGCAAATTTGAACAAGATATGTAAATATATATAACCAGAGTGTAAATTATTAACAATAATCGAACAAAAAAATTGAAAAGGATTTTTAGTGACATCTATTGGTTCGAAACCAAACTGTTCACAAATAAAATATTATAAACTTCTTTGATTTTAATTTTAATAAATTAATTTTTTAAAAACTGCATTAACTTTAACTTTTGGCATTCACTACAAGTTTTAAAAATTGTATTTGAAATTGAATGGATGAATAAAAGGTATTTTATTACCAATTGAAAATTTGAACAAAATCTATAAATATATATAGGAAAAGTGTGAACTAATAGTAGGAAATGAATAAATGCGATCCATTTGAATATAAATGTATGACTGAATGCAATATTACTATTTATGTCTCTTATATTTACCCTCTCTTTCCTCTCACTGTTTAGCCAATAAAAATTAGATACGCTGCGAATATGAATAAGAGTATTAGAATACTTTCATTCAAGAATAAAATGTGCAAATTAGAAATAATTCCTTCTAGGATATACTTCTAATGACGGGCGAGCTTACTAAATATTTAAGAACCTTAGGATTTAGATACTTCTGGATAAATTAGCAACGCTAACTGCAAGTTGTCTCAAAATAACATTCTCAGACATAGAATGTTAACTTGTTCGACATATCTGTAGCAAACTAAAAATATTTATGTCGCCATATTGAAAATGAAACAATGTATCAAAGTACGCTTAATGTTTATTTGATGCTCTATTAAGTTTCAGCTCGACTTCACGAAGACACCTCTACGTGACTTAAACACAATTTCCTCTCTTTTCTAACGATTCCGAGACAAACGTCTCCGCAATTCAATGAGTTTTAATATTTAAGTGAGAAGTGAATGTAACAGAGTGTTGAGGGTTCTTGACATCATCGGAGAGAGTTACCGCAACAAATACAACACATCTCTTGTTAGTTGTTGCTTTAAAATAGATATTCTGAAGGGAGTATGGGTATCTCTTGAGGGAGAATCCGAAATGTTTGATAGTATATTATTTATAAGAAAAGAAAATAGAGTTAGCGTTATGTTAGAGAAGTGTCACAAAAGTCAAACCAACGCTTATTAAAGTTAAATAACTTCGTGGTGGTAAGCCTCATTTTTTTCGTAAATAATAGACTTATGTTTCAGAATTTATTTGAAATGTTTTATTGGCTTTCTGAACTTTTGGAAAGAAGAACTGAAACTTTTGGAAAGAAGAATAAAGAAAGATATTTTATGAAGAGTTTTGAAAGTATAATAAATATATAGGTTATACTGATGTATACATAAAATATAAAATACACTGAATATTTAAGTGCATTACTTGATTTATTGAAAGAATATTAAGGAGCCACTAAAATAATTTAAAACAAATCAGCATATGGAAAATGGAAACTTATTTATTTAATTTTCATATTAACCTTTTTTGGAAATTAGCCGATTCACTGGGATTAATAGTTAGAAAATTTCAATTCAATATTTTATGTTGCTATTTTTTAATGGTTTCTTCAGATATTCAAAACATATTTTGTGCTTCCAATTTAATAAATATGTAACATGAATTATTTTAAATATCTGGAATTGTTCCCTGTTTAGTATAATTCACCTTCTTAATTACACAATACATGGAACAAAATATATTCTTATATTTGACATTACTCATAAAATTCTGAACTTTAAATAGGAAAAGAGGAAGAGGGCCAAATGAAATTATTGTGAAGCATTTCTGAGAGAAAAAAACATTTTTATTTAAAATATCTTAGTGGGAGATAGAATCACACAGCATTCAAATTATTTATTAAAAAAACTCACTGATTCCGCGAGAAAATTCCTGGCACTTAAAGAAAAAAGAAGTTTGTAAGATATAAAAATGGTAATATATTTCATGCATCCAATTATAATGAATTAAAGAACAGAAGTTTTAAACAATGTACTCACTTTACAAGAATGTCATAATTGATTAATTTTGAAGTTAGAATTAAGCTGAAATTTAAATAAATTTTGAAAAATGTTTAAAAAAACCAAAGCTTAAATGCTTTACTAATTTTTTAAAAAAAATAAACCCTTATCATCAACATATATAAAAAGGACAATTTAAAATATTATTACTAACAAAGAAAATTATTTGAGTTTCACTTAAATAATGGTGTGTATTGTAAAATATGCATACATTTTTAAATATATATATACATATATATTTAAAAATGTATGCATCAAAAGTTGATATAATTTAAAAGATTTCTTTAGAAATTTAGAATGATATAAAAATTATTTTTACTCTGTGATATTTTCGGAAGTTGTGATGGGAAATTTAAAATTTTCATTTAATTATTAATTAATTAGAATTCTATTAAAAATTTTGCCACAAAAAATTGATGTGAATTTAACTATACCACTCTTTAAATATATATATATATATATATATATATATATATATATATATATATATATGTGTGTGTGTGTGTGTGTGTGTGTGTGTGCTAAGTTTGAAAACTGTAGTTTAAACAATCTGCTTGCACTGCAACAACATAGTCATCTTTTTTATAAGTAGGCATCTTCATTATTAATACGGATAAAAAATTACTTTTTTAAAATACAATTACTATTTCAATTATATCATCTTATTTTTGTTAAAATAAAAATAATGTCACATTAATAAGCTTGAAGTGTTATCATTCCTTTTATATATATTTATATAATGTCCTCCTTTCTTTTTCTATGTTTACTGAACAATGAAATTAATATCTTTGAGAATCCTGTTTGTCCTCTAGCAGCGAAAACTTTGCTTTCATAATTTTCTTGATTATTTAGATTAACTTCAAGTAAGGGAAAAGTATTTTAATATGTACACATAATTTATTTCAAAATACCAATTTTATATGAAAAATTAAACAAATAATGTGTCAAAATTTTGTTTAAAGTTTAAATACGATTATCAAGCATCACATATTAAGTATTCAAACAGTTTTTGAAATAAAATAAATAAAAAATTTATATTTTAATATGAATGAAATTTATTTTTGTAAATTGGTCTATGATTTGCAGAAATATTCAATTAATTTAATGATGTTATTTATAAAGGGAAAAACTATAGATTTAAATTGAAAAACCGTGTTCCAAATGAATATGTGAAAAAGCTTTTAAGGTTTTTGAAAATAAATTTTACTTACAAACATGGAAATGAGCCCTTGGTTTCCTAAATCTGGAGCGAAAAAAAAACACTTACAATAAAAAATTTCACTTGTTGATTTGTTTTTGTCTCCAAAATCGCTTCTTGAATTTAAATTATCTAACAGTAGGAACAATACTAAAAGAGAAAAAACCACTGGAGTTAATTCGTGCTTTTTATTTCCTCATGCATAAAATAAGCAGTGGAAAAAGAAAATTCCCTTCAGAGATTTTTATGAATGACGAACTTTTAGTTCTCTTTGATTTCATAATTTGATAATTAGTGTTATATTTATGTCAATCGGTCATTATGAAAATGATTAATTCAAATTTAGACTGGTTAGATGAGTAAAATATTGCATTTGCATGTGTAAAATATTCCAATTTGCTTTCCTAGTGATTCAAGACTTGAATCAAATATTTATCAAATTTGCTATTGTGAAATGAATATGGGAAACTGCAGATTCTATTTTCCTTACTTAGATAAGTATATAATGATAATGGATACTATTTAGACATCACAATTCAGTTAAGTAAGATTAATTCAAATGCGATCTTTATATTGATAATTGCTTAAAATTAAAATCAATTATTTTTTATTATTTATTTTGTTTCCTATATGAAGAATTTTGTTGGAATTTTAACTTAGCAAAACTATTTATTTTAAGCTTTAAGTGTTAACTTAACAACACTTAAAAATAGAGCTACGTTCAGTGACGGCAGGGTGGTCTACAGTACACAAGAAGTATTCAACCGAGTATGAACTATCTTTTGATATTCAATTAATATAACTTACTCTTGATTATGAAAATACGATATAAATAATATAAGCGATATTACTCCTAATATGCAAACATATAGAAAGGTGCATTTTACAAACTTTTTCTAATAACTTTTGACTAGTTTATCTGTATTTATTTATCTACATCTTATTCTGAACTGAAATTGTAGCCTACTTCCAGGAAAAATTTGAGAGCTCTTTAAAAGTCAGTGAAATAAAAAATATTTAGGAAAACAAAAATTTAAATTTAAAAGAATTTATGTATAAAAAGAGAACTTTTGATGCTTAAACTTAAAGCTATTGCTAAAAAAGATAAGATGAAAGTGTGTGCATTGACGTTCTGCAGGCAATCAAATTTGGCAGATATATAATTTGAAAATAGGAATGTACGTCTAGGAGGAGAAAATCATTTTTGAAAAAAATCATTTGTATTTATATTTAGACTTTCGGCTAAAATTTATTTTTATATCAATTTTTTTAATCATGTGAGAACATGATGTTCTTTAGGTTAGAAGACTTTGCTGTTTCCGAAATTTAGGGGGGAGGGTAAATATTTTTACCTGCTTTTACCAGTATTGAATTATTATTATTTTCGCTTTTTTAATAGCTGATGCGTTTTAAAAAAGGCATGTATTGCTTTATTATTACGTATGCTTCTTTGACAGCAGATGCCTTTTTAAAAGGCTGATGAAGAACTATGACATCATAGCTGTTATTTCATCCCTAAATCTGTCGAGCTCCAATATATGTATATATATAAGTCTCAGGTTAGTTTCAAATTTGCTTAAATTGGTTAATGACTCAGATTAATTAAATAATGACTTAAAAAATAATATTTTCACATAATAACTTGAAATTTACGACCTGCGATTTCATTATACATTTCTTAAATTTTTAAATGACGCCTATGATAATGCAAAAAAATTGTTTTTAATGATTTAAAAATTTTTAGCGCATTTTGCAAAAGCATATTTCATTATTGAGGAGGAATTCATTTCATTTTCATTATTACTACTAATAATACCAAAAAGACCTTTTTCCCATTGATATCCTTTTAATTGATTTTTAAACTGATGAAAATATGAAGTTTCGATTTATTTTTCAATGCAGAATAATTTTCAGTAATAGTATGCTTTTAATAAGATTTCTGAAATATTTCTTGTTTCCCTCCATAATCTAAATAATTGTGATTTTTTTTAAAAAAAAGTGACTGCTTTTCAAACAATAATGATTTTTTTAAAGTCGATTTTTAAATATGGCTGATTTTCCTGTAATATGAGTGAATGTATAGACATATCGACAGAAATTTAGAGATATGAATAACAAAAGGCACAAGACGGCGTTGATTCTAAAATGGTGTTGTTACTAATGGCACTTGCCATGGACAGGAGAGCTGACCGCCGTCAGCGAATTTAAGTCGAATGAGAGTCTTTAGCTTTTGAAGTAGTGCCCTATAGGACCAAGAATACGGCTTAGCTACACACTGATCACATTCATTTGCACAGACAATTTTTACAAGGGGGACACGTTCACACACCTCACAGATAGTACAAAGAAAGAATAGCCACGCCTTAACCGAGACGCCCAGATCACGAGGAAGACGTGCTATCTTTGTGCCAGGTCACCGACTCTAAAATAATTAATATATATCAAAATTTAAAGTTTATAAAAATATTTCTGAGGAAGCTATTAACATCAAATTACGCAAACATTTAATTTGATCTTTTGTCAATGACAAACATGCCAACTAAATGGTCGCTGAAGGCGTCAGGTCTTAAATAAATTCTTGTAGCTTTTCTTTGTTTTTTCTATAAAGTTTAGATGATATAACTTGTTAAAAAGTATTCTGATTATGAACAATTACACACGTCACATTCTGTAAACTATTTATCTCTTACTACTGTGGTTCTTTCTTTCTTTTTTTTTTCAAGTCACTTGGAAAATATGTAATAAAATATACGAATTCGACCAAAGGGAAAAATATCTCAACTAACCAGCAGACACGTTTCCAATAGCAACTCGGAGGAGAAGAGACGTTTTTCCAGTTCAAAGATGCTATGACATATAGGCCTGTCCCACACGTATAATTGCTATTGATCAGTTTGCTGTGTGTAGCACCTAAAACTTTGGGCCACATTCCAAGTTTGCTTTTATATATTTTTTCGAGATCAGCGACATTTATTTCTCTTCGGCCGACACTTCCAAAAATAAAAGAAGAAATGGCAAAGCTCAACGATCATAGCTTTCAACTTTCTTTCAGTTTAACATTAGGATGCGATACATACGCTATTTGTTTTGAACTTTCTGAAAAAGTACTGTAAAACGTATTAATCATAATCAAAATTAAATTTATACTGAATAAACTGCTAATTTATTAATTCAAGTTAAAGTTTTTTTAAAAAAAACTTTTGTCATTTTCGAAGCTATGACATACGGAAATAAAAATAAAAATACTCGCTCACATGCTCGTTTTAAGAAAATATTGATAATAATTGAAATAAAATGTAGGTTTTATTAACTGCTTGTGCATGCCGTACTTTTATAAAAATTTGCACAAGTTTGAATTATTAAAGTTTGTAAAGTTTTCAAAAGCTTGTAAGCAATGAAATTATTTTTTTAAGAATTATTTATATCTATTTTACTTATGTTGATTTGTATATAAAATTGACATTACATTATTTAATACTTATATTATACAATTTATGATCAGTTTGAGTTTTGAATGTATAAAAAACATTTAAGTTATTGAATCTATAGAAAAATATAGCTTAAGGCTAATTGTACCTTGTGATTTCATATGAATGCCTATAATAAACTACAATATAACAACTAAGCTTAATAATTTTATATTTTCCACAATATTTCGCCTTTTATTTAATTGTAAAAAATTATTTTCCAATTTTTCTTAATGAAATGCATTTAATTTCACTTATACTATAAGTTTAATATGATACACAATTTCGTTTTTTCAATAAGTGATTATTGCAATTCTTTCTTTTACCTTAAGTTACAAAAATTTGCCAACGCTTTACTTCGAATTTTCATCCAGATTATTTTTCCTAGTAATTTTATAATATTTAAGTATAAATATATGCTTAAAAGTTTAACTTCACAAAGATAACACGAGTGTTGAATTTATTTAAAAATTGGGATATTTGAAATATTTTTATCTTTATGAAATGAATATGAAAAAATTATTTTTTTTGTATTGATGTATTTTGTTCTGATGCAATAAATGGAATTTTTTTAGAAAAATAATATTTCGATTGCTAGAAGTTTTCTCTCATAAAAATAAACACAAAAATAATTTTCTTATCTAGTTCCTCAAGAATAATTCACTTAACAGAATTACGATTATTATTAACTTGATTAATAAAAAGTGATATTCAGCAAATATAATTACAAAGGAAAAATTTTCCTTTACGTTTTTCTAATTATCGTATAAATGCAATTAAAATAACTTATTAATTAATGTATTTCAGATTTCATTAATTTATTTAAAAAGTTAAAAAAAACTTTACAAAGAAAGGAAATAACGTTTTAGTTAATTTTTTTTAAGCAGAAATTTACAGTATAATTCTTTTGTTTACTAATCTTTTTTAAAAAGTAAAATAATTCACATGTTCGTCATTTACACTTAAAGTTTTCGGGTATTGATTTCATAATTTAATAAACATCAACCATAGCAAAATAATTTCATAAAATGCTAAATACGTTCTATAAAGGGTAAAAACTCGACATCATGGTAAATCCTTTAAACGATTTATCTAATTAAAAAGATATTTTTTTAAAACTATACAACTATATTTCATTAGTCAAAGAGGAAAAATGTTTACTAAATGTAGTTGAAAATATTAAATACAAGGACTTCTGCAGCTCAAATAAAAGAGATTTGTCCCATTATTCTTTAAAATATTATTCAGGTTTCAAATTATCCGAATAGCTTTTAAAAACCAGATATTCAATAGGGATTTTTTTTCAACGAAATTCTTTATGATGAGTGAAATCTGCCCTTGTTATATTAATAAAGAAATAATAAAACTATAAATGATTTTTTTTTCAAAACCCAAATAATAGGAATTTTTTCCCAAAATAATAGCAATATAAAATTTTGTTCTCCTATTTTAGTTCAATTTTTTAACATTAAAAATAAATGCAGTAAGAAATTAAAAGAAATTCACAGCAAAATGAATTATATTTTTAAGAAACAAATAATTTTATATTGAAAAATAATACCGAATTTAGATTTGAAACACTTCAAATTATTTGATACTAAAATATTGTTTTCATTTTTATTATATCTATAATAAAGACAAAGCAATAATTTTCTTTCAATGCATGCAGGATATTTAAATCAGTTGAAAAGATCTTGTAGAAAATAATTTTTTACTGTTCTGTAGAATGCTTCAACTCCTTTCCAGATTTAGTCAAGGGCACGATTCTTTGGAGAATTTTAAAAATCAAAGTAGAATATTTGAATTCATGTGTATGTCAGAAAATCAACATTTAAAACTTTGAGTTACAGGAAAAAGCTACTTGAATTTGGAGATTCTTTTTTTCGCTTGCTTTCATTTAGAAATTTTCTGACTTTTTCCAAAAAGAATTGAAATATTTTAGAAAATATATTTCTGGCAAAGTTTTAATGCATTTTTGAGAATTCTGAATTCTGATAAATGTAGGGTTTTTTTACTGTTCCTTAACTTCTTCAAACTATTACTAATGCATCTAATGATTCAGTATCTAAACTCATGCATTAAGTTTAATTTCTTCTCTTGAAAAAACATAGCTACCACAGATTTCAGTTGTTACGGTTGTTATTAAAAGTGATCGATAAAATTATTTAATGAAATTTTACCTTCATTTAGTTTTTCTTATAATTGCTTCAAAAAGTAATTTTAATTCCATACGATTTTTTACATTTCGAGAAATTCTATAGCATTTATGATGCAATTGGAATAAATTAAAATTTTTGAAAAAATTAATTAAAATAATGTGGAAATGGTCCCCTCGGAATTTTCTCGTACACACTCGAAAGACTGAACTAGTGTATTACTAACCACAGGCCCATGGTGAACAACAGTTATAAAAATCTTAGAATTGTCGCTTCTTTTTTGCAAATAATTGAAGAAATTCATTTAAAAAACAACAAACAGAACATCAAATGCATATTTCAGCAGGGTTTTTTTCCCAACCAACAAAAATCAAATTTGGACATTTTACTGCAACTTTAGCCACAAAATTACATAACAAATTTCATCTCTCACTTCCTCTCTCTCTATATATATATAAGAAGTAATCAATTTTATAAACATTAAAAACATTAAAAATTTTCAATTTTAAAATTATTTCAGAAACGAACAAGACAACTATAATATCAATTTCTTTTTGTTCTACTTTCGTAATACATATATGTATATGTATTTATAGAAAAGATAACTTGCAGAGACTGATTTATTGTAATTATGGAACTTGATAATTATTAAATTTACATAAAAAATTAAAAATAAAAAAATAAAAAATAAAATCGGTGAAAGATTATAAAATCAAAATAAAAGTGTTAACTTTATTTTATGAGGTCTTATATTGCTATGCAAACGGAAAAAATTGTTGAAACATCTGACAATATGAAAATTATTTTTGCCAAAAACGTATACATATAGAAATGTAAAAATAACAAAATAAAGAAAAAAAGAAAAGAAGCGTTTTCACTAAAACATGACAATTAAATACCCTTAACGCATTTTCCTCTGCTTTATAGACTTAATAAAAATTACTTTACAATTGAAAGCGAAATAAAATAAATAATAAGAAGTAACGTAATGGAAGAAAGCAAGTAACTCTCTCTTTAGAGAAAAATAAACTTTTAAAACTGCGCAACACTGTATAATTAATTTATTTAGAAATGCCAAGTCCGAAGGTTGGCGTCTTTTCGAGTAAAATATTCGAATCCATTCTTTTCTGTCTCATAATTTCCGCACAATTGAAAAAAAGAACGTCTCTAAGAAGCAATGTAACACGTCCACATTAGCAATCACACTGCGATCCAAAAACACCCCCCCCCCTGCCCATTATGAGCAGCTTTCACTGTAAGTGCGTCCCAAATATTGCCTCCATCGACAGAACAGTAAAGCTGGCATGCAACATTTGCCGATATATTTCATTAACCGTCATCCCCTCCGCCTAACAAAGCTTATGGTGGGCGGAGATTTAACCCGAAATGCTTCGTTTACCGCCTAATGTCCTCGTTGGCCGCTGTTTTCATTTCCGACGATGACCAGCTTTGGAGATCATTAAATGCGGCTGTTGCGACGGACCAACACTTACTTCCCAGGAAACAAGATAAAATGAAAGGGGGGCCGGAGGGGAAAAAATCGGGGGAAAAGATATAGTGGGTCTACTGGGTTCCCCCCTCCTCCCGGCATCGGGATTCGATCGATGCGATTTATATAATGTCCTTTGAAGACATTCCGTTTATTTGTACCAGGTTACGCAGAAAAATTGTCACTCAGTGGTAAATGAACCCAATCTGGACTCCTGATTGCATCGGGTTTTTAGTTTTTTCTTTAGGTTAATTACCTACGAGGTGGCATTAAGACTGCGTCGGTAAGAAGAGATTTCGAGGTAATAATGGGCTCCTGGTGTGGATTGCTCGTAAACATGCTTTAAGGACAGACTAAGGTTTATGTAAGGTAATTAACATGTAATAATAAATTGGTTTGGTATTTTCGTTGCTGTAGTTTCTTCAAAGATTGTGTTAAGGTAATAAGATCTTCATGTTATCATAATTGAACTGATTTTTAAGATCTCAAAAAATAATTTTATTTCAATTATATGAAAAAGAAATCTTTAAAACTTTTCTCGGGAGATAATAATTAGATAAATGTTTTGACGTAAGTTTTAAATAATTAAATAATTTAATGATAAATTTTTACTTTCGAATTTTGGGTTAAAATAGCGCTATAAGTGGAGATTTCCAATAACTTTTATTTCATTAATTGCTTTTAAATAAAAATGGGGGAATGCTATGGCTATTTATTTAAAATCTGGGGTAAAAGAATATGAAAAAACAACGAATTGTTTGTTTATCTTATTATAATAATAAATAACTCACTACCTTGATCAACCAGCTAATCGACCAACATTTTAACATTATTAATTTGGACATATTAATCAAATAGGTTGAACAACAATGAGAAGGGACATATTTGTACTTTATTGTGCATCTTCCTTTACTATGGCATGCTGTAGTTTATTGCGTCTTTCTTTTGCTGTAATTGTCTATAGTTTATTGATTATTTTCTAAGTTATGGTGAGCTGTTGTTTCTTGGATCTCTATTTTGTTATAGCATCTGTATATATTTTAAAGTAAACTATATTTGAGCAATAAACATGGAGTATTCTAACTAGTTAGAGAAAAAGGAGTGAAATTAATTGAAAAATTCGGTAAAATTGAGATTGGATCACTACGCTTTATTTTATTTAAAAATGTAGAAGGATTTTGTAAATGTTCACTGACGACATATCTAAAGGTTATGGGATTTCATATAAACTAAAAATTACTGAAATCGGTGAACTTTAGACTTTAATACGATTATACTTCACAGAGTGTGTATAAGTAGTATGTTTGAGAGTTCTTGCAGGTATTGGGATTAGTGAGAGAATTGCCATCCTTAAGGATGTACATAAATTACAGGACTTTCCATTATAAAACTAAAAGTAAAAGCTAAATTTAGAACTAAATTGAAAATAGTAGGTATCAGAAGAATTAAACTGGAGGAATTCACAATGATGTAATATTTTCAAGGTTTTTTTCGAAATTGTGAGTTGGAAGTAGGGTAGAATAGGTTATCATTAATGTACCATATAGGAATCGAGTGTTTCCATGCAAAATGATGAGGAAATCTGACTTAGTTGGTTCTAGAGGAATCTTTTTTTTTTTTTTGGAATTTGCTACTAATTTGAAATGCATAAATAGGCCATTACAGGTGGTAAAATGAAAATTTCAATGTAAATATTATTCTTTATATGCTATAAATAAATCATCTCTCGAAGTAGATGGGAAGAGTAGCTCAGTGGTAGGGTTCGGGCAGAAGGTTCTCAAAACTCGATACCATTGAAGATTTCACCCAATTCCACATGCAGGTTTGGTGTACGTTAAATCTAACGTCAAGTCTAAATGTCCTCATATCAGTGTGGTGTAGATTTCTGATGAGGAGATGTCAGGGCAGGGGTTAACCTGTTATCTAATCAGTATGACCCCAATTAAAAACCCGGGGTTTTCTTGTAGTGAGTACGAGGACTTTCCCCAAAATAGCTGCCCTTTTCTGACTTTTGAATTTATTGCTTTTCAAAGCAACAAAATAAAAAAATCTTAAACTAAGATTATAATTATAATTTTATTTATAGTAACTATATTGGAAC
>JAOUZG010045189.1:2404845-2429026 GCA_026289955.1 Argiope argentata | reverse complement strand
AATTTTTTTCCAATAGTTCTATTTTTATGAATGTTTAAAAGCAGTAGAGAGAGAAAATAGAGTAAAGAAGAACAGTAGAAAGTTTTATAACCATTCTTTATTTTCATATAGGGTAACGAAAAACAAAACACGTGTTTAAATAATTTATCACCTGTTTTAAATTCAAAAAGTCAAATTTTAAGTGTAAAACAAAGATGCAGTAAATTTCTTTAAATTGAAAAAAAAAAAAGATTTAATTTGTAACAATAACACATGTTTTTACAGAGACTAGCACATTCCTTACTACAAAAAAAAAAGAAAGATAAAGAGTTAATTTTAGAGGAACCAAAACAATCACAATCCAGAACAACAATCAAATTTTAAAAACTGCTACTAAAATCCTTCCCAGGGATAAATAACGCTGAGCAACTAAGAAAAAGTTAAATGGAAAAGAAAAATTCTATCCCGAAATAAAGTTTTTTTTTACCTCACAGAGCTGTAAGATTCTTTTATTCGACATTTATCACGGCAGATTAATGCGTTTCGAAAAACGCAGCATTCTGAGGTGGGGCGCCAGATAAACCCGGCGCGAGCGAAAGAGGGAAGGATCGAAGAGATAAGGAGACTGGAAAGCTCCTCTGCAATAAGGGATTTGCCGGGCTGGGCCGGCAGGACACATAAAAAGAGAGCTCCAATGCTTGACATGTTGAAATGCAATTACGTTGTTTTAAAACTAGTTCCCATCATGCCACCTTCCGAAGCGAATCTATCCGGATAATTCAATCTGCATTACTGTTTACTATACACAGCGGTACATATGTTTAAGCTGGAATTTATTTCGGGTAAATTTAGATTAGAGTTGAGGATCTTTGCAATTAAAAGATAAGTTGAATTGATTGACTGAGTGTTACTTAGAAGACAATTGGAAAAGCTGTTTTTTCTTCTTTTTTTAGATAAAGATAATGCTTTTGTTTGAGTAGTATCTGTGCAGCACGTTGCATTTTTTTCTAAATGATTCAACAAGATAGGCCGGTAAGCCTATCCTTATCTTAATTATACGTAATTATTTGCTAATTAACGAATATTTCTTCAAATATAATTTAATTTTGAACTAAAAATTAATGGAATTCAAGCTACTTTCTCACGTGAACAACCAAGACTATCATTTTGACGGTCTTCATATTTCATTCTTAAAAAATTTAATATAATTTATGTATTGTTTTAGAATTGTATGATAATTTTTAAGGAAGCATAATAAAAAACCCATATTCCAAAGAATTTCTACTCGGCTATTTTAACTTCCTTAATCAGTATGACATTACTATATTTAATCATACCAAGCCCCACCAGAATGACGGATTTAGTAATTTCAGAGTTTATAATATTTTATGAATTGTCTATACAGAGTGTCCCAACAAGTCCGAATAAACACTGCCCAGCCATATTCGTTGTTTATACTGCATAAAAAATGCCTAGAGAACTGTACCTCTATGATCCATAGTTTTAGAGAAAAATGCGAGAGAAAATGTATGACGTCATATCCGGTTTACAGAAAAAAATCCCCTTTATTTTAAGCATGAACATAAATTTAAAAAAAGATGCTCGATATGTCCTTTGCTTATATGAAAACATATGTGACAGCATCGTGTAATGGTTGACTATACACGTTCTAGTATCGTTGAATCCACAAAAGTAAATGCGCTGTAAAGATAAATGGACTTAGCTCATTTCTGAAGTAACTGGGTCTTGATAAACCAATTCTTTTACATGGATCCATAGGAAGAAATCTAAAGGGTCAGATCTGGAGATTTTTGTGGCCACGATACAGGAACTTTGGATGAATCCAGAAGTCGAATAAAGGTTTTTTTCTTAAGCCAGATATGTATGACGCCATTCAATTTCTCTCAAATTTTTCTCAAAAACTATGAGTGATAGAGGTACAGTTCTTCCGGTCTTTTTTATGCATTCCAAATAACGAATCTGTCTGCACAGAGTTTATCCGGTCTTGTTGGGTTGTATAATGATGATCATCAATACATAATTTTGATTTTTTATACATCAATTTCAGACATTTCCTGAACAAATTTGAATAACATTTTTCATCTACTGCCACGAAAATTCTCTTGTCAATATAGGGGCTGCAGAAAAGAAGCCTTCCCCCCCCCCCCCCCCCAAAAAAAAGAACGGGAAGAAGTGGAGGGTACCCAGAAAATGAACCATTTTTTAAGAACGGAAATCTTGTCAAATCCACTTGTGCAACAAAAACAGAGCGATTTATACCATCAAGGCGTGCAAAAAAATATGTTGGTGGCATGTTCTCGTCTCTTATAAAGTGCTTTTAAAATATGGGCCACGTAATTAGGTTAATCAGTATCAAATGTGTTATCCTATAAATGCAAAATAGATTTTTATTTTTTTTATTAATAATTAAGGAAGTATTGTATTAAACGTGGTTTTTGTTGAATTATATTCTATTATTTTCATAAACTAAGCCAAAAGTTACAATGAAATCAATGATGATTAATAACCAGTCAATTTGGTATGGTAAATTTAGGTATATGTCTACCATCGGTTGTTCCAGTGTTAAAATTATTTACAGACGGAGGGGACTGGGATGAAGGTGAGCCTCAAACGTGAGGATGAGAAACTTTCGGTGTAGGGATTGGTTCACGTCATTCTTGTCTGAAGGATCAAATATCCTCTACCGTTGATTGGACTTATCTTCTATGGGAGGGATTGTACCGTGGCTGATGTTGGACCATAAAAATGAACTTTGAAACCAGGTGGTGCTCCGTTATTCATATGTTTTCGTGTACCTTTGAGCAGTTTGGAGTACATGTCTATAGTTAAATTGCTTTGAAATTCAAAAGATTATATTTTGAAGGCTAACAATTTTCTTTTCACACATTTACTCAAGTTTCAAGAAGCATTTAATGTCTAAAACATGTTTGAATATTTTATTATTATTATTGCTTTTATAGAATGATTATAAACGGTGCTACCTTTTAAAGATATTTTGTTTTTCGCGTGTATGCTATCATAACTGTATTTAAGATTATAAAATAAAACAAGAAATAATAAGAATAAAGGTAAATCAAACCTAACGTATTATTATGTTAATCTGATAATATAAGTTAGAATCTCTTACAATTAAAAAAATGTAAACTACTAATTTATATTAATAAGAAATATAGATTTTTTTGTGTTGCCGTTAAGGGTTTTAATTAGTGATGAAATATGTTAGTTTTAGAAAAAATAGAGAGATTGTAGAAATAGCTTTCATCAACATTAAATAAAAAATGACAGTTTACTTGGAATCCAAATAACTTTTCTTTCTTTCCACTGTTTTAAAAAATCAAATTTATTTTCTTAAGTGCTAAATATAACTAGGCTTCATCTTTTGAGAATTTTCATTGTCGAATTCTAATATTAAATAATATTCAACATTATTATACAATTTCAAAAAAAAAACATTATTATTTTGCATTTTATTTATTTATATTTCATTTTTAGACACATTTATTTCATAAATTCATATTTTCAGAAAAGTGAAACATTCATGGGATATTTGAAAATCTAGGAAGAAATAAAATAATAAGTTACGAAAAATTGTTAAGATTAATTTTGACTTGCATTTCAGTTGACTTTTCTAAGTAAATTGAAAAATAACTTATATGATAGATTACTAGAAATACATTTTTTACAATTAGTCTTGACTATTAATTACGGGAGTCCATATCTATTCATACTCACATAAGTTACCGACTTTTGAGATTAATGATTGTTTCTATGATCGAACTTTAAACATCATCATTATTATTGCTTATAGTGTTTAATATCAAAAGTTAATATCAAAATTAATGCACATTAATTCAAAAGGAAAAGCAATTGTAATTTTAAAGTTTAATATCAGCATTAATGTACGGCACTTCAAAATGAAAACCATAGGTTGATTACTGGGGCATTTTTATAATGCAGATCATTAAACAATTGTATATTTCTCAATGAAAATTTTCTCAATGGAATTTCAAAAAACGTTATTGCATATTTTTCACTTATAGTTAATGATTTGGAATTCATATCAATATTTTTTTTTAATTTTGAAAAAAAAATCTTTAAATTATCCACTAATAACCCGGATTTCGAATGTTACTAGTAATCGAGGATAACATTTCAATTTTTCATTCTGATTTACCGTCTAGACATTTTTATTGATGTTTATCATTATTTATTCGAGAGTACAGTACTATTCCTAGAAAATATTATGACAAAAATTATTTATTGCACTTGATGTATTTATAGCACCAACTTTGATGTCAAAACTTTTTATCAATTTTGCAAGTATTTCTTATCCATCATTTCTTGATTGTAAGAAACGGGTTTCAATTTTTTTTTGATTTAGCACATTAATTGACACGCAGAATATACAGGGTTAGCAAGAAGTAAGTTACCATTTCAGGAGTCTCTAAAACGCGTTCTATTATTCCAAATGAGATGAAATTTGAACCACAGATTATTCTTCATAATGCGCTTTATTTTTATTAATTAAAAATCTTAGTACAAAAATTAACCAATAGATGGCGCTGTAACACAAATGACAAATCTTGCTTATAGTGAAAATGCGAAATATAATTTGCGTTACAGTGTTTGTCTATTCACATCTTTCTTTGTATAAGAAAAAGTTGGATTATGCAAGAACATTAGTTTCTCTTCCGTTCATCATGCTGCCATCTGAAGGACAACATTCAGTACCCTATTCTTAATATTCCGGCAGACTCACGCCACTCACCTACAGAAAATCTCTTTCTTAGATTAGAGCATTTTGTCGAGCATGAAGACATATTGTGCAATTTTTTTTACTTTATTTAACAATTATAAATGTATTAGATGGTTTTATGTATATGGCGACGTCCCTTAAAGGTGAATTTTTGTACTTGTTTATTTAAAAAATGTAAAGTGTATCATCTCAATAATCTGTAGCTCACTTTTTATCTCATTTGAATCAATAGAAAGCATTTTTGAGTCCTATGAAATCGGTAACTTATTTTTTGCCAGCCCTGTATATTACAAAAGTGTTCACTATCCTCTTAACCCACTAAACCTCCCGTTTGCTAAGTTCTGCGGAAAAGAACTATTCCACTGCGGAAAAAGAAGTCCTTGCTGTAGTCTGGGCTCTCCAGAAGTTTCGTGGCAACATGAAAGGTAGTGGAATAACTGTAGCAACTGACCACCAAGCACTTAATTGGTTAATGAGCTTGAAGTCACCATCAGATCGACTAGCTCGATGGATACTGGAAATTTAAGCCTACAATCTCCATGTCCAATATACAACTGTCCCAGAAGACAATATTTTTTGTGAAATCTCCCACATAGCAGTAGCCGACATAATATCACGAAGTGCAAAAGACATGAGAGAAGCTCAAATCCAAGATGATGGTTTGTTAAAAATTATAAAAAGTTTAAAAGCAACAAATAAAATGGAAGATTTTTCAAATTGGACAGACCGTGGTTTCTTACTAAACCAAGGAGTTTTTACCGGTACGCTCCAGATTCTGATACTGAAGATGCCCAACTCGTCATTACGAGGGCAGAAAGAGGACAATGAAAAGGACAATGAAAAAACACCATGAGGACGTAATGTCTGGTCACTATGGTGAAGATGACACATTCCAAAGCATCGTTAAAAGGTACTACCCGACTGGCAAGCGAAAATACATTGCTGACTTCATGAAGAGTTGCCCTGAAGGCAACAGATACAAAGCATCAAACATGAAGCCAGCTGGTCTTCTAAGAACTCCTGTACAATCCCAGCGCTTTGAAACCATCTCCATTGACCATTTTGGTCCTCTGCCACGCAGAGAAACAGATATGAAATGAATTTTCATCATCGAAGATTGTATCACCAGATGGGTCGAGTTGTTTGTTCTTCCTTTAGTCACTTCTCGTGCTTGTGGAACGACTTTCATTTAGGAAGTTTCCATGCGTTATGGTATTCCTCGTCGTGTAACTTGTGATAACGACCCTTAGTTTTTCAGTGCCGTTTTGCAACTAATTTGTTTCACTATGAATATTTAGCAAAATCTTATTCCAGTTTACTGACCACAAGCCAATCCGATTGAAATTACGAACCGAGATCTGAAACCATTACTAGCAATTTTAGTGTAAAACAAACTTGATAACTAGCCCTCCAAATTACCAGTTATTCGCTTTGCCATGAACACCGCAGTATGTGAAACAACAGGAAACACTCCTGCTTTTCTTAATTATGGAAAAGAATTATGCACAATAAATGATGTGTGGCATAACTTCACAGCAGTGATTGAAAATGACAACTTTGTCGCAGAAATAACACCTGATCTCAAGAAATTTGCCAATCTGACTAGAAATATTAAAGAAAGAATCGAGTTGAAACAAGACCAGAGGAAAATGTACTACGACAAAAATCATCGACAAAAGTATTACGCACCCGGTGATAAGGTGTGGGTAACACTTCATCCTTTGAGTGTTGACAAGCAGAAGAAAACTTAAAAATGTATGCCTAAACTCAATGGACCTTATCAAATCATCACTCAAAAGTCTCCAACATCTTATATAATTGCAACTCTATATAGCCCACTTGAACCTCTGGCGATTTATCATACTTCTGCCCTCACTCCTTTCCTCATAATGGACACAACACCAGTTTCCCCTCTTTGAAAAAGAGGAAGACCACCTAAAGCTGCTTGCAACGATCCGTAGATAATGCCAATACTGCCAGCATATCGCAAGCTACGTCTACTTGTCATTCACGACACGAATCTCCTCAGCAAGCAGCAAGTCCGAAACAAACTGATCCTGACTCCTTGCCGGAACGTCGTCGGAGTCAGAGGGGGAGACTGTAGCTGTCGTTCACTATCCTTTTAAATCCTCTACATCCCCTGAGAAGAGACCTAAATGGACTTGCCTATGTGCATGCTCAGGGCCTACAAAAGAACTAGCTTGCAGGCTCAGAGAGACTTTTTTACGAGATACGGCCTGACTAGCCTTCCATATATTTTTCTTACATATATTACTTGTCTTAATGTCTTATATTGTGTCCTCTGTTTGTTGTGTATATGGTTTGTGTAATTAAAATTTTGTACACCATTTTCGGCATTAGTTCTTTTCAAGCCTTCCACTCACCCCCGGCCTTCCACTCACTCACCGAAAAATAATAAAACATATATTTATTTTATTTCACAACAATTTTTTTTCCTTACATTTTTGAGTATGTTTTTATATAATTACTTTGTAATTCGAGCAGTATCTGTAAATTTTAGAGTATTTCATTAATATCTCATTTACCATGGTTGTTTTCTTTACGTTTATTTATGTTTTTATCAACTCATTAATATCGGAATAATCGTTATTCATGGCAAACTTAACCCTAACAATTTCAAGCAATGTTCATGCATGTAACAGTATCCTCTACCCTCGTTTTACAACCAGAGATTTTAAAACTGTTATTTTCTTTTTTCAAATCCACGTAAAGTATTTAACCCAATAGGTTTCGACACCGTATAGAATAGAAAGACTAAGAAAATATGCATTTAATAGATTCTGTCATCTCCATTATTGAATAATCATTTCATATTCCTCGTTCAGTCATTACACGATTTGATATACCTAACCTTCTGCTTAGTATCCACGTATATCGCGTTTTATGAAATTATGTTAAATATCTATTAAGGTCTTATTTTTAAATTTGTACATTTTTTAAAATTAATTATCTGCGTTTCCCATGTAATTTTTCTCTCCAGATATGAATATTAATCATCTGGAATGGTCTACACAAATCTTTCTCACATAATATCTAATGCACTTGCCATGCGATAGAACGTCTTACATAACATTGGTGTACAATAGTTGCTAAATATTAACTTTTACTGAATATATCGTGTCATCCTTGGATACTTGACGATTAATACTTATTATGTCTTTAAAAATATATAAAAATCTAATGTGCACATTTTTTAAACCATTTGAACAAACAATTCAGGAACAACATGTACATTTGCTTTGGGGAGAATTCATGGTCACAGATGACAACGCACGTCTTCACCGTGCAAACATCGTAAACAAATGCCTTCGATAGGAGGATATCACCAGTATGGCCTGGCCAGAATTCTTACCTTACTTGAATCCATGTGTGGGACGTGCTTGGTCGACGAGTTGCAGACCGTCAACTCCCTCCAACATCTCTACAGGAACATCAGAGAGCATAGCTTGATGAGTGATGGAATATTCCCCATAAATCAAATCGATGATTAGATACTCAGCATGCCTAGGCGTAGCACGGAGTGTATTCATCGTCTGGGAGACATACTATATTTAACCATCATACCAACCATGTAATATGGGCTTTTGTAAATATATATATTTTTTGTAATTTGATCGAGGGAATCAAAAATCGAAATTTTTAATTATTATATCAAACATATAGCATTGTTTTTGCTTTTTATTTTTTGTATAATAAATATGCTTTACCATTAAGTCACATTTGTTTTGCTTCTGACTCTTTCTTTTAATAAACTTAAATTATCCTTAATTTATGGACATGAGCGTATTTCTTTCTTTATTATTTTTTATATTTTATGATATAGCTACAGTTAACCAAAAAAAGAAAGCTTTATAAAAAAGAGAGATTTCTTATTTCAAGCCATCACATGAAATATAAACAAAATAAAAAAAATTCAGGAATAAAACACTTTTTTTCGTTAGCCTTATTAATTTATTCTTTTAATTGCTTTTTATTTAAGAATATTTTCAATAAGTAATCACTCAAATTGATTAATAACAGAACAACGTTTTTTTCTTAGTTAATGAATGAAGTTGTGTTATCATGTTTCATTCCAAATGAAAATTCTTTCAACCATTATTAATTGAATTTTTTTAAGCTCCAAAATAAATTGCTAATGATTGGAGTAACAACAAATTTGGGAAAAAAATTGAAAAATATAATTGCGTAAATGTTTTCAGTAAAATAATTGGTAAGTGGAATTTTAAAGCATAAATGAAGAGAAAAAAATTATGAATTATTATGGATATTTTTTAAACCATTCTCAGAAATGTGTTTCCTTTTAGAACTTAAAGATGAGACTTCGCCGGCTTTTAAATCTATTTTAAGTAACAATAAAATAATACGTTATTAGTTTCTCAAGATCTAAAAAGGTTGTTACTTAGAATTCCCAATATTTCCATTTCAACTTTATGGTTTCCCGTCTTCAAATTTCTTTTCTATTTAAATGTCACCACCCTCCAAAACAATTTACTAAAACTGCTTCACTTAGTCCTCTTTAAATCTCCTTAAAAATAAACAGTGATTCATTAAATGAATATTTTGGAATGATGAATTACTTTTTAAATTTGTGGTTTTAGTAATATAAGTTTACATTATAATTCAAATTCCATCTCTTAAAAAGAGTAGGTGTATGAAGGAATTGAAAGTATTTAATTATTTGTTTTGGAGCAATTTTAGAGAATCTTTTTGAACGCTTTAAATAGTCTTAAATATGATTATGATTTTATTATTGTCAAATAGATACTTATTTTCTACTTCACTAAAATGAAAGAGAAAATAAGTTTCGATGCGTAGTTACCAGAATTTTAATGAACTTGTAGATTTTAATTAATAAAATTGCTAATTAGATTTATTAATAAAAAATGTTTGTGTATGTATGCCTATTGTTATGTTTGTATTGTCGTTGCACAAGAAAGAATATTTAATCTACAGCTACCAAATTTAGCATACTTTAAGTATTTATCATGTTACTTTAGGAATTTATGTTCATTTTTATCATGTAATTAATATTGGCAGTTTTACGAAAAATTTTAATGGATGATGATCGAATGATGAATCAATAACTCTCAGGCTTGGCTGTAACTTTGGCGACGAATTTATCAACGTTGGTGGAAAAAAGGACAGTGCCAAGATGTTCAGAATTTTAGCGATAAGTTCATTCAGATGTGATTTATGTTGATGTTTCTAAAATATTCTCTCTGTTGAATCGGTAACTAAAAAAGTCTAAACACCGAGTTAGAGTTAATCAGTTAGTTGAACTCAAATTACTAGAGAATGAACACTGAATAGAGTTCCGAGTGATGTAGTAAATTACTAAAGCGTCATTGAGTTGTGTTCTGAATATCCTTCATATAGTCAAGAGAGTAATCAAATTCAGCTAAAGCGAGTAACATCGATTAAAACTAGTAGTGGATGATGACACTTGATGTTAATACAGTTTTTTCATATATTAATTGATTAGTTTGGTTAATTTTCTATTATTTAAAAACTAACTTTCCCGCCAAAATTCTTCATTTCCCCTCCGCCGAATAAGTAAGACTTCAGTTTATTTTTTCCCCATGTTAATGAGGCTAGGCTTAACATTTATTTGACTGAGTATTTCAGTTTATTTTGTTTGTTTTCTTAGTATTTGTTGCATTTAAAACTAAACATTGTTAAATAATTGAATTTTTGTATTTAGTTTTAAGTAGTTTTTAATTAAAATAAAAGATAATAAAGGAAATTTAAAATTTCTTATCTGTCTAGAATTACCCTAAATGGCGTTGAAAAATAACAAATTTGAGTTAACATAACTCCTTTTGAAAAGTCACGCATGCGCAGTGTATTCTAATTGTTGACAACTGTATTTTCAACGTATGTGGACTTCATTTTGATTAATTTGTTTGCTGTTTTGTTTTATTTCAGGTCTGCACTGTAAATAAATAGCTTTCAGGTTAGTTATATTTTATAATTAAATTGTATTTATGTTAGTTACTTTTTACTAATATATAACTAAAGTAAAGTTTTTCTTTTTTGACTTTAGATCTTTTTATATTACTTGTTTCTTTGAAATTACAACGGATTTCATTACGTCATCTATTATATAAAGGCGTTATTTTCCATCACTGTTGAAAGTCAAAGAAGGTTGATTTTGATTTATATCATTGCATTTTACGAGATGTATAAAATTAGAAATTACAAAACTGCAAAATTTATATTATGGATAAACACATACATTTTTAACTACGCCATGATGTCGTGAGAATTTTTATAATTAGAAAAATTCATAAACATAATAAGAGGAGTAAATGTAAGCTATTGACATAAGAATTGTTTAATGTCAGGCAATTATTATGGTAAAGAAATTATATCTAGTAATTTAATTGATATTATTGATAATCAAGATTCCTAGCGTATCAGCTGGTCACGAAAACAAAATTAATAATTAGTGTTAAAATTTAAAATAAAACTTTTAGACTATATGTATTGCTGTTCTGAGTCAAATATATTAAAATTCAAACACCTTACTTAAATTAAGTGCATATGAATAAAAATTACATTTGCATTTTGCATCAGCTTCATAATCATCTACGATATTAAGGTACAATAGTGTTTCAAATACAATATAAAACAGATTTTAAGGAAAAAAAACTACTGTTTTAAGGCCAATTTACTTTAATAATTGAGGTTATGATATCTATGACATTTTTCTAAAGCAACATTGATTATTCTGCATTTTAATTATTTATAACATCTATAAAATGTCAGCATACGTCTCAAGAGAAAACAACATTCTTTACAATTTTCCTTTTTGATTCTAGCAAATTCCAAAGAAAACATTGTAGCTGTTTTTTCAAAACCATCGATGCAGTTAAAATTATTCAATTTTAATCTTATATAAATTGAATATTTGTTATTATTATTAATGTTACATCTCAGTAAAATTTTAAAAGTTAATGAATTATGAAGAAGTTTGTCTTGGCTCTGTTCGCAAAGAAAATGAACTATATAAAATCCTCATACAGATATTCCATTAAGAGAAGGAGAAATTTCATAGCATTCATACGAAATAAACGATAAGCAGTTTTATTTTCATTATGGCGGGAAGAATAATTCCCTTTAGTTATTGACGCTTCGAACAACCAGCTAATTATTTTCTTGTCTGAACTAATTATTTTGAAATTGCTTATAGTTTAGATTCGAAAATTTAGAGAGGAAAAATCTCAGTTCAGTTCTTAATTATTCATATAAGTTGCAGACAGTTCAGAGAAGAATTATTGAAAGTATTGTTTTCAATTTCCTTAAATGAATTCTGAACTTAGACAATAAATTTATTTATTTATTTATTGCGCCTGTTATAAAATTCAGTTTATACGAGAGGATTTTTAAAGGAGACAATGAGTGAATTATTAATTGGAAAATGCTTTGTTAACGCTTATAAATTATTATAAATCATAGTTCAAATTTCTGTTAAGAAATATTTAAATTACAACATATTATTTTTTCATAAAAATGGTTACTTATATATAGATAAAGGTGATATTTTAATGAAAATTTATAAGTTGGAGTTGTAATTTATGAATTTGATATGGATTGAATTAATATTATTGAAAAATCCATTTTCCCGATGATTTATATGTTAGATATTCCAGCTGATTATTCAATAAAAATGTAAATAATCCGTTTATGAAAATGTGTACATAAATAAAAAGCAAACATGCTAGTGATATCCTAAACAATAATTAATGAATGCATTCAAAGAATTTTTGATACAAATCCTTTTTTTTCCTTTCTTTTTATTTATCTTGTTAACGTAGGGTATTTTTTTTGTTCTGGTCTTCCACCTTACAGCGGAAGGAGATGTGCTGTAGCTTCTGAGGGTATGGACCTTTGACCACCAGAGGATTAATTCTGAATCCTAGCTCACACACGTCACCAGCTCTTTTTACGAGGAGGACTTTACTCGTGCATTTCGTTCATTCATCCGCTTGCATTCTGGTACAGAGAAAGAGGCTCCTCCTCGTGATCTGGATGTATTGGAATGTTTGTTTTTCTGTGTTCGATCTGTAGAGTGTGAGAATGGGACTCCCTGTAAAAAAGTGCTGTGCTAGCGAATGTGATAAGTGTGTGTCATCTTCATATGAGCTAGGAGTCAGACTTCTGCCCTCGGGTGCTCAGAGGTCCATACCCTCATAAGCTACTGCACATCTACTGTGGTAAGGTGGAGGCGAGATCATCATCATTCATTCACAAATTGTAATTTAGATCTGGAACAGAGAAGGATCATCACTGATTCAGTACCCCGAATGGCATTATTCTTAACATGGAGGACTTTGTGAGCAAGACAAATTTAACCTGCGCCAGTCACCACACACACAGAGAGAGAGAGAAAGAGAGAGAGTCAGTTTTCGACTGACGATTTCGAACTTGCATCCCAAGGGATGCGAATCCAACGCCCTACCAACCAGTCTATCTCGACCCTAGAAATATAGTATTATTATAGTTTATTCAGCAATTTTCAATCTTATTTTGTATAATTCGCGTATTGATTAAAATTAAGAAAAATTGTACCTTCTCTTGAAACTTTTATATGTTTATGTGAGTTTAAATGAAAGTAGTATGTATTGTCACTAACCGTTTCATATATTGTTAAATACAGTAATATCCTTGATGAAATTTCTGTCTTTAAGTGCTTTTAGAAATATAATTTAAATATTTTAAAATAATTAACGATTAGAATATTATACTCAATATAAAATAGCTATATATTAGAAATGAAATATAATGATAACGATTATATATTTTTCAAAATTGAAAAAGATGTGGTTTTTAGCAAGAACAAACATTTCGGTAAACACGTATGTAATTCTGAACAACATAATCTGTATAATTCGTTTTTGCAATACGCAAACCAAAACTGTTTAAAAAAAGGATTGGCAGGGTTTTTTTCCTATAAAAGGAGGAGGAAAAAACTTCGACTATGGAATAAAGATCAAGGGGAAAAAAGACGATAGAGCTTAAACCCTTGCTTTAAAGGGATAAAAATAAAGTGCATGAATAAAAGAAGGTTGAAAAGTAGGGAGACAGGAGAAAAAATTCCCCCGAAATAACGTTTTTTACATTGCAGAGATGTAAGATTCTTCTATTCCACATTTATCACGGCAGATTAATGCGTTTGGAAAAACGTAGCATTCTGAGGTGGGACGCGAGATAAACCTGATGCGTAGGAAGGAATGAAGGACGGATTGAAGAGATAGAGGGATTCGAAGGCGCCTCTGAAATAAGGGATTTGTTGGGTATAGTTAAAAGGTTCGAAATATAACTATCCCGCATCATGTCAACACACAAGTATCTTAATTTTACCATAATATCTTGAAGTGAAAACATGAAAGAAAACTAAATGTGTATCCCTACATACTGCTTATATTGCCACTTTTCTAAGATTTCTTTTGTGAGAGATTTTTGGATATATTTAAAATGTTTGAAATCCCGTATAATCCCAAATGCAATTATCGATTTTACATTAATTCATTGGAGTGAAAATTTTGAGGAAAACTCAACGTATGTTGACACATACTCTTATATTGGCAATTTCCTAAAATTTATTTTGATAATAAATTACAACATTTTTTATTTGATAATAAATGACATCATTTCTTTCTCTCAACATTAGAAGCTATAGACTTCTAATGTTGAGAGAAAGAAATGATTAACTTATCATTGGTTAATTCGAAGTGAAAATTTAATTATATTCTTTGTCTTTCTAAGTGATAATAGTGGAAAACCAAAGATAGAAGAATAATCTGATCAGTAAAAAGGCCTAAAGTTATTCAATTTGGAGGAAATACTTCAGTCCATTATAAAATTCTGTTTTTTCTTAAGAAATAGTTTATTTCCGTTTCCATGCGTATTAATGTACTTCTTGAGACTTTAATTTTAGGCAGACCCTCATAACATTGAACTGTGAAGAAAATATATTTGCCAAACTTTTCCATTACGAAGCGAACAGCGTTCCAAGCGCAGCCAGGATATTCTGATAAACAGAAATCATTTATTATCTTTTTGTAAATAACCTTCTGCTCTGTTTCCTAAGCTTTTGTATTATCTGTTAAGGGGCAAGATGCATTAATACTTTTGATATTCGATATAAACCGTGCTGAAATGTTCTAGAGTGAATTTTGAACAGCCATCTTTTTTCCAAACTTCTACTCCAGCATTCTCTTTATTAAGTCTAACGATTTTAAATAAGATTTGTTAGCTTAAAACTCCTAATTGTGTTTAATTGTGGAAATGTAATAATTTCACTTCAAGTTAAATTAAAATTTATTTCAGTTTTGTAATTTCATAAGGTAAATTATTCAATATGGTAAGTTATTCTTACTTACAAGGTTTTTTTTTAAGTAATACAGTTAGAAATTTGATTGTTGTTGTTACTTATGGCACTTGCCTATGGACAATTCCCCGCTGATACAGCAGTAGATTTAAACCGAGAGGAGCATCTCTTGTTTTTGAAATAGTGCCAACTAGTGCCAAGGGCGAACCCTCCACATTTGCTTGTACAGTCCCCTTTTACAGGGGAGCACAGTCACACATCTCACAGATAGCACACAGAAAAACAACCATGCCGAAACCTGGATTCGAACCCTGAAATCCCAGAATACGAGGAAGACGTGCAACCTCTGTGCTAGAAAACTGGCAGAAATGCGATTAATATGACCAAATGATGGTTTAAAAAATGGAAATTTACAATTATTATTAGTAAATTATTATATAAAAATATATCTTATATGATTCATTTATATGATTAAACTTGGCATACTATACAAATAGCGTATAGTAATCACCTTCACTATTCTTTAAGAAAAAGAAATTTTCTTATCATAAGGATCCACTAAATATTAAAAGTTTACTGAATAAAAAATCTTTTTTGACCTAAAGAATGTAAATACCTTCATTTTGACAAAAAAATATCAGTCTTGAAGTCATATTATTACATAATCAAGGGGTAAGCATTCCTATAACACTGGTATGATAATTCATTAGTGATTCTTCGAATTTTTGCTTTCATCTCTGAGAGACTACAAGATATTATTGGCCCAATATATGATGTATTGATCATAAACAATATATGATGCATTGATAATACACTATGTAAGATAATATAATGTGATATTACTATTCGCAATAAATGATGTATTTATCTTACAGAATGTATGATGATATGATACGATATTATCATACACAATATGATGTATCAATCATAAACACTGCATAATAATATGATAGGATATTATCATGTATTTATCATAAACAATGCATAATAATATGATAAGATATCATCATACACAAAAGGAATAAGTCCTCATAGAACCGCCTTGATTGATAGAATTAATTCTGGAGTATTCTACAGTAGTTTATTTTGATCAAATATGTAGCTCCTAACGCAAAAGATTAACAATGTGGAGTGGTATGAGATTAGTTTACGAATATTATACTATACAAATATTATATAGACGACGTTTTGCTAAGCTCATCAATTAGAAAGAAGAGTCAAATTGTTCATCCAGAATTTTTGTGAAAAGTTGTGTAAGTTGTTTCATAAATTAAGGAAATATATAATAGACTTCTATCAGGACCAAAAATTAATTGTTATGTGTTAAAAGGAAACCTTGAGGATTAAAAGCAATCATGCAATTTATGATATAAAATAAGAGTATAGAACAAATACTGCTGAAAATAAGACTATATTTGAATAATATTTTTAGTACTGTAGAAAACTCATATTTTTTCTGTTTCATTGCCAAATATTTTATTCCAACTGAAGGACATTAAATAATCCAAGTAAATTTTAATTATACTTTTATGTAGTAATTGAGAAAAATTCCATTCAAATTATGTTGCCTAAAACCCACTTTAAAAATGCCATTCAAATTATGTTGTTAAAATCGAGTTCAAGACATAATTATTAGCAATTTATATGCATATTTCTGAATAATAATGAAAGCATAATAATCGAATCGAATTCAGTCTTTATGAATGGCAAAATTATTTAATTTATTTATTTATAAATTGTTTAAAAAATATTTTCATTTCTGTTTCTATAATTTTTTCTTTTTACCTTTTTCATTGGTAAGAGTGTTTTATTTTGGTATTTCATGATATTCTGAATACTTTTGCACGGATGATAATTTTCATTATACAGAAATCTTTGATAAGAAGTTGATAATTATCAAGGTATCAGTAATTA
This sequence comes from Argiope argentata, assembly GCA_026289955.1. Taxonomy (NCBI): domain Eukaryota; kingdom Metazoa; phylum Arthropoda; class Arachnida; order Araneae; family Araneidae; genus Argiope; species Argiope argentata. The sequence goes on along the minus strand of JAOUZG010045189.1, from coordinate 2,412,002 downwards.
AAAAGAAACTTAACTCATTCATTTCAAAGAATTAATATTGTTACAACAAATTTACTCATGGCCATTTAATTGCAGAAACATGATGAATTAAGAATGATTTATTGTGTCATATTAAAAAATAAAAATAATGACTTTGTGTAATGTAATCTACCCTATAATCAAACCACACACATTATTAATTTAATTAAGGCATTACGGATACAATTTCTTTGAATATATCTCTAATAATGTTTTCTGTTGTGCGAAATCAACCTGATGAGTACACAGTGATAAATCAAGTAAAATCAATAACGGATGATGTTTTATTTTTTAAGAATGGGTGACAAAAAATAACCCTTACCGAAATTAACAGCTTCAAAAAACTCCAAAAGAACAAAACTTTCAAGGAGAATCCACTGGGGAACTACTCTTCAAAACGGCAATTCAATTTACTAATATATACGCTCTTAAAGTCAGGAGGCTTCTAGAAGAATATTGTACCTTCTTTTCGTACCGAAATATTATTGTAAGTATAGAAAATTCGGATTTTTCCTTTTTGTTCTTTTTATCATAGAACATGAAAATGATCAAATATACACACAAGAATGTAAATTTTTCAAATTAAATTTGAATACATTTTAAAATTATTAAATATGTTAAGAAAAATGTCGAAATATTCACTTTTAAGCAATCGGGGAATAAAAAATAATTTATGCAGTTTTGCAACATTTTATTTTATAAATTCAGGAATTTAAATCACCAAAAGTCTTTTTAAAAACTTTCGTATAAAATTTCCAAAATGATAAAAATAAATTTATATTTGTTGAAGTTTCATTTAAAGATCAGCTGCTGGATTATCTAAAAATATGAATCTCCTAACATATTTCTTGAGCCAGAACTCACAGTCTTTTATTTATAAATTTGTCAGCTTTATTGTCAAAGAATTTTTTTAGCACAGAATACTCGAAAACGATAAAAAAAATGTTTATAACTGTTAAATGCACTGCGAAAAATAGTCAAAGGATCAATTGTGCCTTTCAGACAAAGAATCCTTCATAAGGCACAAAGGGAAAGAGGGAAGATCGAGTGGCCCTCTCAGAATCGATAGTTTTCTGTCTGCTTAAGATTGATCTCTCTAAATTTGAAATTAATTGAATCCAGCTGCAGTTTGTATTAACTTCATCTCCCGTTACACCAGCAGAGCGGATTTGACGTAACGATCTGTACGTGACGCCTAATCGAGGGTGACTCCAAAGTAAATATAGAAATATCGTATCTTTGAGATTATTGAAAATGTAAGTGGGTGGGGAGGGAGGGTGGTCGTGACAGAGAGGGGAGGGAGGGTCGTTAAATGAAAGAGTTAGGCGTCGTTCTTTTGCTTTTACTTTTCTTTGCTTTATCCGGGATTGAAAAGATCCGGGTTGAAGCAAAGGGAGAAGAAATTGTTTAATCAAAATGACAAGCGTAGTGCAAAGTTTTTGCTTGTCAGATTTTTCATCGGTAAATTAATTTTCTGTATCAAGTCATAAATCTAAGGGACATCCAAGGTTTAAAGGAAATCTGTAAAAGCATTAAAAATGCCGGACCGTTTGTTTTCTTGTTTAGATGGATGAATATTATTAAAAGTTGGGCTTATGGTTATTTAATATGACAAGAAAGATTTGAGAGAGTAATCAGATAAGTCAGGCAATGAAAAATAAATTTTACTTTCCATGGTTTATGAAATATCTTCAATCATTAGTAATTAGGGCCCGAATTTATTTTGATAATATTACAGATTTTCAGAAAAAAATCCTAATGCTTCTAAAATTAGGATGGTTGAGTTGTGTTTATTGGTGCAGGTGTCACATATGGCTATGCTGCGCCAACCTACAATTAGGAATTCCTGCATATTGATTTTAATCCATTTTCGACAAAACAGCATCACTTTAAATCAATATTTTTTTATTTGAAAGAATAATTTCCATTATTATACATTCTAAGATTCTTCATGCTTTATAAAGATTTCCAAATTGTTGTATCATTTTTAATTTAAAAAATGTAATAGAAAAAATTATTGCAATTTTGTTTGTAGTAAAATAAATGCTGCAGAAAACAAATGACAACTATTTATAGAACCTAAATTACGGGACTGTTAGTCAAAAAAATAAATAAATCTGATGCTCTTCAAAATATATGTTTTTAATATAATAATTGATGCCAATACTGCTCGTAATTCGCAGATAATTTTGATTGTATTAGTTAAATTGTTTCAAAAACTTATCTGTATCTTGTCACAAGCAGTAAAGTATCACCCTAATTATATAACTGCAACTAAATATTATTTTAATTGATTTATTTTGGGTTTGCAAAGTACCGAAATCATTTCAAGAATAAAACTGGAGAAATCAGTTCAATTTTTGAGGTTGGCATCCCCAATGAGGTCTATTTACAATACCTTTCAAAAATGGAATATGATGGATATCAGGTCATTATTGAAGTTGTATCTATGTCAGGAGACTTTCATAAAAAAAAGGACTTGGTAGGGTGGTTATAGGGGAATACACAGTGAATGAATTTCAACATAAAAAATATGTTGAATATAGTGCAGTATTCTGTTTGAAATTTTCTCAAAAATAAAATCGTGTAAGGGGAGGGGGAGGCTGGGAACAATTTGGGACATATCTAGGATTCATAATTTATCATAAGATAAACACTTGAGACATCAAACTTAGGATTATGCCTGTTTATTAATTTTTAAAAAACAACTTAATTTTAAATTAATTTTAAAAACAACAAAAAGTGTATAAAATGGCAAATATTAAATAAGATTAACAAAATTAGAGATAAAATTAAATCGATCATCAGTTAATAACAGAAAACCAAATGCAAACCAGCAATTTATAAGCGAGATTTTTTGTGTGTGTGTGTGAGAGAGAGGGAGAGAGAGTAAGAAATTTTGTTCAGCTAAATGTTGAAATAGAACTGTTTATTAAAAACTGTTAAATTTAGTGATTTATTTACTTATCATATATTTAAAATCTCTTCCAATGCTAGAGAATTTTTTATTACTATTCATAGATTGCACATACATAATAATGTATGAAGTGACTAAATGATATGAATTCAGATGTATCTGTTAAAAATATACATTTGTTATTCCTTTTAAAAACTTTGTTTTATTTATATTAAAATCTTTTTATTTCTAATAAAATTAAAATTAAAATAAATTTTATAGGAAAAGAATTAAGAAAAGGAAAGTTTTAAGGTTTTTGAAACTTTCACAGACAAAGTGAATAAAATCCATGAGTAAAAATGGCTTTCATTAAATTTGAGGTGAAATCTTATTTACATATTAAATGATTCTAATTCAACTTTGCGTGTACAAAAATTATCACTTGTGAGCTCATATTTAAAATAATTAGAATAATATATAATAATAAGTATTTATTGTTTTCTACCAAAATTGAATACAATTTACGAAGTCTAAATTTCTCCATTCACACTTCAGTAGTAAATAAATTGAGAAGTGATTTTGTAAATACAAATTGAATACGACAAATTGAATTTAAAATATGTTAACATGAAATAAAATGATTGAATTTGTGATGCATGTGACTATGTATTAATTATATTACACTGAGAGTGTATTATTTGTATATTTTATGTGAGTTTGTATTTACTTGAGAATTTTGAGAAATATATTTGGGTTTATTTCTTAAAATTACAAAATAAGGGGATGTAATTTTTAATAAGCCTACATTATTCTCGCTTCTTAAATATTCTAAGATTAATTTAAATGCAAATATTATTATATAAGAATGATATTTTAATATACAAAAATTCAATCACACAAACCGAAAACGGTAGCTTTTTACATGTATTTTTGCCGATAAAAATTTCTTGTTTGATAAAGGATTAATGTATTCATATGAAATATATTGCCTCATATTTAATGGTAATATTTCTGTAATGACATGCGTATTTTCGATTACAATTATTATCTGGCTTAGGAAATCAGAGCCACTTTAGGAATTGCTAATGGACATAAAGAAGTGCTAAAAATTTCTAACGGTATAGGATTTGGAAATGTTAAAAATAGAAGAAATATATATTCAATATTAGAATCAGTAATAAAAGAAAAAAAAATGCGTAAAACCTTTTTAAATAATTTCATTTCAGCAATTCATTTTCCATTTTGTTTAACTTATGTAAATTATTATTTATTTGTTTAACTTATGTAAATTATTATTTATTTGTTTAACTTATGTTAACTTATGTAAATTATTATTTATTTGTTTAACTTATGTTAACTTATGTAACTTATCCTAAAGACAAATCTTCTTGTTAGGAGATAGATGTATAAGAAAAAATCGCTTTTCTCTGCGTTTCCTCCTCTAATTCAATAGAGAGTAAAGATATAAAGATGAAAATGATGATAAGATCTCCTGAAAAACAGATCATGCATCTTTTTGGCGTGAGCTCAAAAACAATAGAACAAAAGGTGGAAAATCAATTTTCGAATCATATCTAATAAGCAACTGTTGCAATCTATAAATTTACAAAAATTCTTCGGGATACATATTAAGGCAATGCTACGGGTAATTCATCCATTGGTTCAACTTCAAATTTAATTACTTTTCAAAACAAATAAAATATATCAGTCATCCTTCAGTGTGATGTCACACAAAGCAAGTTCATTCAAAGAGTGTTTGAAAGTGCTACACTACATGTTAATGAAAGATAGGTGTCATAGTTGAAGAACTTCGTATGAAGAATGGATTTCTACATTTTTTGACAATTTCTAAGAAAAAGTTACGTTATTTAGAATAATTAAGTGCAGAAAATGATCGAAGAAAAGAAACTAAGTACATATTTAGTAAGGAAGATGTGTATTTATTATAGCGAAAAACAGGATCAGATATCGACATATAGAAGAATTAAAAACTAAAAAATAAAAAAAAGGTGCTTCATTGATTTTTTTCCAAACATCCCCAGAAAAACTGCTCTCCAAATCAGAATGATGCAGACATGAGTACCTTAGTAAGATGTTTAGTGACCACGGAACTAATAAACATTTCGCCACTATTCTCCATGCTCTAAACTAGATTATCGAGGAATTCTTGGGGGGGGGGGTATTGTCCCACTCCTCCCTCAAGGCGAATTTGAGCTCTTGCAATCTTAGGTGAGGGAGGATTCTTTGTGAAATACGTTTGCCAAAAGCATAACAGGCACGTTAAATGGGATTTAGGTCGGGAGAGTAAGCAAGCCATTGCATACTGACAATATTTTCTCTTTGCAGTGTGTCCAATATCTCAACGCTTCTGTGTGGCCACGCATTATCGTCCATAAACAAAAACTCCGGACCTATATCACCTCCCAAAAAGACTAACATTATCTAGAATAATCTCTGCAATACGTTGCGATGTAACGCCCAAAGATGTGAAACGTTGTTCTGTCATTACGCATGATGCCTGCACACACCATCAGACCTGGGCCGTACCGATCAAATTCACTAACAAACAGTTGTATATAACGTGTTATATTCTTTCTCCATAGTAATCACTTGTAACATTTATGTGTGTGGAAATAATGTCGACTGAAATCCAGTTCATTAAATCAGATACAAAACCATTGGAAACAAATTGTACAAAGAATACAAAAGAGCACCGAAAATCAAGCACTTAAAATGATACATCACATATTTATGAAATATTGTTATTAATGAAAAACGGAGTCGAAGAATCAATTATTAACTTTCCCAAACTGATCATTTTGAGGATTCATGGTTTTATCAAAATTCATTTCTCTGGAAAGAAGAGTCTGACTCTATCTGAAACAGCTCTCAACTGTAAAGTTTTAGATATTCATGATGATCTGATTGTAGCTGTCTATGGAATTGCAGAATGCGTTTGGGTTGTCTGTTATTACTTTAAAATAATTGTTTTTGGAATGTTTATATCAGAATTAACTGATATAAACATTAATACATTCTAGCATTAATATAACTTCGGAAATAAATCCATGCGTTAATTTCTTTAACCCTCGTATCATGTCTCAGCCTTGTGTTTTTCTTTTAGAAGTTGAGGATACTATAATTTCTAATAGTTAAACTGTTCACTTTATCAAACTACTTCCCTTTATCAAAAAATAAATACATGAAGTAACTAGATAAAAATATTTTTATATCATTGAATTTTTACTATTATCACGAGTAAACCAATTGATAAACGAAGATGGTTAGTTTTAAATGGAATTTACTTCAAAATTGTGTATTTTACTATTTAGAAAACAACTTTTTAAAAATTAAAATTGATTTATGTGGATTAAATGCATTCAGAAGATAAAGCCAAAGATAAATTGCTTGTCAATTCGTTATTATGATATTCATTTTTGGCGTTTATTAAAAATAAACGTGAATTTTATTATGATTTATTTATACTATAAATTAATAATACAGCAAGATTGTTTTTTGATTTTGCCATAGTGATTATGTAAATAAAAGTTCATAATTAGCAATTAATTATCTATGCATTTAAAAATTGATGTTTCTTTCAGTCTTTCATTGCTTCCATAAATTATTCAAATACAAATATATAAAATTAAAATTAATAATAGTGTTTCTGGGAAAATCTTGAAAACATTACCTGAAAGTTCTTCAATAATTTTCTAAAAGCGAAATAAATAAAGTTACATTATGTGTAAAAATGCTTTTTAATTATCTCAGGGATAAAAAAAAATGGAAATTTTTGCCTTAAGATAAAATTTCTTTGCTTATTATCTGCAATATAATTTGCTCATCACCTTAATCTTTTATTCTAAGATAAAAAATAAATGTTTTTGATATTTAAAATAGTAGAGATTAAAATTAATATATTTTTTTAAATTTTAATAATTTATTAAAATTAATTGAAAGCATTTAATTTTTTATATTAATTACATGCTTAATTTATTAATCATAGTTAATTTTTTGCCTTTATTAATTTTATTTAATTCTATGTTAAGGGTGCAGAAAAATTTTGATTGAGCAATAAAATGTCAAAAATAAATAATTTTTCTTCCGCATGAAAAATTCATAATCCTTGACTAAACTTGTTGCCACAGCGTGATATTCAACAAGTCAAGTCAATAATTATTAAATGCCTACGTTTAAGTAATAATCTTATATATATATATATATATATATATATATATATATA
>JAOUZG010045189.1:2350308-2392361 GCA_026289955.1 Argiope argentata | reverse complement strand
CGATACGTTACCGCCTGGCACAAAGGCTCTCGTCAAATGAAGGTGTCGCGGAAGAAGGTTGTGTTTTGCTTTATAATGGGATGTTAATATAACGAAACTAAACCAAACTGATACGTTACCGCCTGACACAGAGGCTCTCGTCAAATGGAGTATGCGCAGAAGAAGATTTTGTTGGAAATATACCGTTGGCATCAAAGAGCGTTGCTTGCACATGAAGTAAATGTGATGTTAAGAATTGGGATTATTATATTTAGAAGTTATTAAAGAGAAAAATTCGCATATTTATAAATCCCTGTTGAAGATTATTTAGATGTGAATTTCGAGAATGGTATTTCGCAAAATATGACAAAGATAAGAAGCATCACTGTTGAGTGATTAGTTTAGGTCAACTTCCTACTGTACCGCAACACTAGGGCTGTTTTGGAATGGACCTCGTAATTTTGAACCGTGGTCAGATCACGAGAACGACATTTGAGTTGGCACCGGTTGAAAAATGTCTTATTTCCTTCGACGGGAAGTTTTGAACACCTACAATTATGAGATTTGCATCTCATTTTCTAATTAGAAATGAACACAATACTTTTATTTGTTCAACAGAAAATTGAATATTTTATTTATATTTGAAAAATACTCATTTAAATTATTATAACATAATTCTATAATATAAGCCAACAACAAACTATTTGAAAGGTTTTGAATATAAATTCCTCCTTTCATCGGATATTTTTCAAGTTAATACTGAAATCGTTTTTAATGATACTAATATCTTCAATCAATTAAATTAATAGACGAAACAACGTATTGCTTCTAAAACATTCTTTCTAAATTAAACTAAATGAGAAGAGTGTTAATAGTACGCATATCATTACAGTTTTTACAGAATGTTTGATAAGAGGACATTCTTTAAAGATTGATGGTAAATGGATCCATAGGAAGGTGCATACCTGGGTACATGCTTAATTCATTAATAGTGTTATCCTCATTATTTGGCTTCGTCTCAGAATTACGAAGTAAGAAGCAAAACAGTCTCTCAAGTAGCTTGAATACCGAAGGTCACTAAGTAAAATGAGCAAATAAAAATAATAAATTAATGAAAAAGTATTTTTGGTGCAGCATGACCATATTTGGATCTTCCTAATTATCCTAATAATTACCTACCGACTCTGGAACAAATACCTATGATTCAATTTATTGAGAATTTCCAGCTATTTACTAAATAATTTTCATATTACAAACATGAATGACCTTTCCATACAGTCCACCATCGTATATGCTAAATTATTGATCATGAAAGCTACTTTATTGAGTTTTAAAATATTCTATTCGGAGTTTAATTTATTTAATTCTTAAATATCGCTCCGCCTCGAAATATTTGCATAGAGTATCCTGGAAAGACCAAACGATATTCCATTCCAGAGTCACGACTATTAAATAGGGCCATCATTTAATTCCTCCCATCTTGTAGATCAGCGTCACTCGCACAAAAGCCGTTGCCACCTGAGCATAGATTGTAATAATCCCTTCCGTCAGTTCCATCCCCTATTAACACTCGGGGCCCCTACCTTCAGTTCGGAATTAGGGATCCAATTATAACTAAGGGTTTTAAGTGTAACTACGGCCGGCCATTACGTAAGCTGATTGGTGCCACCATACGTTTAATATATTCCATTATAAATCATGTTATTTCCTTCCAACTGATGGAGGGATTTATGCATTGCGAGTTGGATATCCGAAGAATGGGATAAAGATGTCGGTCAACACGAATAACTTGTTATGGCAAAGAATAGGGAGTGACGTGGGAAGGCCTTTGAGCCAAATAGCTGCAGCGAGTACGGTTTAGAGGTTATTCATAACTCATAAATGTCCGAGTAGCGTTATGCACGTAATGATATTTTAAAATGTGATTTAATTCGAATAAATTTGTTTAATTCAGCCCATATCAAAGTCAATCTAAAATCTTCTCTTATTTCCTGATCCCATTTCACTATCTCTATTTAATAAAATCAACCGAGGCTTTGTAAAAATACTGCGTTATCGGTTCCAAGTGAAGGGATAGTAAATCGCTGATGCAGACAGATTCTTCTAAAGGATTCCTGCGTTTGTCTTGTTAAGGTCCAATAAGTGTTTCTGTCAAAATTAGGAACGTGTCAGATTTATGAGAATATCTTGATATATCAGACCAGGAATAAAAGATTTCGTTCTCGGCATTTTTATCTTCTGTTTTAGTGTCGCTCTGTGAGTGGAGGTGCTTTGCCCTCGTTGCTTCTTCTTAATGTGTGCTTCTCCATTTGGAGTAAAAAGAACTTCGGCCACGACTCTACCTTCTTCATTAAAAAAATTATTATGTATTACATTATATGTATATATATGTTATTTATACTTTTAGTATTATCTTTGAAGGCCAAAGAACAAATACGCTTCAAAGTAATATTTGCGAGTCATTTACTATCATATACTTATTGCCAAGTAGCATTTACTGAGTGAAGTGATTTTTTTTATTCTTAAAAGAATGTAAACCAATTTTATTTAACTTTTTTTCCTAAAATTTCTGAATAAGAATTTTACTTTTCCTCTTGTCTCATCGGTTAATTCGTTTTTATGTTTAAATTTGATTAAAAAATTACATGATTAAATTTTTTGTTTGGAAGGCAGTATGAAACTACTTCTATATGTTTATTGTCTTTTATAGAAATACGTTATATTTATCAATCACATATTATTTTATTATTAAAAGCATTTAAAGCCTAAAATATTGTTTTAAAGTGAAAGTTTTAAATTAATTTTTTTATAACACAGATGTTGGCACCTTATTCTGACGAAATTTTATAATTATAAAATTTGCGATATGTTACATATGAAACAAATTCCACAGAATATGATTCTTAATATATTTTTATACAAATCAATAAAAATAAAAGGAAATTTCTATCATATTTAAATACTGCAAATTAAATAAGAATTCAGTAACCAACAAAGTGTGAAAAAAAGGGGCAATTCAATAAATATGTTACATCGCTTAATGATTAATGCACATTTAAAGAATGCTGCAAATATGCTTTTATGAATACTTTTATAATCCTAAAAGGAATTCTAATATTAAAAAATACTTTTATGTGATTTTTTATTCGTTTATATTATTAATATACGTGGCATTGTTTAAACATATAATTATAGCCATTTAGCATAATTACAAAAAAATTTCTATTACTAAATGTTTTACTAAAACAGAAAGTAGGCACTATCATTTAACCTAATAACCGAAATGACATTGTGGTAAGGCTAAATTGTAAAAACGGGAATAAAATGGAATAAAAATAAAGAAAACGGTGAATCCAGCTTGAAGACTTATCAAGGGTCACCTGCAAGCAGGAATAACCAGATATTTTTTTTTCTGTGCGGAATCTGACTTTCGTCGAAATATTGGCCTATCATATGTATATTTCTTGTAAAAGTTTCAACTGGAAATATTCACTTTATTAGCTTCATAGAATACTGCTCTAATTTTGTGGTCCATTTTTTGAAAAATAATGTCTTCACTACCAGATCAGGTGAACGGCTGTGGCGTATATGGCGTGGAAGTTCCGAGTAAGATGGCCTATGTCAAGTATGTCTTCGTCCTCTAACTACAGCTCAAAATTATGAGGTTGATTAATAAATAATCATCATTTTGTTCCTTTTAATTAAATTTAAATTACTTAAAAATCATTTTGCTTAATTTTGAACTTATATATTAAAAATCAGTATGTTTTTTGCAATGTGAACTGCAAATAAAACATTATTATTCTGGGCGGCAACTTTTTTACTTACTCGTGAATGAAATATAGAGAGAGTATTGATATCATAAAAATTTTTTAACTTGTAATTTTGACGAGTCTCCACGCTTGTGAGAACCCCATTTTTCGAAAATATCTGTCTCTATTCCCTTGATAATTCAAAAACTCTTTGATCTGAACGGATAAAATTTGATATATGATTATCCATATTTGTAGATTTTTGCCAAATTTTAAGCAAATTCTTCCCAATTTAAAATTTTTATCAAATTTTAGGTTAATTTTTCTCAATTTTAAATTATTATCAAATTTTAAGCACATTTACCCCCATTTTAAATTTCTGTCAAATTTTAAGCAAATTCTTCCAGCATAATAATTAAGCATATTATGATTTCAAATTAACATTAAGTTTTAACCTAATTTTTCTCAATTTTAAATTTTAATCAAATTTTAAGCAATTTCTTCCATATTTTAAATTTCTATCAAGTTTTAAGTAAATTCTTCCTAATTTTAAATTTCTATCAAATTTTGAAGAGAATGTTCAATTGTCAGGCTGCTGATTGTGAAGTAAATTAACACAATAACTACAAAATAACAAAAATTAGTTGAAGGAAATTCGATACACATATTTAATATCTTTATTGTAAACACCTATTTTAATTGCACACAGATTTGACAGGAATATGATTATCTTATCAGTCTTCACGTTCTTATTATGTTAAGAATGTAAACAGAATAACTCATGACTTAATAAATATATGAAATCAAATATGTAGCTTTGGAACAGTAATTTCAATCCATAAAAAACGTATCAGAAATATTTAATCTCCTTTCTACCTGTGCATTTATGAGCTTGTCAAAGATTAAATACAAAAAAAAAATCACCAAATATGGCTTGGGAGATTCAGTAAAAATGCTTAATTAACACCCTGGTCGATATTTCATATTTGTTATTTGCCATTACTGTGCAATTATTAAACGAGTTTGGCTTTTATATTATACTACGAATGACTCTCATATTAACTACGATATTTTTAAAATTGAAATCTAAACAATTGAGTGTTCCAGATCGAAACAGAATGATGAACCCTCTAGCAAAAGAATTTTTTTTTTTGGAAAAATGAACACTAAATTGAATTTGAACTGACCATGAAGAAGGAAAGCATTTGTGTAACTGAATCTTTTGACATTTTTTGACATGGCTACAAAAGGGGCGGTAAATTGTAGTTTATTTCTCAAAAAAGGACAGCAAACATTCTTGACATCAGATGAAGTCGATTGTTGAAACAAAAAAAAAAAAGAAATCCAAGGTGATAAAGTCTTAATCACAAATAAAATATTTCTAAAAAAATATGTTCACAGCAAAAGTAACTCAGTTTATTTTATTTTAATTAATTGTTGTTTCACAATAAGGCATTTGAAATAATTTTTTTTTCAAAATATGGCAGTATAAAGGAATAGGAATTGTAAAAGTTTGCTTATTACAGATATCAAGCAAGAGAGTGTATATGTAAAGTTATTTTAAAATATAATTTAAACCTTAATTAATTACTTTATTTTTTTCTTAACCTAGCTCATATTAACTTCATTCTAAAATTCTCTCTTATTTCCAGATCCGATTCCTTTATTTTACTTAATTATTTGTAAAATGCGTCTATGAAGTTGTTGAGATCAGCATGTTTTAACTTTCTGAGTGGAGGGATCAAAATGCTTTATTCTTTTAAAATTCTTTTAAAGCCTTCCTAGCATAGGGGTAGGGCATCTTCCCTGTGGTCCCTCCCGGGCATGGTTCTGTTCGGGCATGGTTATTCTTTCTCTGTTCTATCAGTTCGATGTTGAATGTGCCCTTTTTAAAAAGGGTTTGTGAAAGCGAATGTGATGCGTGTGTAGCTAAGGCGTTTTCTTGGCCATAATTGGCATAACTTTAAACAAGAGACTCAGCCAAGATTTAAATTCACTGATGACGTCAGCGAGCTTGCCCAGGGCAAGTGCCATTAGAAACAACAACATTTTTTCCTAGGTACCTAAACTTTCCTGCCTTAAATTTACAAATGTTAAATAAATATTTCTCAAAGTTTCATTAGAAAATAACTAAATGAAAGATGTCTGTTTCTTTTGTATCATGATATAAACGAATTTCAGTTTTATCATCACTTCTTATACGTCATATTCCTCCCGGATAAATTAAATTTAGTTTAAAACTTCTATTTTTTTCCATTTGGCGACGAATCTGATAAAATATACGACGAATCTTCACATACGTATCTTGTTTGAAATTTATGATAAGTAAACTATTTGAAACTCCTATTCACAAGTCACAATGCATAAATGTATGTAATGTATGTATGTATGCGCTGTGCGAGTTCTAATTACGCTTGTATGCATGCGTGTATGTAATAAATGTATTTATTGTAATTATATACGGATAAACGTAACACAATGCTTATTATCACTAATTTTAAGACAATTTATGAACAGAAGAATCAAATCATTATAAAATTCTGAATTGAATCGAAACTAAATTAATGAGCAATTTGATTAGCAAATATAATTTGTGAGCGAATTGCAAATTAAAGCAGACAGCAAATTGTATAATTTAGTGTTGAGAAAATTTAAAGTTTTATTTCTATCGAATTGTAACATTCAATATGAGAGATAAACCTTTATATTTCATTTAAAATAAAACTAAATAATCCCAAAATATAAGTAAAATAACTAAGAAGAGTAATTTTAATAGCGAAAAGATTTTATATTTAATTAAAAATGTATTCAAAGGTCATTACAAAAGCTTTATCATTTGATGTGACTAAATACACGTTTATACTCATATCAAATAACAAAGAAGCATCTCCAGGGGCAAAATTGCATGCGTCTCTCTTCTCAGATTTGCACTGTTAAGAAAATTTTAATTAAAAGAGATTTATCAAAGCACATACGTAATGAATTCTTCTATTGGTAAAACAAATTATCTCTAAGTCTGTCTTGATTAATTAATATAATTTATTGCAAACATTACGAAAAAACTTCCTCGGTTAAGACATGTTTTGCATAATGTATTTGCTTTTCCAAATGAGTATTAAGGTTAAACGCTTAAAGCAACTCGTTTATCTCGAGTAGATAAAAAAAAAGTGAATACGTTTCATGCATATCAATCAGATTGTTTCACATTAAAAAAGCGTTTCCCTGCTTAATTGCTGAAAACAAGAACAACAATGGCCGCAACTTGAGTAAATCCAGAGGAAGAAGCACCTACAGAGAAGTTATAATTGTAAACAATCGTGGATCACTTACTTAGCCATGTTATAATGGATCTAAATGTAATTTAATGATCATTGCAATAAAAGATTTTTCCTTTAATTTGTAGATACAAAAATTATAATCACCATGACATGGTATATAAATCTTATGATACATATATCAAAGTTATACAAGTTGATTAAAAAAAAGTGTAAAAAATTGCATAGCAGATCAGTGATACAACAATGATTAAAAGTTTTACAGGAATAGAGGGTTGCAACTGAAATCCAGAGCCACTACAAGATATCTAAAATAACACATAATACAAAGAGAAGAAATTCAACTATTACAGATCTTTTTATTGATAATTACTTACACACATGCGATTAATTCACGTTTGCTGGTTATGCTCAAAGGTTTTGTCAGATGCATCTAGACGCTACTGGTATCTAAGTTGCATGGAACGGTACACTTTCTCAAAGATACAAGTTGTATCTCGAACTCATTCTGCTGCTACAACAATTCAACCTACCAAGTCTTCCAGTGTTGCATTGGATATCTCGCAATTATTTAGGCATCTCTCTATTATCTAAGCTACGAAATTCCTTTAAAAATCCCTATAAGAAAAAAAATCCAATGGAGTCAGGTCTGGTGATCACGGTGACCTTGCAATGAATCCACCGCGGCCAATCCAGCCTCCAGGAAAAGTAGCCTGCAGATGAGCTCTGACGTCTGGGCTGAAATTTGCAGGAGCTCCGTCAGGAATTTTATTTCGATACATTCGCAAGATTTCTCGTCCATTGAAGTTTTCCATGCTGTAAATTAAGTGCATGTCAGCCATTTCACGTACTTGTATCTAGCCATGCTACGTCCAACACAGCTTGAATGAAGTTAATCTCCGTTTCCTCATCTCGTGTTTGTATCACAACGCCCTCTCGTGACTTTAGCGACCTCTACAGGCGTTTGCAATCATCGGTTCTTGTGTGATTTTTTATTCTTGGTGTACGATATATCTACCATGCCCTTTTGTCTAAGTTATTTTTTTATTCATCCTGTATATTAGAATCTATGAGTGAATAGAATCATATCAAAATTCGTAAAGGCATGCATTTCCATCCCTTAATTAACAGACACTATAATAAAATATTTAGTTTTATTACATATATACAGCAAGGTATTTCTAAACTTCAAATACTGAATCATCTTTCAACTGAAACTTAACAAATTTTGATAATTTGTAACGCTAACTACTATGAAATGAAATTGGGTGCCATTCTTCATAATGACAAGTTGACTACCCCGGCAAGCCCTGCGCACAGATAAATCTTGATGACCGGAATCGCAGAGACAACATTGGCGGGAAATTAAGTTGAGTTTGAAAGGATATAAACGACAAAGTTGCAACCTTTGACATAGGAGGTAACTTACTTTTATTGATATGGGGTAGCTGACATCCGCATCATTTCTTTACTTATCATACATTTCAGAAAATTAACCACTATACTGAAAGCTTCTCATCCCCTAGTCTGAGAGGCTCGCCGGTGGAATGTCATTCTTTATAATGAAACAAGTGGTCCACAAAATGAAATCAAATATTAATTGATGCTATCTATTGATTAGTTATGAGATGAAATCATCCGTCATTATAGTAAACAAAGTGGTGGGTTGCTGGGATGGCCTGGTTGGTAGAGCGTTGGACTCGTACTCCTTAGGTTACGGGTTCGAAGCTCACCGGCCAAAACATTCCCCGAGTGTGTGGTGATTGGCGCTCTTTAAATCTGTTCGTGGTCGCAAAGTCCTCCATGTTGAGATTAATGTCACTGGGAGTACTGGGTCAGAGGTGATCGTTTCCTGTACCAGGTCTAAATTACGATCTGAGATGTATGAATGAATTTGCATGAATGTAGTTCGCCCCCTAAAAAGGGTTGTGACGTGTATGTAGCGAAGTCGTACTCTTGGACCTAGATGATGCAATTTGTAAAACAAGAGACGTATCTCTCCGGCTTAAAATCTGCTGATGTATCAGCGGCACTTGTCCACGGCAAGTGCCATTAGTCATAACAACAACAACAGAGTGGTGGCAATTTTGAATAAATAATGGAGAGAATAGTGCATTGTTTGCCATTCGGACATTGGAGAATAGTTTATCCTACCATTTAATCATGCATATTATTGTGCTGCTACATGACCACTAAATGTATTAATAACTATTTGTTTTCAAGTTAATGCCTAAAAGAAAAAAAAAACATGACACAAATTTAGTTCTGCCAATTAGTTACCAGATGGAAGATGATAGTTTCAGAGTACTTCACGAAAGTGGTAAAATCTTTGAAAAATTATATTTTGTTGCAGTTATAAAAGTTGAAAAATATATTTTAATATCTAAACATTTGCTAAATTTTAAAAGCACTTTGTGTTATGTATGAGGATACTAATTTGATATATACTAAATGAAAAGTTCTTTAAATTGAGACAATTTACTAAATTCTGTAAAACGTTAAACATACACAGGTATGTTGATAATTAGAGAGATCTCTGAAGTTTTATTTCTACAAATGAATTGCATAATCAAAATATTGAAGTTATTATGCAAAATAACAATTATTTGTTCCAAATGGAAATTTCTAAAATACATGTATTAGAATTCGATTTACAATGCGAGAAAGTTTTAATCGATTTGAAAGTAAAAAGGAGCTTCAATATAAAACTAGAAAATTAATCATAACTGAATGCTTAAATCTAGTTAAAAAACAAAAACAACTAATCCCTTGTAATTATTAGCTTTTTTTCATATTCCATTCTAAGTTGAATATAATATCCATATACATGTAATAGAAATTTCTTGAAAATTTGAAAAAAATAATTTATTTGTAGAATTTAACTCAAAATTGAAAAATTCAAGTTATAAATAAAGTAATTTCCAATTTCATGTGCTTAATTTAAGAAGTAATTTAATAAATATCACACTTTCTATACTAAAATACTTTTAAATTATTTCTTTAATAATTTAATTTCTCATAAAGAGACATAATTCGTTTACACAATTTGTCTTATACAACTTAGCAACTAAAATTCATGTAAATATTTTATGAATTTTATGATCAAAATCACACCTTAGGCCTTTGCATATATTTTAATAATTTCTTATCTTTAAAAGATCATTTATTGAGAATAAACTGGTAGAATATAAATCAATCAAAATAATTTTATTCATTTTCGACGCTTTTCTCCATTTTTGGCCAGTAAAGCTTGAAATTTATTATCTTCGAATTCATTTGGTCCTCCAGGCCATTCTTTGTCATTGGCATCGAAAGTACCACCCTTAAATCGTTGAAACCAAAACCAACAATTCTGATATGATGGAATATTTCACCAATATTTTCTACAATTGTCTGATGGACTTCGGCAGATTTTTCAATAGCTGAAACAAAAGAAGTGGTAAAAAAATCAAGACAATTCAAAAGATCAAGTCAAATTCAATTCAAAATCAAGTCCAAATATCAAAAATTTTATATTTCTGTTACTTTTTATTTATTAATTACAATTAATAAAAAATAATTGATCAAAAAATTATACCTGTACAAAACAAATCAACTTCGTATCCAAAAAAAAAAAAAAACCAGAAATAACTCAGAACACGCTCAATTGGAATTTTAAACGCCAATTGAGGCAAGTAAATGTGTGAATTTTAAAGGCCAGTTGGGGTAAAGCAATACAGATTAGAAAATTTTAACTTTCTTTATTATTTTGTCTTTTAATTCGAAAGTACTTGAAAATGAATCCGAAATATTGATGAATTAACAATGTTTAATTTCAAATGCCTCAAACATTAAGGAAATTAACAGAATCTTTTGAAAGAATCGGTCAAAAACAGGCTAAGCTTAACTTCATTAGTGTGGAAAAAGTGAATTGAAGGCTTATAAATTTGTGTAAAAGGAATGACGATTTTCGGTTAAAAAGTTAGTTTTTAGTGTATTAATAAAAAATTAATGAATAAATATTTGAAAAAAAACTGTACTGACATCAAGTCTCATCCAACAACAGTTTATAAAAAATTTACTTGAACTTGATTGATTGAATAAAATGTATTTTATTAACAATTGATAATTTTATATAAACATAGAGGGAGAGTGTGAGCTAATAGTAGGAATTGAAAAAAAAAAGGGAAAAAAAGAATAGTTTGAAATAATTGGTGGAAAACATGTTAAGCTTAACATCATTAGGTGAAATAAAATAAAGAAAAACGAGCTGAAGTTTTACTAATTTGGCGGCCAAGAAATAAAGATTTATGGTGAGAAAGTTGGTTTTCAATTAATTAATAAAAAATCCATGAATTAACATTAAAAAACTATATTAACATCCCCATATATATATATATATATATATATATATATATATATATATATATATAATTTGTATATAATATACAATTAATGTCGAAAATATTAATTGGAGTGCTTCATTATTAGGGTTTTATATACTGAATAACACAATAATACTAAATGAAAAACTTGCAGAATGATAACAATTAAATAATAGTAAACTTGTGAAGCCCAAAAGTCAACTTTTGATCGATATTTCACATGTTATCATGATCAGATGTCGCCGATTACTAAGTACACTTGATTTATAAAGAATCTATATTTTAAGGAATTTAAAGATTACCAAATCCGTAAAAATATCATTTACTGACTAACTAACAAAAATTAATTTATTGTAATGTTCTTTTTTTTATTTCTCATGAATCTTCATCGTTAACATTCTGCGTAATAAAGCACGTCAGTTTCTAAAGATAATTTATAGTACTGCCTCGGAAATAAAGTAAGAAATAAATCTTGATTTACATTATATCTTAATACAGAAGTGATATCATTTGTATTGACGGAGTCATGAGGGGAAATGGGAATTATTTCAACCAAAATTGTAAGCTCTGGAAATTATTCATAAATCTTACTTAAACCCAAACTTAATATACCCTATTTCTCACGTAGATAATCTTTTGCAGAATTGGAGCACTTCTCCCGCAATAATGCGCTTTTGCGAGGGCAATTTTCTGGAAATGGAAGATCATTCATTTGGATTTAAGGGAAATACATACACGAACGCGTATTACTTTCGAAGCCAATGGTCATCACTTTGCATTGAATTTGAATTTTTACAATCGGAGAAGAACTAACATTTAAATCCTTAAGGAACTCTTTTTTTCCTAAAGTACTTTCATTTCTTGCGAATTAAAATGAAGTTCAGTTTAAAAAAATGTCGTTTTTACTTGACAAAAAAATTCACTTAAAATATTTTCATTACCATAATAGGAAATAACCCCCGCAAAATGATGGTATCTTCATTATGGTTTTTTTTCTTCTGCTTTGTATGTTTCATTTTTAAAAGCCTTTCTTGTTTTACTCGTCTGGTTTTAGATAATTGCATAGCTAAAAATATATTCTGACGTTTTATATCTTTTGCTGTAGAATTTGATTCTACAATTCTATTTTATTCTATTTTAAGTTAACATTTAAGAACTTAAAAAGGCTATGATGTATACTAAGAACTTGGAAAATAATTTGTTTCTTATTATTTTCATCAATTCACTTTTGAGAGATTAAATTGAAATACAAAAAAAGAAAAAAAAAGGATTTCTATACGTCTATTGTTCCCTGAAATAAATGTATTTATAGTATTTATCTCTAACAGCAACTTAACGACTAACTTTTAAACTAAATTCTATTCTAGTTTAAAATTTGTTTTAAAAGAATAGTCAGTTATAAATTTTTTAAATCAAATATGTTTGTTTAAAAAGTTTATAAATCTAAATTTTTATACTGTTTTGGTAAATACCATGGCCCTGTTAGTTAGATTTGTTTTTTAAAAATTGATTCCAAATGTTCTACCGTTTTGCAACAAAACCTGATGGGGTAATATCTATTAAAATCCAAGGGGGGTCATTGCACAAATTGTTTAAAGAAATATCTGACAAAATTTGTAATTAAAAGTTTTGAAACTTATTAAAATGTTATTTACTAATGTTAATTTTTAATACTAATTTCAGTATTTAACGAAAGCAAGGCAATTTTTATATCCAGTTCACACACAGAAAATAGAGGGGGGAGGTACAATTTGGACTATAAAATAAAAGGCAAGATGATTAAGTAATTTTATAACGAAATGAAATATTTTAATATCTTATCCTTGAATATGTAATTTAAATTCAAAATTAAGATCATAATAAAGGATTTTATGAATTTGCATTATTTGTATGTTTACTCGATATATTAATACGCTCCCAAGTTACTTTTATAAAAACAATTATAGAATTATATGCGTCATTAAAGATATTTGATCATTAAACCGGCAAGATCCACCATCAAAAAGGAACCTACCGACAAAATCAATTCTGAAAAACACATTTTAGCTCCATTCTTCTAAAATACATCTCAAAAATTTGAGTCATTCTTAGATGACGAGGGCATCATCTCAGCTGGAGCTTCTTTTTCAAATTTACATGTCACATTTCAGAATTTAATTCCATAGAATTCCTTTTCCTTCACCAGCCCTGTAACAAGGAATTTTTTCGATAAAAGGGAAAAAATATCTACAGGAATTAAAAGGAATTAGCATCTGGTTAGGAATTAGACTGGTTTTAGGATTTAAGAAATTGAATTTTCCTGTTTTAATGACAAAAGTAATCACTAAATAACCACAGAATTTACTTCCTCATTAGAGTAAAAATATCTCATCTAATTTATTGCATTTATTCTCCGCTTTTTAAAATTATTATCATGTGAAAACATGATGTAATTTTGGTTTGGGATTTTTGGAGACTCAAAATGATCAAACAGAAAGATGGCTAGTTTCAGGCATCAATTTTTCGCTTTTAGGAAAATGGCAAACAAGATTGTTACATTGGAAACTTATCTTCAACAAAAAGTTACAACTTGCCACAAATGTTAGGGAAAAAAAAGTAAAAATTGAAATATGCTAATTTTATTTCTGTGTATAATGCCCAAACATAATTTCTTAAAAGGCCAATCATTGAAAACGGTTTACTTAATTAAACAATCTAATCCACTTTTAAAAAGATTTTTTTACCGATGTTTGAAGAAAACATCCTAACAAAAAGTGACAAATTGGAGAATAAAAAGGTTTTTTATTTCGAAATGCAGCCATTTACCAATGTTTTTGAGTCTTCTAAAGCCTATTTTTCAGAAAATTGAAATTTGAAATTTCAATTCCTTGCCTACGAAAATTTGTTAACTCCAGAAACCTCATCTCATTGAACCATCATTGAAGCACCATGGGCTTGTGCAAGTTAAATTATGATTATATTTATTTAAATTGTTTCATTGAATTTTTAACTTTAGTAAAAGATAAAAAAAACTTTGTTTGCATTTATATATTTTAAAAAAAATATCTAATTTCCTTTTTATTTCATTTCATATAATCACGTGCTCAAAATGACATTTTTCTAGGTTTTATTTGCTTTAGTTATTAACTTATTTTTTTTTAAATCAGAGCTTTTGAAAATGGAGTGGCACCGCGTTATTAAAAATGATTTTTTGAAATACAAATGAAAAATTCAATTCATTGCCCCCCCCTCCTTTTTGTTGGCGTCAAAAACCTCATACCCCAAACAATATGTTCTGACATAATAATAATAATAATAATAAAGGAATCCGAATGATTTTCTAAATGTTGTTGATTGAGAAATATGAACATGAGAACATTGTTTTTTAAATAATGAATAATAATCATTTGACTTAATTTTCTCACATAATAACTTACTTAAGTTAATAACATAATAACTCACTTCAAGTTCTCACATAATAACTTGAAATTTGCAAATGCAAATTTCCTTTTTTTTTCTTTTATTGTGTAAGATTGACTTAAAAAAGAGATTAAGAAAGATAATTTCTATTGAGACAAAAAAAATAGCTATATCGTTTGATATGATTTTATGAGAAGAATTTATTTAACATTTTTAAAGTATGACGAAATAGAAGGATTGCACTAATTTAATTAAGTGCTCAATATTTATAGCGAATTCTTGCTAAAATTGCCCAGTTTATGGCTTCAAAATTATATTTCCTGTAAAGAAATTTGAAATATTTAACATATTAACTGCCTTATGAGACCTTATTAAGCTTTTTCAAATTCTATCAGATGGTTTAATGTTATTTAAGCAATTAGTTGTAATTAATAAATTAATATATAAGTAGTTTATTGAGAAATAATCTTTTTATGTAGGTAATTTCTCATATTAGTTTTAATTTATGCTTCATATTATTAAAACATATCATAATTATTTAATTATATCTTAATTAATTTTCATAGTTTGGAATAATTCTATTTGGAGGAAATTTTTAATAGAATGATTAAATTTCGATGCCTTATGCTGGTGAGAAATAATTAATTTAATAGTAAGATCATAATCTTTTTAAAAAGATAAATTCCTTTTAATTTATTAATATGTATTATTTATAAGTATTCATACATGCAGTAAACTGTATGAGATTTTTATTTTTTTATCATTATGATACAGTTATTTTGCATCTAATTTACAAAATTAAACTCAATAATTTTACATTCATATTTATCAATTGAGTTTTTTTAAAAATAGAAATAAATAATAAAGCCATAGCATTCTTGTTCTTAGCATATTAGTTTACTAAAATATTCTTCATTCAATACATTCTTAATAACATTACAGAATATTTCCTTTTTTTAAAATTATTTTAAATTTTTATGTAATAAAGATAACAATTAATTTACTTCTTTAAATCACCCTATCTGAGACGCATATCAATTATGAGGATGAGAAGCTGTGCCTTATAGATAATGTTATATTCTTCCTACAGGAGGGGTTATACCGTGGTCGGTAATGGCTTCAAAACTCAATTTTAGTTGTTCATTCCTTCAAATTTTCTGAGCGATACCGAATAGATCAAAGTTGCCACTTGTGATTACTTCTTTAATCAGCATCACCGAGGTCCGCTCACATATGGGGATGAGAATCTCATTCATTAAGGTGGTTGGTTCTCACTTCACTAAAAAAATATAGTGTTGGTGAAAGGTTTAGTTACCTCACATCAATGATGAAATACATTTTATACAAGATGGGTTGTGGAAAATAAACTGTGACCTTCAATAAAATTATCATATTTTCCCCTTTGTTGATTTTTTCACTGAACTTAACCCAGAATGTCTTCAGATATATTAAATCAGATGTTGCTTTTTCTTTCATTGTACTGCGAGTGGGCTATGAATGTATTGAGAAAGGCACCTAATCAGCTATTAGGTTTTGCTTTTCATGGATCATTCACCAATGATGATATACTTATGTTGGCTACATTCTTATTATAAGACTTATGAGAGGGCATTTGAAAATTAACTAGAGATAGCTAATTTATTACTGACTTTAATAATCAATGTTACTGTTGCGTCACAATCAAACTCCGTGAAAGGTAACTTTCTCTTTTCGAAAGTGGCAATAAGAAGTGGAAAAAGATTTTGAAAATATGGCTTCGGAGAACTTTGAGATGAGCGTTGTTAGAACACCACATATGTTTATACTATAAATTCTACATATAACTTCACCTAATTAAACGCTTTAGTATTTTTGAGATTGACTCTCTTCAAAGTTTAAGACTGATTGATTTAGTTTTATAATAACTTGCATTAATGTCAATTCATACATTCGATGTGCCTTCATTTCGGCGGGAAAAGAGCGATCTCAGTCGAGGTGAGTAAGGCATATTTATTTTCACTGCTCATAGGTTTTCCGATTGCCACGTCAGTTACTGTTACAGACTGTTATGTTACTGTTATGAGGTCTTTTAAATCATGCTAAAGTGAGTGATCAAGTAATTTTAAATTGTGTTTTAGTAGTGTTTTTTTTCGTTCCACTGAGAAGCCAATAATATAATAACAAATAACACTCAAATTTGTACCGAGTTTCACTAACCTTAGTACATAGTAAGAATTAACAATGTTGCTCTTAGTCGATACTGAAACGTATACAATTTATTTTAACAATGAATTTTTTTTATCATACAAAAGATTGAATACTGCTTAAAGGACAAGTAACTAAGTGACTTACCTCTTAAGAAACGAATCTGTCTTTCATTGAACTTCCATATTGCAAATAATGTTCTTTTTATAATGAAAAACCCTTTTGGAAGAGGGTATATTTGGGGACATCAAAAGAAGTTTTCAGTTTTAGAGCTTCTTTCTAAATATACTTTAAATTAAAGCTCAATTCTTTAAAAATGTTGCTTAAAAAGGTTTAAATTTTTTTTAATTCATCAATTATGAATTGATGAGTTATATTATTACAGTTTCACATGTAAAAGCAAGCAGAAAATGTATTAAATGCGAATATTTGAAATTGCAAAATGTCAAAAAATGGCAAGTATAATTATGAAGAAAAGGGTACCTACACATTAGACCGTCTAAGCCAATGGTCACCAACGGTTAAGTAACTCATTGGTGATGGATTCAAATTTGGCGATAAACCGTCGACGCCAACGAAACCAATAAAACAGTGGACTACAGTTAAAGTTTGAATATTTTTTTAAAAAAATAATGGCGTTTTTTGAAATTATTGGTGGTTTAGCAACTCATTGGCGAAGCCTTCAAATTTAGCGATAAAGATCGACTGTCTAATACGTAAATACAAAGAAAAGTTCTAAAAAATGAATCTGTAGATCTAAAATGCAGTTAATTAATTGGCTGAAAGTTTCCTTCTCATTAGTTCCAGCTCATTTAGAAAAACCCGGGACTAGTGGTAATTCCGTTGAAGGAAATAGTTTTTCAGCTAATGTAACCTGAAGAAATCTACTGTAGATATATGGTTTTCTCAGAGGAAATTCATTAAAAATTTACCGAAATTGATATTCTCTCAAAATCCCTTGGTTAAAATTCTACAGCGAAATGTTTAATAATAAATTTATTACTATAATGTCTAATAGTTTACCAGTTTTGAAAAAATACTGGTTAAAAGCCTATTCAAATAACAGTATTCATAACGTTTTTGCTGGTATCCTGGAATAGGGGAAGCTCGTCTTCTCCGTCATCTGGACGTCCCAGTTCGAGCATGGTTTTTCTTCTGTGTTTTATCTGTAAGGTGTGTGAATGTGCATTCCTGTGAAAAGAGGCTGTGCAAGCGAATGTTAAAAATGAATAGCAAAAGTCGTACTCTTGGCCCTAGTTGGCGTTTCTACATAACAAGAGACACTGATTAGGCTTAAATAGCTGACTACCTCAGCGAGATTGCTCATGGCAAGTGCCATAAGAAATAACAATATAATTTTTGATACATGTTTTTTAACTCCATCAAGTTGTAACTCTCTAAACCGATAACATGAACCTCTAATATCAACATATCACTCATATTATCAACACAACATTCAATATACGTTTGAATAATTCTTCAAATAAATGATTTCATTTGACAATTGTGCCTTTAATTTAGCATCTTATTTCAGTATATATCGTCTCTAACAATTCCAAGATAGATTCTGTTCTTTATTTCGTTTAACAGGAATATGTTTTGGTCACTGACATATTTTGTCAGCCTGTCAAAATGTATCATTATTAAAATGAACGACATGACAGAAAAGTAAACATTATTATTGTTTCGGATTTATTTGGTATCCCTTCGATTCCCCGACGAGTTAATCAGAGCTTAATTCCCTGTGAAGAGAGTGAGCAAAAATAAAGTGAAACATTCCTGGCGGGAATTATTGAGAATATCTTTCGACGAGATATTATCTGTCCTTACGTAGTGACAATCCAATACACATCCATTTGTTGCGAGGGTAAAAAAAAAGGTTAAAAGTTATAAATTCCCAAAATAGTTTCCCGAGCATCCACATCTGAAACTACGAACTTATTTGTAGATAACAGAATAGAAAAATATGTTTTCTCATCGCGATAGAAATGGGCGAAAGTGGTGTAAGTCAATTACTGCATTTCATTTCTCGGCTGCTTTTAATTCTTAGTATAAAAGTTGATTTATCAATATACTTAATTTAATTAAAAATATTTAAGTGAGATAAAAAAAATTGGAATAATTTTTATTATTTTTCAAAGAGAATGAGTTATTCATAAGGCAAGAATTTGGAAATTTCAAACCTGAAATTAATCCTTAATTTCCTTTGAAAGAATCTCCTCGTAAAATATTCGTAGAATAAAAATTTAACTTCTCCGAGCATTTTGAAGGAATAAAAAAAATAGAAAAATTAAAATGAAATATCCGATTGTAAATTTAAAGTTATTATGTGAGAACATTATTATTTTTTAAATTCTTTTTTATTTTAATTAATTTAAACTATTAAGCAGTTTTAAGCAGTTTGAAATAATCACAAGACTTCTTTATCGGTCTGACTCTCTCTCTTCCCCTCTCTTTTTCTGTTTATATATAATGATAATTTTTTTAAACTTTCATTTTGAACTTTTCTAGCTGGCAAACATTCTTTTGAGATGGAATAACAGCTATGATATCATAGTTCTAGGTGAGCCTTTAAAAATCACATATGCTGTCAAAGAAGCATACTTAATAAATAGGGGAAATCATATATAAATATTTTTCGCCCATATATTTTAGAGACTTCACAGCTTCCATAACTAAACTACATCATGTTCTCACATGATAAAAAGCCTGGCAGAGCGGAAAATATGAGGTTAAATAAAAATGGTAAATTTCAATAAATGCTATTGAAAATATAAAATGAATACGATGTAAGAATTGTTATTGAAGCGAACTTTAAAAGATAGTGCTTCATATAGTCATTATTAAGTACTTCATACACTGTAACATTCGCGATACATTTTAATTGCGAATTATAAGAAAAAAAGAACAAAATATACTCTAACAATTATAATATACCTTCAAATATCATTTTCTTTAAAATATATTCATATATAAAATGAATAATAATTAAATAATTAAATACAGTATACAGACATATTTACACTATGTATATTAATATCTATATTATCTTCATTTAACTTAGTAATAAGCATTAAAAACACCTATTACTATAAACATTTACTTTATATATGATATTAACATTATTATTTGCCGACTTTCTGGCACAGAGGTAGCGCGTTTTCCTCGTATTCAGGGAGTTCCGATTCAGGCCTTGTTTTTCTTCTTTGTTCTATCTATGAGATGTATGTATCCACCTGTAAAAAGGGGCTGTGCAAGCGAATGTGATCAGTGTATAGCGAAAGTCGTACTCATGGCCCTAGTTGGCGCTACTCAAATACAAGAGACGCTTATCTTCAGCTTACAATCTGATAATATATCAGCGAGGCTTGTCCATGGAAAGTGCCATAAGTAATAAAAACATTATTATTTATTAATATTGCATTTTTATAACTTCTGAAAATATTTTAAATATGAAAATTCATTTTGCCCAGTATGAGAAACATCGATTCAAAACTATAAAGTCTTTGTTCTTTCTTATCATCTTTACTGAACTAATCAAAATCCTTATTTATTAAAAAAAATATTTTACATAAATTTCAGATAAATATATTTGATAAATAGATGTTAAGTTTTAATTGTTTACTAAGCCTGATGCGATTTAGCGAAAATAGTTATCAAGAAATTCTAAATTTTAGGCATATTCTAATTTTATATTTATGATTATAGTTATATTATATTTATATATGATTATAATTATTAGACTTCTATTATATTTTTTAGTACAGTTTATTTTTAGAGCATTTATTGTAGCTATTTAAAGTAAATGATTTTTTCAAAATTTCTTTCTAGGGAATAAACATGCTTTAAAAATAAATTCAAAGCAACGTGTTTTCTAACCAGATATTTTTTATTTTTATTTTTGATATGCTTTTTATGTTAACTGCAGAATATTATTATTAGATGAATGAATATATCATTGGATGTGTGTTGTATGTAAATAATAATTATTTTAAAGTCAGAGGAAATGTATAAACATTTTCTCAGATTCATGCAATAAGTATCATCTAAATAAGAAATATATCAATGTAATAATCTACATAATTGTAGATTGCACAAAAAATATCTAATGTACTTACATATTTGTTATCGTTGTCAAACCTCAAACACATCGATAAAAGAATAAAAATTCTATATCTCAGATAAATTATTTAATTAAGAATTGTATTAAGTGTAAAATAAAATAGAATGAAAATAAAACTACGATTCTTTTTTTATCAAATATGCTGGGAAACACCAAATAGTATTTATGGAAACTTCAATCTAATTTCTGCCTATTTAGGATGCATACATTTTGAAATGAAGACACTAATATTCCCGAGTTTTCCAAGCTTCTCAGTGGCCTCATTTTACATTTTGTCTTCATCTTCAACAGTAGCCTTTTGTTTTCTCTTCTCTCTTTACCTTCTTTGTCATCGATAAGCTGCTCTTCAGAAATTGACACCGTTTATACATTTTCAATCATTGATAAAACTCATTTGCTGGTAGCTCATGTCTACTTTGTAATCTGTAAATGCTTTATGTGAATAGCTTTTGCAATCTTCTTTGGTTTTCACTACAGGTTGACATTTGCCATTAGTACCAATGTGCAATCTGGCTTTTGTGTTGAGGATTTAACTTTTAATCTAGTAGAGATTAAACAAAATAATGGGATTTTAGATAATGGATTACGAGTGATCGTAATTCTATGAATGTGAAAATCTCTTAAAATGCTATTGTTTATGCATTGTGCTGCGTGTCTCACTAAAAAAGGGTTTTTATCTAGAAAAGAATTTTTGTACCTGGATCTTGTACCAACTATTTAAGTCACTCTTTACTTCATTTTTCATTTGGAGATGCTTTCTGAATATATTTCCAATCAATTTTAACGTTTTTAAGGATATACTAATTAATAGAATAAGTAAATATCGAAAGTTTTATGATTACATAATTAAAACTATTGCTTATCGCAAGCAAGTTCCTTAAATTAAAATTTGCTTTATACTTCCCCTGTTTATTTTATCCCTCGGGGGCATCTTGAAATAAAGAGGAGATTCTTTCAGCATCATAATTGGATCTTCACACCTTGGTGGTACGCAAATAGGTGATGCTTGACTCATCCCATCGGTGACAAGGCGTACATCCTACGGGTAGGGTTGCACCATGGCCGGTGATGATTCTTAAGATTCAAACCATAACTCCCGCCAGTGTTGCTATTGCGTTGTTCAGGTCATTTTTTTGTCTATCCGTGTGCCTTTGGGTGGATCAGAGAGTCAGTGACATGACTTTCCTATTGATATCCAAAACGAAATATATTACTCCTTCGCAGAAGTATTTTTTATCTAAATAATTTTGAACAATACACGAGAGCATTTGACGAGATTACTGTGGTATTTAGACTTGCAATGGTGTTAGTTTTTTTCTTTTTTTAGATAAAAAGGCAAAAATTGAAATGCGAAGGAAAACACATCAAAGTTAAAGAACAAGATTCTAAATAGAAAATTCCAATCCTAAATGGAAAATAGGGAAAGATACAACCACGAAGTGAAAAATGAAATCTTACCCACTGCTGCACGCATCAGCACTCTTTAGCATCAAGAAAAAAATAACGTAAAATGTTTTCACCTTTCAGACCTAAACGTAATTTGCGGCTATAGAGGCTGGCATTACTTCGGGTCTTATTGCATGCCAAGCAACCGTTAGAGAAAGAAAATGAACGGAGCTAAAATCTTTAAAACAAACTTCACATTGTTTCGATTGAATATATGATCTTGTTTTTAAAAGAGAAAATATTTAAAGTGGATCTCACCAAAAAAGTGTTTGATTTTCTTGTTTGCTAATACATCTAAAAATCCGATATTCAATTGATTTAAAGACAACAGAAATTCAAAAATGAATCGAGATGTTTTAGAAACTCTCTTCCCATCAAATAATATTTACTCAGGATAGCTAAAATAATATTAATACATTCTTTGTGATCTTTTGAAAAGCTTACAAATTAATTTCAAAATATTTTGTTCCATTATTATAGTCAACTACTTGATATATATTAGGTGTTGGAAGGGATTAAAATCATTTCATGTACGAAAATTGATTGCTTTTTTTATAAAATAATATACTAAATATAATTCTTTCATTGCTTGTTTTTAATAAAAATTAATTATGAATAAAATAAATAATTGTAAATAAATTAATTAGTAAATGGATCAGACAATAGTTAAAAACTATTCGATAGATAATTTTTCAAGCAAATTATTAATATTTGTTCTTCCCCTCTGATGTCCCTAAAAATAAAGTGGCCCATAGTTTGGCCAAAAATGGCTGCACTTAGAAAACAACTACTAACTACGACGTTACTTTTTAAGAGATTTTCTCAGTAAAGAAAGTAAGATTTGGCTCACCCCTCCCGTCCATCTCTGGTTTCACGGGAAATGTCCCGGGAGCGCTTTAAAATTTAAGGGGGACAGAACTGATCAAACGGCCATTTTGAGATTCATCAGTGAACATTTGAAAAACTTGACTTTTGCAGCAGCAAAGTCTTCCCGACATGCAATAAGAGCAACCTGAAGCCAGTCTCATCTGAACATATTGTCGATTGCTTGGGGTTTATCCGGGAGGATGGTCATTCTGAACCTCTTTTGGTGCTTGACTTCGCCAGGGTTCATGGGTTCATGGATATGATCAAGAGGTTTCTAGATCATGAAGAATTAGAAATTTTTTTAGCAATTTTATTTATAAATTCTGAAATCAAAGGAAGTTTGCCTTAATATAAACGTTTTATTAAAGCATGTTTTAAGTATGGCTAATTTATCACATTAAAACTAATAAATGTTGGTTAGCTTAAAATTGAAATTTTAAAAAATAATTATAGATAAGTTTAATGTCTAAAAATAGATGGATTTTTTGTTAATTTTTAATTAATAGAATATTTAATTAATTTTTGCTCTTAAGTAGTTTAGTAATACTCTTTTCCTTATTTTTTCTAATACTTATGCTTAATTTGGGTTGCATTAAGATTCATATTCATTTGTATTTTTTGAATATTTTTTAATCAAAAAATTACTATAGTTGCAACCTTTATCTTAAAATTTTAAATTTATTCATTTAAAAAATGTTGATATTTCATGTTTACAGATGATTAATAAGAGTATTTAATACATGATTTTTGTTCTCATTATTTTATTTCATCCAAAGTTTTTTTTCTCAACTATATTAAAATGATTTTTTAAAGAACTGATTTGCAATTATGCTAAACTTTTAAATCATCATAGCTTAGTTTAAGCCTTTTATCATTATGATAGTCAATCAACAGTAGTTTTTACAAGTACTATTTTAAGGAAATCCTCCGAATCGTGTTTATGCCACTTTCGCTCGTAACGAGCTCTCGAGATAAATTAATTGTCGCAAACGAGATAAGCAGTTTCGTTTAGATACTGAGTGTTAGCAAGCAGTAAAAATAGAAATGAATGCCAGACATTTGATATCTAAATAAAAGCGTTTTTATTCGTTTCCCGAGTGCAAACATATTTGTTGCTTGAAAAATCTTTGCATTGCATATTTGCTTCTACTATAATTAACTCATTCAATTTATGTGACGTTATTGCTTATTCATTAATTGAAGAATAGCTGAAAAATCTTCATCCTCG
Organism: Argiope argentata; assembly: GCA_026289955.1. Lineage (NCBI taxonomy): Eukaryota > Metazoa > Arthropoda > Arachnida > Araneae > Araneidae > Argiope > Argiope argentata. Next base: position 2,367,744 of record JAOUZG010045189.1, on the reverse strand, counting down.
GTTAATTGATTAGTTCTCTACAAATAAACATGCTGATTGATAATTTCTGATGCATCTTTTAAGAAATACTATATAAAAGATTATCTTCTTTATTTTCGAATATTTTAAGATAACTGCCATTATGCTGATTTTCTCAGAAGGTATGAGGAGTTTAGAGATACCAAAAGGATTTTACAACTAGCCTATTAGTTAAAACCATTGTTGGTATTTTTAAAAATTTAAATCCTGTTTCAATTCCTGTTCAATTTGCATATTTTTGTGACAAACATTAAAGCAAATCCTCATAATTTCATTAAAATATCACATACGTTATATTGGTGGTCATGTAAAATTTAATTGCAAGTATTCTTAAGTTTTGAAAGTACTTCGCAAAGTATGCAACAAATTTTAAATAAGATTGACACTGGGTGTTTTTATTGCATGACATGGTAATATATTGTAATAATAATAACATTTCAGAATGTAAAGTATGCTTTTACAACTGATACATCGTCTGATTTCCTCAATTACAGAATTGAGAGCTATTCTTAATTGTGAAATAGAGAATAACTCTCTTTATATGCTAAAAGCAATTAATAAGTCAAGTATATATAAATATTTCATAAATTATTTTCAAGACTGTGAAAATATACAGTTATTGGGATAAAACTTTCTATTTCCAGATCTAAATATGAAGAAATTAAATAAAAAGACATAAAAACACGATACAAAATAGTCGTATTAAATCATTAAGTCACTTGAAAATAAAATGAGTAATGGAAAAAGTGCATTGTAAAATGCCTCAGTGCAATTACATGTTCTTACAATTATAGGTTATCTTGTGAGAATTAATTAATCAATGTGTGGTATTTCTTGAAGATGGCTATTAATTAGTCTGAATTAATAAAGAGGAAAACTTCACAATTCTATCAGTTTCGGCCGCAAATGGAGGAACTTTTTGGTTAGTATTATAATGTAATATAACTAATAATATAATACGCTTTATGTAATAACTAGCCACCTTTGGCGACCAGTCGGTGCGCCAGTATTAATGCCAACTAAAGGATTAAATCATTTTTTATATAACTTGGTCTCATAATAAGCTTTTCAGCAAAATATTTTTAAGCTTCAAATTTCGATAGTCATATAATTCACTTATACTATTATGTAGGCCTTAAGCAGACCTATCTTTAAACTCCGCATCTCTCTCTGATTTTCTATCAGTAAACGTAAAATTCACTTTTAAATTAAATTGAAAATGATGGAACTTCAATTAATATAAAGACCTCTTTACTCAATCTAAGCATGTCTTTAAATAAAACTAAGAACTGAAAGCAGAGTAGTCCGACATTGAAGTTTTATGTTCAATACAGAAATTGAGACGTTATAATTTTTTTTAATAATTTATACGATCTCAAGGAATTATTCAGCAAAAATTTCGCAGGTTAATTGAAACCTTCAGTTTTTAATTTTAATTTTTAGATGTATATAAATGCTCTCATTGATAACATTTTTTTAGGTTTATAAATAGATTAAAAAAATTATGGTTTAAATTCCTGAAAAAAAAGTTATCGAAATTAAAGCGCTAAAATTAAAGGACAGTATCTAATACAGTAATTCAATTATTACTTGTTGAAGTTGGGATGATGAAATCCTTTCGCTTCAGTATACTTGTCTTGACCGAGTAAATCAATCAGTATTGACATAAAAGGTTGAAAATATGAAATCATGGTCCAGAATTGCTTTATTCCCAAGAGCCCCGGATCAAGCATCCTTTCTTTTCAAAAAATAATAGAACAGCGGGATTTGTTTGCAGAAATAACTTATGTAGCCGGGCCTCTGGGAAACGTTTGAACTTCACGTTAAATCTTTGAAAAAGGTCCTTTCCAAGATTTGTGTTTCTCCTGCCCGTATCTTTTATGAGTCTGAGGGAATGTTTTATACATCTTTTTTGAAAATAAATTCATTCTTTATAGAAATACAGTTTTATAAAGAATAAAACTTGTGGAAATTAATTTCTTTAAACAATTTTATATTATATATTTTTTAAAGTTTACAACAGGTTTTCTCAATTTTTCAAAACAGAAGAATGATACTACATTGTTTGCTTCCAGGATTTATTAATAAATGTTTATGAACAATAGAATCTTTATTTACATTATAATAAAACATAGTTTATTTATAATTTATCCATATTTAATTTATAAATTATAAATTTAAATTAGCCTTATTCGTATTGAATTATCATTATTATTAGATAATCATTAGTTTTTTTTGTTCTTGAAAGTCTAATTCTTTTTAAAAATCGTTCAATAAATAAATTTTTTTATTTATATCGGTAAGTGAATTATTGAATGAAGACTTGAATATGGTATATTGTGAGCATGTAACCATCTAATTAATAAATATAGAAAACATAAACTTTTATAGAATAATCAAAATAAAAGTCATTTCTTAATTCATTATAGGAAGCTATTATTAGAATGAAGGTCGAATAAATTTTTCGAATATCGATTGTCGTATATAATATATGAAGGAAGAAAAACTTCTTAAAAAATACGAGTAATAATACACTCAATGATACTGTGTTTCTAATCATATCATTGAAATTTTATGTCAGTACTTTTGAAAAGATTTAGCTAGCAATTATATAAAATGAAAGATTATGCTAAAATTATATCATAAAAATAAATTGCACTACATATATATCTGTGATTATTCACTGTTAAGAAATGATTTTTTTTTGTTTAAAGTCTTCATAAAGGAAAATTAAATTTCTTATGTTATCGATTAATTTTCAAATGCCCATAGGTTATTTACAAGTGAAATCATTAGGCTATATTTCTGTAGCTGTTTATTAAAATAAAGTTTTAATATTTCAATTTTACATAACAAGAAACATACTGAAATATGTTTTCTTCTATCAATATATAACATTGCAAAATTATTCCTTTCCCTTTTTTTATTTTTGTATATTCTGAATTTCATGCAATTTGTGTTTTCTATAAAAACATACTTGTATTAATTAATTGCATTTTTGTTATCATTAACACTAATTATTACATAAGTAATTTATTTTTAAATGAGAAGCTAAATTTAATTCCAAGCTTGCCAAAAAATATCTTTAAGACATTGGATGAAACATTTTTTTGCACTAAAATAATTAGATAATTAATATTTGAGTTGATTTAATGAACATTCAAATGTTTTTAATATGAAAAGCTTAAGATTCATATGGAAAAATGTTATATCTAGATTATCTTAGCTACAAACATCTTTTATTTAACATAAAACTTAATTACGTAAATGTATATTTTTACATTTACATAATTAAAAACGCAAATGTAAAGAAATGTGTAATGGAGATTCCAGGCATAAATTTCTACATTTGGTGTTGAACACTGTTATTTCCTAATGAATTCAAAATTTAAATATTGGATTGTAAGAGCAAACTATTTGAATGCAAGAGACGCCCTTGCAAAGTAATTTATTAAAGAAATCGCGACATTAAATGCTAACGTATTCAATTAAATATCAATTTACACCTCCATGCTTCTTAAATTGTTTGTAATTGTTAATTTTTTGATTTCGAAGCTGATATTTAATTATAAATATTCGTGTTAGCATAGTAGATTTTGCAACTTCCAGTATATAATATCAAATAATGGCATACATAAATTCTTGCTTTTAATGTTGTTCAATTTGCTCCCTTTTTAGGTTTTTGTTTTAATTAGTATTTTTTTTATTTAAATGAATTTTTTTATTCATATATTTAATTAATATTTGCATAGAAAGATTTTAAAAACTTTTTATATGCTTCAGCTTTGCTTGAATTCAGTTCATCCACATAAAATATTACATATATTTTATTTATAGAGCTTTTAATACCACTTCTTTGCCAGATCATCATTTTAAGCTTTTTCTTAGAATCATTCAAATTCTTTTTTTTTTCTTCTCTAAATATCGTCTGTATTTCAAACTTTTAATTCATTTTACAATTCTAAACATATCCAAAATAATTCAGATTTTTTAATAATTTTAGAAACCATATTTTACAAAATTTATTTTTAAAACTAAATAAGTACATTAAAAATATTCCTTTTCAAATATGATATTTAAAAATAATAATTTTCTCTTTCTAATCGTATTATTGTTTATTATTTCTTATTGCTGCATTATCATTGTAACCCCCAAAAATTTTTAAAGCGACAAAACTGACACAAGATTCATATTATGACATTAAAAAGCATTGATTATCATTTTACTCTTTTTTTTGTCAGCTTCATATATAATTTAAAATATTATTTTGGCCTACTCATTGTTCACGGGAAATCCACCAATGTACTTATTTTTTTCAATTACCTTAATCTTACATTTTTAATTCTAAAATCAGGATGATATTTTTCAACTGTAAACATCTTTCGAAAATTCAAAAGTTTGTCAAATGAATATTGTTACTATATATAAATTTCTAATGAAAATGCTCAGTCAAAAATTTAAAAAAATGTTTAAAGTTGAAATTAATATATATTTTATTTGAAACCACAAACGCGACTGAGCTAATTATTTACTTACTAGAAAATGAATATCAATATATTTTTTTAAAAAAGTAGTTTAAAAAAAGTTTCAATATGCCATACAGAAAAAAAAATGTGCACATTTGTTTGTGAATGGAATTTGGTTTCATCATTTTTCTAACATTTAAAATTTCCTTGAGAAAAATGTAACTGTATATTAATCATTTCAAAATACAACTAAATTTTTTTCTAATTTTCTTTATATTTAATGGCATGTTAAAATTATCTGAATTCATTTCACTGAATTCTACAACATTTTCGATACAATTTAGACTTGATAAAAAAAAGGAATTTTTGTACAAACAAATAACAAATTTTGATTGAAAAAAAATAAGTATTTTAGAATTAAATATTCCTTTCTGAAAAATATTTTTATGATGAAAAAATTATGATTTTTGGAATTATTCATCGTCAATATAATAAGCAACTAATTTGTCTTCAAAATTCAAAATTTAAGCAATTAACCAATATGACTGAATCACTTTAAAAATGTTTAATCAATAAAAAAATTTCAGGGGCAGTTTTATTTTGAAATGTAGCAAAAATTTAATTTAAGGCAATATTTTCATTAATCTAAACTTTTAAAAATTCCATTGTTACATAAAATTATATATTGAAATAAATGATTCTCACTTCATTTTTTGAAATGATATAAAAGAGGGAAATTTTTATTAATTCACAAAAAAACAATAATTTCATATTCAGGAAACGAATTATATAATTTTAATCAAGGTTTTAAACCATCAAGGCAAATACCATTTAAAGAATAAAAAAAGTCTATGAATAACCATTAAAATTGTCAAAAGTGCGTGCACGTAATTATCCGAAAATATTCAAAAGGATAATGCCTCTGCGAGAGGAAAAGACGAAAGTGGGAAGAAAAGGAATAAAAAAAATATGAAAAGACGGAAAAAAAGAAACGAATTGAGACCTTTCATAAAAATGATAAGCCCCCATACATTTTCACTTTTTATCCTTCTTCCGAAAATGCTCCCAGACTTTTATTAATAAAAGGCATAAAAGATGGAAAGAGATATAAAAGAGGAAACTTTCCGAAGTAATTTAGTGGACTCTTTTCAGTTCCGGCTCCACAAAGAGTATTTTCTGCCGATACCCCCTCTTTCCACCCTCTTCCAGCTCCTTAGTTATTTATTTTTGCGCATATCCACCCTACACGTGAAGGAAGAGGTCCTGGACTTTAATCTGGTATGTATGCATTACGACACTACAGTAAAATTTTTGATACGCACACAGGCATACTTTTTCGCTATTTTTTGACCGTTGATGTTAAGTATAATAAATAACTTTAAGTCCAGTTCTTTTAAAAAATAGGAGGAGAGAGAGATACTGAGAGGAAAGTGGGGTCCAAACAATATGTACATAATAAATGGCCGCCATTTATCTTTAATATGATGTGCTGAGTACACAATGCTTTGGTGGGAGTCAGATAGATGGATGAAAAAATTTAGGGGAATGAAACGCGTGTGCGGAAGTGTTATGGTGCGCAACAAATCATGGAGGGGTCGAGTTTCGGCTTAAAGTACTTGTAGAAATTTTAAGAGAGAGTTTTTCATTTTTTCTCTCTTCCCGAGAAAATCAGATTTCAAGGTAGGTGTGGCAAGATGTGGGGTTTTGAGAGAAAATTCTGAGGCTCCAAATCGGCGAAAGCAGATAGAAAACTTGTTATATTTTCATAGGGGGGGAGGGGGAAACGTTTCAGGTTCTGAGCTAATAAAATACATTGGGGAATAAATTCCCAAGAAACGAATGAATCTAATTCACTATAACTTTCAGGTATATTGTTGTAGAAATATCTTTATTGATCAAACTCTACTTTTTATAGATACTTTCCGCCACATAAAAGATATTTTTGTATCTTTAATTAATGAATGACTAATTTATAATATTCGAATTTGACGAAAGAAATTTTTTAGCTAAGGAATGATTCACAAACACGATTTTTTAAAACATATCTTTCAAATTTTTATTTTTATCGAAGTAATACATAGAAATAAACATGATTCCAACTGTGTTTAATAAAAAAAGGATTTATTTAAAAATAAATGGATAAAAATTAAATTAAAACAATTATTTATTCTATTTATCCATAATGATTTTTAAAATTATATTTACTTTCAAATATGAAAGAAACTAAATGTAAATTAAAACATTTACATTTTTCTGACGATTTCTTATTTTTTACCTAATGCCAAACACCAATTATTGATACACTATCAATCATCTAAGAAGATTTGATTCAGAAGATTTAATTCAGAAATATATGAATCAGATTTGCATTCTCAAAAAGAAAAGAAAACTGCATATTATAATACTTTAGTAAAGACTAAATTTAAATTTCAGGCAAGATGATATCACATTCATCTAGCCGTTTTTTCCCGGTTAATTGATATATCTACGGAAAAATATAGTTACATGTATATTATGCCGTTGTATAAGTTTGAAAAAACAAACAAACTTATTTTTATGTTTAATATTGTTAAAAATTCCTTTATATTAGAAAACCTTGTATTTAATTATAATAAATTCGCATCTATTTAATTTTACAGATAATAATATAAAAGCAACGACTATAATATTCATCAATAGAAATATGAAAAATATCCGGTTGATTAAAGAAAAATACTATTTTTATTTTGAATTAAAAATCGCTATAATTTCGAATTTAAAGAAACAAAGAACAAATGAACGCCATGACGATTACGTCCAAACAATATTTTATTGAAATAAACATCATAACTAGTTTTAACTGAATGAAAATTTAGAATTAATCTCATTTAATCTCATTTTCCTAAACATATAATATTTCCTACACTTTTCAAAATGTTTATTTGAAAATAAAAATGAAAATATTTTGAAAAATGCTCACGTTTCTGACGAGCGTCATATTCAGGAAAGATTTTCTCAGATGGACCCTGCGTTTAGCTCTGTTTTTATAAAAGCCTTACATATGCAAACTTTTTTTTTCATTATTCAATGGAATGGATCTAAAACCATAAAAAAATGCTTTTGAACATTAATATAGGAATGTTAACTAAAATTGAGGAATTTGAGGGAGCATCTGAGCTTCACCTATTGGATTTCAATTTCAAACCTAAGTTCCTCTCATTCCAAAGCTCAATCTTATAATTCAGACGCAACTGCGACTACTTTGAAATAATTCCATTTAAAATATTTCTAGTTAAGTCTAATATTAAATAAGCCTCGAAAGTTTAATTACTTCTGTAAAAATATTCCTGATTAATTTTTTTAAAAAAAAAAGAATAAATTTGGAATTAAAATTATTTTTAAGAAGCTCTCTTCTTTTCTAAACCTTTTCTCAAAAGGAGATTTTTGATATTTCCAGGTAAAATGTAAATCTCCTTCATTTTTCAGAACATAAATAGTTACGTTTTTAAGGAAGAATGTTGAATTTAAAGAGGGACATATTTGCGTGGGGGAAATATTTTGAATAAATCTCTAACAAAAGCTGCTTTTTCTTATTTTGACTGAAAAATCTTCCGTTAAATATTCCTGCAAAAAATACTATCTCTCTTTGTGCTTTCAAAATCCTCTTACACTTTTAGACATGAATTTAAAATGCATATTTATAAATTGACAGGTTTTAAAGGCGTTTTGAGTTATATGCTTTAATGGAAAATGTTATTCGCCATCGAAGATTGACTAAATCTTTCTGTGTTTTTTTTACAGATTCCGACGCAAAAAGAACTTTCAAGACATCTTAACACACATTCTTTGCCTAATCTTTAATGTCAGAATTCCGACGCCAGGGAAAAATCTTATTCAAATAAGTTTATCATCTATTAAGGAAACATTTTAGAAAATCTAAATGAATATAAAAACGTAAAAGTATGAGCAAATTTTATAAGAGTTAAAATGAACTAAAAGAAATCTTTTCAATTTTAAAACATAAGGAAGTTTTGGATTAATTAAAAATTTCTATTTTCCGAGGAAATATCAGAAAGAAAAAAATCCATGGTTTTGAATTTCCTATCAAAATTTTCCTCAAAGAACGGATAATTAGTTTTATCATTCTAATCTTTTAACAACGTGTTTAAATGATTAACTTTAATGTGTGTTTTTAATTCTAATTAAAGAAAATTTGACTAGAATTTGGATAGAGTTTAACAAAGTATTAAAAATAAATTTGCTTCATGCATTCCAATTTCTTAATATTATCAAGATATGTATATATTTGGGAAAGAAAAGAGCTAGGTTTTATATTTAATAGTTCAGTTGAGAAATTAATGTGAAATGGTTTATCCTTTTGAAATCTGCAAAATTCAACAACATATAAGAGCTATCATGGGATTAAGAATGATATATGGGGAGCCTAAAAACCCAATATTTTAAAGCAAGGAAGGTTGAAAAATTAAACAAAATGGCAATACACACACATGCACATATATGTATAAAATCACATACATGTACACACGTTTATGTATATATATATATATATATATATATATACCATATAAATACGCACACTCCCATATACATAAACATAACTTTATATATGTCTTTATTTAACCACACATTCAGTATATCTGTATACATACGCACATACCTGCACTCATCCACACATGCACACATTTGTATACATACACACATACATATACTTATATATATAGGAAAGAGAGAGAGAGAGATTCGTGATATATAGTTAAATGATGGATATAAGTGAATAATTGTTTTAAGATAATCGTACAAATTAAAGAAAAGTTAATTTATTATTGAATTCAAAATGGAATTTAAACAGGATGTGTATAAAACCCCATAAATTTTTAACCCCCATACCCTCCCCCCGTTTTTTAGTGCAAATTTAGTCTATTCCTACCTGAAACTTGGAAACGTAAAAGTCAATTTTTTTTTCATTTATGGAGTATAATTTAATATATAGAATACCCTTGAAAGTCGTTTATAAAATTTTAGATAGATAAAACATAAGAAAAATGAATCTTCCAATAGAGCATAGGTTGGGAATCCAAATTGGGGCAGTTTCAAGAGGCCATTTGAAAGTAAATAATTCAAAAGTGAAAAATACATCAAGTAAAATGTATAATATATACCTACGGAAAAAATTGATGTATCATAGCAAAGATGTTACATGCATATGAGTACGAAAATAGTGTATCACTAACTTAAACATGTTCAAAGGTTTTTGAGCTGATACGGCATCCTATTTTCCATTATCGTAATGTATTATTAACTCATTAAACTTATATTTTATGTTCCATTCTGTGAATCACTGGCATTTACTTAATATACTAACAAATGTCCTTATCAGATTCTCTTTCTAATTCTTAGCTTATGCTTTACCACAAGAATGTCTTATTTCATATATTCGTGAAATTTCTCAACGAATTCTTAAAACAAATGGTGTGTAATAATTATTGCTACGGGTCAGGATAGCCTGGTATGTAGGGTGTTGGATTCGCATCCCTAGGGCTACGAGTTCGAACCCACTAAGACCCTCCGTATGTGAGATGGTTGGAGCATGATAAATATGTCGTGATCACAAAATCCTCCATGTCGAGAGTTATACCATTAGGGGTACCTGGTCAAATGTGATCGTTCTATGTTACAGATCTAAATTACGATCTGTGGACAAATTGATGGAATGCATTCATGGAGTGCACACCGGAAAAAGAGTTTGTGATGTGTGGACGATAGATGTCAGACTCCTGTCTTCAGGTGCTTAGGGGTCTATACCTCCAGAAATTTTGAGGGCACGTACTTCCTACGGAAAGGATTGTACCATGGCCGGTGATGGCCATTAAGACTCAACCACAGTTCCCATTCAGCCATTGTCGTTTAAATACGTGTGCCTTCGAGCGTGTCACAGAGTCTAGATATGATTTGGCCCCAGAAGCTACTTTATCCTTCCTCCCTTGCAAAGTGGAACACGAAAACAACAACAATTACTACTATTGTTATTGTTTAAGACAATAAATAACTGATATCTTCTAAAAATCAAAAGAGAATCAGTAAAGCGACAATCAGTGATTTATTAAGGTAACTAAAACATAACTAAATTACCAACAAATTAAGATAATAGATGAAACTAGGTTAGAAGGAAACAAGAGACATTCAATTCCTAATCATAAATAGTGGCATCCGATGTAATTGGATAATAGCAGGCAACAGAAAATTTGTGAGAATTTAAAAGACTATTTTAGAATATGGTAAGAAAAGAGGCCGTTGCTTAGAGGATGGGTGGACTTTTCTAATTTGTGTGCACACTTGTTTGACTCAGACAGTTTGAATCCAGAAATAAGAATTTTTTGTGCATGTTGAGATCAATTGTATAAAAAGTTAATATTCTTGTAACAAAAATTTATGTATTTAAATTCTAAAATTGAAAGACTATTAATGCCTTAAACCTGACCATTTATTGATATTATTAAATATTATAATAATAAAATCTTTGAATGAATATTCTGTGAAATAATTGGCTTAAGCTGGATTATGGGCAACGCTTTATTCTGCAAAATATTCTTGAAAAAATATGGATGAAGCTATCAAAAACATTATTGGCAAGAAGTACTTAGGCAAAATCATCAAAACCAGATAGCAAATATCCAATTAAATGTAGCTGTAGTTCACAGCGAACACAGTTTGAAACTCCTGTAAACTTAACATCAGATATTTTTGGAGTGATCTCATGTTTATATACTTTCAACCGAGAGCTATACACTTTAATACATGGGATTTTCTAGGATAATTTCTAAATTTCGGCTACTTGAAAAGATAGCATCATATATCATGGATTTTCCACAACTTTAGTTTTTCTCATGAAAATCTCAAACTTGCTGTAGCCTACGAATTCGGACCTATGACAAATTGATATGAATCATACAATCACAATCCATTAAGAATATTTGTAAATGTGACTGTCTTTCTCACCATAATACTAATATAGCAGAAGAATGATACTATAGGTTCGTAAAAATAACGTTTATTAACTTTAATTAATATTAAGAGTAATTTTAAGCATGCAGTTTTATACTTTTCTTCGTAATTTATTGTAACTTAGTTTTTTTAAACTAGAGTTTTGTAAATGCATGTTCAATGCGTTATTAAAAGCTGATTTTTTGATATTCTCGTGCAGATAATAAAATTTTTATTTTTTTCGTTTGCGGATTTTTGTTGGCGCCAAAAACAACATCATGTTCTGACATGATAAAATAATCAGTTATAGAAAAGTTATTCTTTTGTCAAAACTAAATAATAATTTCGCAACACAATAAACTTAAAACTTCAATTAAATACTTGATACTTTACAATCTCTTAATACATTTCTTTTTGAAAGACATCTTTTGAAATATATACTGGTATTTTAAATGATATCATTAAAAATAAGTCTCCATACTAATCACGCAAATTGAAACATCTTACCACAGATCTTTCACTAAAGAGAATATTTTTTCCATAAGCGACTTTATAAAATGGCGAAAAATTGTTTATTTGCCAAAACATTCGCCAAGATATTGGAATCAAAACAAGGTATACGCATTCGTTAATACCTTCATTTGAAATGGGCGAGGGTGCCAAAGTCAGAGTTTTAGCAGTGGCCTCACGGAAACTTCCACGAAACCGATACTTCTTATAGCTTAAACGTGGGGAAGAATTCCAAAATCTTTAAGCGATACGTTGAGGGCTACTTCGAGCATACGGAATAGGGACGTATCATTTTCGTTTTTCCTTTTTCTTTACTTTCAGTAGTTGGATATTTTTTTAATGCCTCCATACGTTTTACGTTTCTTTACCTTTTCCACTTAAACAGTTGACCTGAAAATGTAGCTCCAGGGTTTTTCAGAAAGCTGGGTTGTCACTTGATCTTAACTATAAAATCAATTGGATTCTCCTGCTTTTTGGAGTATTAAACTTTGAATAAAACTTGGGGAAATATTTCCGATGGAATTTTTATAAAGAGCAGAAATAAAATATGGGGTGGAAGATTTTTCAGCTTACAAAAACGAAACTGCTTTAAATAATTAGTCAAGCAAAACAACCAAAAACATTTTAAAAGATATGGAAGGATAAAATTTTTATAATATAAATTTATTTATACATTTCAAGATTTAGTTATAACGTTCTTATTTTTCGGAATTCTGCTTTCAGTGGATATTTTTCTAATTCAACTAATTTATTATAAGAACAAATTGATATTGAAAGAAAATAAATGTTTTTTTAATCGGTTTTGCCGATCAACTAATGAAGAATCAATTTAATTATTATTTAGATATTTTTGTGTGATGATTAGATATACTTTATCCTAAATTCTCTTTGAATTTTGAAACATAAAAATTAAATGAATTCATAATTAAGGAGATAATTATATAATAAAAGAGAATAAATATTTCCTAATCATTTTTGATAATCAGCTAAAATATTTATAAAAAAATTTAATCGCCACTCATTTTTGTTTTAAATGCAGTTTATTCGTGAGTAATTCTCTTTGAATACTGAAATAAATATTATTAAAAGTTTTATAAATAATAAGATAACTATATAATTAAAGAAAATAAAACCTTTTCTAATGGCTTTTGGTTATCATCTAAAATATTGCAAAAAAATTTAGTTATCATTTAGATATTTTTTATTAAAGCAGTTTATAATTTTCTTTGAATATTGAAATATCAATTTTAAATATTACATAATTAATAAGATAAGATCGCTTTTCTAATTGTTTTTGATAATAAGCCGAAATATTGAAGAAGAAATTTAATTATCTTTTAGATTCATTTTGGCGGCGCAGTTTGGTCTTCGATAATTCACTTTGAATATTGAAATAGAATTTTTTTACAAATTATCAGTTTTATCAAAAATCAGATTTTATACAATGACTGGATTATAATTTAAAAAAAAATTTCTACAAGAAATTCCTTAGTAGGGATTTTGAGGCTTCATTTACAAAAATAAATAAAAGCTCTATTCACTTGATGAACCCTAAAATTCACGTCCAGACAAATATTTGATTTAGTAATAATTTTTCACACTATTGCAATATATTTTATAGATGAATAAAACGTTGCTCATATAAATTTCATTACCTCCGTATTAATAGAATTAAGAAATAGAAAAATGGAAAATGTTAAAAATACATGAAGACTTAACAAGGTAACATGAGTTTTGTGTCTTCATTATATTGTTGGGAATTTTTGTGAAAATGTGTTTCTGAATTTTATCCCATTTAACTGATTGTAAAAAACTCATAATTTTATCTCAATTATCTCATATTTCTTGACTTTCTCAATCTCAGCTTTACACAGGGCAAATAAAATCCATAATTTATTTCTATTGTTATCACTTATTCTAGTCTATGTAAACCAAATGGCCTTTTTCGTTATAAAGAGGTTCTTAAATATTAAGGATGAAATGTTAAGTTTATCTCAATCAAGGACGACAAAAGTAACAAAGAAAAATATTTCATTCTATGCTTTTGAAAGCGCACGATATTAAGCATGATAGATTAAAAACAGAAAATAAAACATGCGTATTAAAAATTATTATCTGGAAACTGAACATATCCTAGGCTTTCATCATTATCTCCTTTCCAAATATTTTTTTTGCATAGCATTAATTAAAATAATAGAACTTACAATAATCTAACTTTACATTTAAAAATATTTTTTTCAAAAATAACAGTACAGCCAAAATACAAAGGAAAGCTACTTCATGCCATACAGTTAATTAAAATGTTCAATGACTTATGAAATACCAAAAGAATTTAACTTGCAAAATAACAATTCTAATACCGCAAGATAAGCACGGATTTTGTATAATATTAGTTTTTATTACCTGAAAGTAAATAACATCCACTTTAATAAAAAAATTATCACAATTATCTCATTCTATTAAAAATAAAAATATCTTTAATGAAATGACTTAAAATTTTACGAAACTCATTTAAAGAAAAGAAATTAACAATTTCGTGCCCAATCAAGTTCTTTATCCCAAGGGACGCTATTCTTTTGGGAAATGCAACGATGGTGAAAATTATATTTTCAAGTCAACGGCCATTTTAAAAGATACCGGCGATAATGCCCCGTGCCATTTGTGTGTTCAAAGATCTGCGATCAATACCAAGTCTTTAACAGGGACATATAAAGATCGCATATCCCCTGGGGTAAAAACAAAACGCGCAAATAAGGACGCATAAAGTGCTAACAGCATTAGTCTCGGCAATTAATATTTTGTTCCTTTATTTACGCCTTAATTGCTCCGAAGAAACGGAAGGAGATCAGTGTTCTTGCGGAAAACGACCAATAAGCTGCAATTTGGCGCTCTTGGTCATTAACTCGCACACTTCACTGCTCGCCGTTTTAAGGATTGCGACAGATTGCCTGAGCTTTAAGTAATGGATGATATGTTGCTCAAGTGGATTTATAAACGGAATACTCACTAGGCTTAAGAAAAGTTTGTTGCTTTTCCGCAGAAAATATACATAATGTATAGGCTTTCGGCTATTACCTATCATTTGCTGGAAGTTACCAATTCCTGCAAAATACACGTTTCTGCATCATTAACATTTGATGGAATTAGTGTAGCTCAATCGGGAAATTAGTTTTTACTTTCTTTAATTACTTTCTCAGATTAATTAATTCCACATTGAATTTTTAAGCCTAAATGCTGTACATTGATGACATTTGAAATGATTAATTATTACTTATTGCTTTTGTACAAAGTTACATCTACTTTACTATGTAAGTTTTACCTTCTTTTAATTTTTTTACACTTTTTAAAAACTTACATTGTTTTAGTGGGAAAAAATACATCCTTAAGGTCTGGCAAGTGAAATGCCCTTTTTCTCAAATGCAATTCATCATTTTCTCAAAAGCAACATTTGTCCACATTTAGTGCACATTGTATTACCTATACATTTAGTTAAGTCACATTGTATTTACTTCACATTGAAAGTCACATTGAATTGAATGTTTCTGATATAAGGCACGAAGATTTGAAATGTGATTCTTTTGAAATGCCTTCGTGTTTGTCAGCTCATTTTGTGAAGAAACTTCTGCTAAGGTAAAAGGCCTTCAATATAGTGTGGTGGGAAAGTATGGATTGTTATCTTACAGCGGATTAAATTTACGAAGTCCACTCAAAGCTAGTGTTTGTAAAGTTCCAAAATATTTCAATAATCCACGAAATGTTTATTTATGAATATGTGTTTTATAATCTAAGAGAACAGAGGATTATCGTTGCCATGAAAGATATATTTTTTTCTTTTGTAACATATCATTATTCAAGCAAGATATCCGGATCTTTTATCTGATTAGATGTTGCGCTCTCTATATTCTCTTGACTTTTATTAGCAGCAACCAATATGCTATTGTGCAATAAGACTCATTAATAAGCTTAAGGGTTAAGAATTGTGATAATTAGCACTTTTCTGTAATATGTTTATATTCTCCTTTATTAAATTTAGACTATTAAAGACTTTAAATGCTAGTTTGTCATCTTCTATATTATTCACAAGTATCAACACAAAAGATTAAATTATCAAAAAATGATTTTCAAATTTTAATAATACTCCATCCATATTTTATTCAAATAATATTTAAATCTAATTTATCAAATCTTAGTTTATATTCTGCATTTAAAATGGATGCTATATATATAAACGTAGCTACTATACTTTTTATGAAGATATATACAGTAAGAATCAATCTTTTGAGCAACGCTGTTGGAATCATTCAGCAGATAGTATAAAATACCTGTGGACAAACATGGTCGTTTAAATGGAAGTATGGATTTTATTTCAATCGGAAATCTTTTCCGAATTCTCTTTTTCTTGAACTTCAGTGAAATTTTATCATTGTTTTTATCCTTACTAAAATAGCATAATTCAATCAAATACACATTTAAAGTCCATTTGAGTTTTATTTCCTCCATATTGGGAGCAGATGGGGTTTTGTTATCGTTTCCCGGGGAATGAACTTACATTAGTTCTGATTATGCAAAAGTGTTTTCCAAATGAACGATTATGGGGCACTAAAGTGAATGAGGGAATTTTAAAATCGGCTTGCTGCAAAGACGATCAAAATCGAGAAAGAAGGGATTCTCTGTTGTAAAAAAACCCGAAGAGTTTTTATTCTAGAATTCTTTTATCGATTAATTAATTCTAATAGCTTGAAAAATTCTTCCACAGCATTGAGTTTCGAAATGAATTGTGATTCTAACATTTAAACGAGGAATTGTGTTAATTCAAATAGGAACAAAAATATGTCGAAGTACTTTCTTGATTACTTTTTTCTTATAAAAATTTCATTTTTAGATTTACAATCAATCTCTAAGATTGGATTTTAAATTAAGGAATGATTTAATTTTCAAAAAAGGTGAATAATATGCGATACATTCTCAGGAGCCTTACTAACATAGCTAACTTTTTTTTGTGGGGGATGTTACGAATAATTTTATTAATGCCTTTCTTGGTCTTTCACGTATGCAGAAAATAGTAATATTGTGTTAAAGCAGAATTAAACTTATTTTTTAAACATAAAAGGAAAGTGCGTGACAATATTATTTACATTTGAATTCAAAAGAAACATTCACACAATTTAATTTCTAATACAAATTTAATAAAACTTCTTTTAAGTATACAGGAAAGATTCAGTTGCATTATCATTTCTGGATTTGAATTGATAGAAACATTAGCAAATTATTAAGCATTTTATAGTTTGTTATCTCTTTCTAAACGTGATTTATGTGCCACTTATCGTAAGTTCTTCTTTCTAACATTCATATAAAGTAGAACATTATTTAAAATAAATATAATTCAATAAAGAATACAATAGGTAGTCATATATAGAAACTCTCTCTCTCTCTCTCTCTCTCTCTCTGTATATATATATAT
>JAOUZG010045189.1:2324876-2335863 GCA_026289955.1 Argiope argentata | reverse complement strand
ATACGTTAATTTTTATTTAATAATTATTTAATAAATATTTGATAATAATTAATAAAAATGATTATTAAATAAAAAGTAACTAAAATAATTTTTTCTTTCTTGTTATAAGTAGAAATTGATTTAATTTTTTTATCACTTGTTTAATTTTAAAAACGTCGAGGTTTTTTAAAAAAATGTTCTTGATTACATTACAATTTAATATAAAATTACATTTTCTTATCTAATGTATTATATTTAAATACGCCTGATGAGAGCCGATAATGTACACTCTTGTTTAATTTATTAGTAATAACACTTTAATCAGATATTTTTTCATTATATCTATATAATTATAAGTATTTAATATTTATAAGAATTTAAAAAACACAGTCCTATCGGACACGTCCCTCGTACGTCCCACATTGATTCCTGCAGTTATTTGACGAAGTGTTGCGTGTCTATTAACATTGACCATTCCACACAAACTTCGGCGGTCTCGGTCGTTAAGTGCAGGTGGCCGCCCACTGCGCTGTCCATGATGGGATGAGATGCCTGAAATTTCATACTCTCGGCACACTCTTGATACTGTGGATCTCGGAATGGGGAATTCATTAACGATATCCGCAATGGAATGACCCATGCGTCTAGCTCCAACTAACATTCCCCGTTCAAAGTCTGTTAATTCTCGTCGTGCCGCCATAAATCACGAAAATCATGAAAAACACATAAAAAAATCATATCACATACATAAATGGCATATTGGAAAAAACTTTTCTTGCCATAAATTAAGGGAAATATTCCGAATTGGAAATAAATTCAATTAATTTTTTTAGTGTGTCAAATGCCAAGGTGAAATAAAACAAGAAATATAAAAAAAAATCAATTCCTACTTAAGTCGACAAAGAAAAATGTTATTTTATATACTTTTTATTACATTATAATTAATATAAATAATTTATCAAACAATTATTGATTTTCTCACATGCTTCAACTTATGAAAAACGTCTGAAAAATATTGTTATCTTGACATTTAACAATTGAGCTACTGCCTGCTGTTTTTAATTTTCCTTATAAATAACTAAGACTCTATTTAAAGTATTAAAAATTTATTGAATATAATTAATTATTTAATATTTCAAAATACTGTATTAATATCAAGTGTCATCAAATACAAGTTTAAATAAACGTATTTCCACTTAAGTGGATAAATAAAAAGTATCTTATTACTAACTAATTTGAACAAAATATATAAATATATACATGAAGACTGCAAACTAATAGTGAAAATTGAAAAAAATAAATCCATATTAATTCTTTAATAAGTTAAAAATTCAATAATATGGTTGAAAATGTTGGTCTCCAAAGGGCATTAATTTATTAGAATATATAATAATTATTTTCAAAATCCTTTGAAGCAATGGCTTCTCATTATGTATAAAGAGTTTATCCAATTAGAAAAATTTTGTATTTTTAGCGATTAGGCTTTAAATAATGTTGATAATCTTATTGCTTCATGCAAGATAAATAGAGAGAAAGGAGCAAAAAGAAGAAAAAATTAAAGATTTGATTTCAGTATCTTATTTAATTTTCTATTTCTGTAGAAATAAAATATATCGCTAATCAAGCTAGTACGAAAATTGAATTTTAGTACTGATTATTTAAACTTATAAATTATTTTTACTTAATATTTCGATTAAACATAGAATTCAATTTAACTGTAATATACAAAGCATCTCATGTCTTTTGAAGCATTTCCATTTAAGAGATATTTGCAAATCAAATCAAATTGATGACACATCTGAAAATTAAATCTGAAATTCTTTCTTGTAATGCGAAATATTATCAAAAGGGATATTAATAATTTATGTTCAAAACTATTGAGATATTTATGATTTTTTAAGTGTTTATCAAATCTAAAAGAAGCAATGAAATAAGTGCATGTTATAGATCTCTAATTTATAGCCATATAAGTGAATGGAAAAATATCTATGCATGTGATATTCATTTATACAAAATTATTTAATATCTTGATAAACAAATAGTATATTTGATAAATAAGAATAAAATATTAAAAATACCCATAACAAAATTAAGGTATTTGACTAAATTTAAAACTGGAAATTATATGAAAATTCATTTCCTTTTCTTTCTTTCTTTCCTTAGCAGTTTAAAAAAATAGATACGTTTTTGTAGCAAAATATCTTAATAAATTGTATAATTAGTGTTCTTTTTGGTATACAGAATATAATGAATTAAGGATTTGATATTTAACATTCTAGAATTGCATTTATTATTGTTTAGTGTAAATATTATAGAAAAAACTCCAAAATTTACTAAAAAAATCTCATATATTACAAAAAAATATTTTTGAAATTGATTCTTTGCTAATATTTAGTTATATTTTAAGGTATGCTATAGATGTAATGATGCAAAGAAAATGAAAATTTTAATAGCATTTTCCTCAAGAACAATCTCAGTTTTTCTAAATAAATGCTAAAATTTGCATTAAAATATACATTTTCTATAAACATTTCATATATATTTAAATATTTTCCCTTTTATTCATCATTTTATACTTATATTAAGATATTAAACAACATTATTGGAAGGCCCACCAATTTTGGCTACCCTTCTCACTCCACATAGCAATCCTTCTTGTGCAGATAAGCAAGAACACGGAGAGAAAAGGATTGAACGAGGATAGAGATCAACCAGAGAGTAGATAAGAGATGTATTGCAGAACGAAGGAGGAATGGAGAGGTGAATCCAAGGGGGAGAACAAGTCATTCTGGAACTGACGGAGCAAGAGATAGGAGGTCAGTCAGAATCGAGGACTGATGAAACGAGAGAGGGAAGATCGATCTGTTTCTAAGACTGACAAAATCGAAAGATGATGGGATAGTGTTATGTGACTGGTATTTTGCTTTATGTGTGTTTTGTATCCCGTATCTACATTTAATAAAATTTTGGGACTAAAACTGTATGTGGTCACTGAATCCCAGATCTTACAATCTAAAAGAAACCCCAGATTTTACAATTGTAAAGAAAAATTTACCGACAATGTCAAAAAATACTTTTTTTCTAGAAAAATGTAATTTTTCAATGATTTGAAATTTTTCCCAAACTTTGAAGATTTAGAAACATTCCTAGTTTTTATTATATGTAAGTTAGAACTATAGATACAGAAGTTTCAATAATGTACAATAAACTAAAATGAAATCAGACGCAAAGATATTTTAAACGAAAAGGATTTATTTATTTTTTTACTTTAAAATTCTCAAAAATAATATTTGATACGATATCAACTCTCCACATACTCAGCAGCAGTTTATTTATTTTTGACATTATCGTTATAAAAGCGTAATAACCAAGGGAACCCATTTATTTTTAGCGAACTCGGATAAATTAATTTGCAAGTACAATATCAAAATGAATTTTTGAAGAATGAATATTTCGCTATGATTGAAAACTGAAAATAATATAACACAAAATAAATTCAATAAAATTTCTTGAAATCGGCATACATGTATCCAAAAAATTTGAGGTTGTGATAAATAGATAATTTTAACCCTTTAACCGGCTTGAACGTAGAAAGTCGAAACAGAGTCACTTCTATAAGAGTTGAACGCAGAAAGTTGTACTTCTACTACTATTCAAAAATTGGCAGAAATATAATAAATCGTTTTCGGAAAATTGTTCTAAGATCGTCTGCGATATAAAAATACTCAGTTCTTTCTCCTTTTAAGAAAATGACCATTTAATGAAGATTCAGATGTTAGTACTTGACGGTTAATGGGTTAAGAGAGATTTATTAAGTATGTTTTATAGACACTTTAAGTTCAAAATATATACTTTTTTGAACAAAAATATCATTAACTTCGAATACACATAAAATATTTATTTATTAAAGTAATTTTTACCTTGTGATCTGTTAGGTTTTATGTAGTTTAAAGTATATATAGGTGAAATAAAAGCTTATTTACTAACTCTGTTTTTCCCCAAAATTTCCATAATTTGTTAAATTTTCATTAAATAAGCAGTACTTTTCAAAACCTTATGGAAATGAGTATATATTTTTTTCTGATAGTGACCTTTCAAGTCTGTTTTAGCTATATGATACAAAAGAAAAAATTAATAAATCAATTTAAAAAATCATCTTTGAGCCTATTTAGATGCATTAATAAAAAAAAGAAGCATCATAAAATCTTTTCCGAACCTAATCAGATACCTTAAGCAGGAAAAAAAAGACCTCCAATAATAAGATAATTTTGCAATATCACCCTGTTCCCTTCCTAAAACAGCAGCCTTCCACTACATCGAATCTACAAACCGATCCACACTGGCCGGCAACAATCAGAAAGGGAAGAAATAATGAACAAATTCAGATGCCTAGTCACATCTTTCCCTGTGGTCCATTTACCTTGACCACTGCAATAAGAAAGGGGAGGAAGAGTATCCGGTGAGAAGGATACAGAGTGTAAGGCAGGAAAGATGAAAGGGAGTTACAAGAACCCTCCTATCCCCCTCTTCCCCGGACCCTTCTCCATCATCCTCCCTTTTGAAGATGATTCCAAAAAGGAAGCCCTGGAATGTGAGTAGAAGGGGTGAGAGAAGGTGTATGGTTACGTGATGTTAACGTATAACCAACAGACGATTCCTGTAAGCCAAAGTTTCTCCTTCTCACCTTTTTTGTGCCCTTAGGGGAAGTGGGATGTTTATAAGTTTTCAATAAACGACTGAACGTGCCCTGGATAAGAAACCTCGTTAAAATTAGATGTCTGTATCGGGGAGTGTTAGCTGGGATCTATGGATGGACTTCTCAGAATTTTATCTCTTTTACGTCACTAAAAATCGAACGGAAAGGATATATTTCCTCTGTTTTTCCGAATTAAATAGACGATAGATACGAGCTCAGCATGAGATTCTGAAAATAGAAAGTTACTATTTATAGTATAAAAGGTTATTTACCATAAATTTAGCATTGAAATTTTCATTTTTCTTCTAAAATATGATAGATGAATACAAACAAATGAACCTTGGTAAGAAATTAATATATCAAATTGCTTTATGAATAATTATAATTTGCAATAGTTATAGTTATCATTTTAAATCGGTGTAGGAATGAAAATTATAATTTTGAAGAACTAATAAATGCCTTAAGAAAAGAAGTTTAATTTTCTTATCATGTATAAAGTATGATTGATAAAATTTTAAAGTTATAATTTTTCATTCCCGTCATTCATCTATTTTTCCTAGTTAGCTAAATTTTTCTTTGAATATATGATTTGATATGATAATACTGTGGTAGATGAATACAGATTAATGATTCTGGGTAAATTTTTTTATCAGATTGAATTATTAGTAATCTACTCACATTTACAATAGTTATCATTTTTAATAGGTGTAGAAAGGAAAATTATAAATTTGAATAACCAATAAACGCCTTAAGGACAAAAATTTAATTTTATTATTGTGCATAAAATAAGAATGATGCAATTCTAAAACTATATTTAATTCTCCTCTTCCTTCTATTTTTCCTAATAAGTTAAACTTTATTTGGAATATATAATTCGTTTTCAAGTGTTCTAAAATTCATATATTAAGATTTAGCATTCGTTCACCTTAACGATATTATCTTTTTCCTAACAACATTATGAAAGCATAAACCTTAGGCAACCAGTATAATTGGATTATAATTTCAATCACATAAATGCCTTTTTCAAACCATTCATTAAAATTGTATATTAATAAGGAAACTAATTTTGAAATTCTAAGGAGACTTGAACCAGATTAATTTAAAAATAAATATAATTTTTATAACTAATGGATTGATCTTTACATATGTTGCATCCTCTAATTGAAGGCTAATTGTTAATGATTTGAACAGTACTCACAACATTCTATAATTTACAATTGGAAAAATCCTTCAAATTACGCAAATAATTTTATTTGCTATCGTTTCAGTAAATAACTGGATATTTAAAAATATATCAATATATTTAGGAATCAATATATTTTAGAAGTTCCCGTATTTTAATAGTTAAATCTAGTAAAATAAATTTCACATATTAACCATTCCAACAAAAAAATAAAATAATCCTGCGAGTAGATATTAAATTTTGAAAATTTGAATTTCACTATTTATATAATTTCAATGGGTTTTTCAATACACATTTGCCAATCAGAAACTAGATTTCTCCCTCGAGATAATCGTTGATTGGCCTAAGTTAATTATTCGATTAAATATGGTAGTAGAAACTTACAGCTTATTCGTTTCAAATACTAGTGTGTGAAGAATATTCTACTAAATATGATTAATACGAAATTGGGCTGTATAAAAACTTAAACTTCTCAATGTTTCCCAAAAGTACATTTATTCCTTTATTTATTACAGAATTTGATTTAGATATGCCTTTATTCCTTTATTTAGTACAGAATTTTATTTAGCTATACATTTATTCCTTCATTTAGTGCGAAGTTTTATTTAGATATGCATTTATTCCTTTATATAGTACCGAATTTGATATACATTTATTCCTTTGTACTGTAAAGAAATTAGATATACATTTATTATTTTATTTAGTATAATTCTAACAAAATAAAAAAATTTAAATAAAATATTGAAAACATGTTATCCGAGTAGAATAATAATTATATTTCGAACTTTGGAGAAATTATCATATTTGACCCAGTAGAGTGGAACCTCATAAATTTTTTTTTCATTTCATAATATTTAATATATTATAAATTAATTATTTAGATTATTCTTACACATAAATTGCATCCAACCTTCACATTTGTCAAGCATTTTGTAAATCGGAAATTTGTTAATTTTGATAATTTGTACAAAAAAAACCTAACTAATAATTTCTTTTAATACATTGGATTTATTTCTCCTCCCAAAATAAATCAAATGTTTTTTACCTATTAGTTTATTACACCTTATCAAATTAGAGTTTTACGCATTGTAAATGAAGAAATTAAATAGATTTTATTTAAAATAATTTTAATTATTCAGAAAAATGTTGGATAATTCTTAAATAACTCATAAAAGTTCCAATAGATTTAATTATTTTCGAAAATTACACATAAACTCCTTTTGATTTAATTAACATTTCTTGTCCCAAATTGATAAGAAAACCAATTAAATTAATAAGATTATTTTCAGTAGAAAAGAATTGTATTTGTAAATGTGTGAATGATTAATTAAATATTATATTTTATCTTTGCCATATTTTGTTTTAAAATCCTTTTAACTCTGATATAAGCTTGATTATTAAAGGTCTTGTCTTTTTTCTAAGTTATTCAAATGCTAAGATTTTCAGTATCAGAAAACTGAAAATTATTAAGGAAAAACTGCCCGTTTTATTATTACGAAATCTTAAATAGTAAATGGGGTCATTGGTAATCATATATTTAAATCATCAACATAACGTTAAGAATTTTGTTTGGATTTATGCATAAGGTGACGGCTTAACTTATTTACATAACGAAGGATTGAGGCTAGGTACAAATGAGTTCTTGATTTAAAATTCTCAATTATATGACACGCAATTTCTTTTTTATTTGATAAAAACTAATAATTAATGCTAGGAATTCATGATTGTTTAAATTCCATTGAATAAAGGGACACTTAATAAGTCTCATTAAATGCATCAGATTATTACATAAATTATTGATTTGTTTTAGTTGGTAATCCTGAAAAAGCATGGTAATTTGGCACATATGTGAGGCAAGGATAGTTTTTTCAAATAATAAATTAATAAACTTTGAGATGATTTTTCATATTGTTTTTTTTGTCGCAAACGAATGAAATGAAATCAAGCAAAAAGAAACGAATTCTAAACCTTTATTTCATGCAATTTCTTTAAAAAAATAACTTTTTGCATTCATGAATTAATATTTTTAATTCGTCAATCCTGACTTATTTATCAAGATTTTATAACTGTAGATCTAATGCATTAAATAAAAATGGGGTACGAAAATAGAAAACGCTTTTTTAAAAATTAAGTATTTTTTTTTCTTATTCATTAATTTAAGTAAGCCAAACATTTTCGTAAATTTCACTTCTTCACATTTTATTTAATTCTGTAAAACGTAATTTAAGCATTACATTTTTAGCCTTATCTTACTAAAAGTTAAAGCAAAGAATATTCTATAACTTAAAGAAAATTCAATACTTTTTTTTTCAAAAATATATATAGATATATACTTCAGCCCTATCTAGAAATTCTATAAAATTAAATTACTGTCATTCAACCGTGAAAAAATAGCGAAAGAAAAACGCCCATATCTACAAAAAAAATGCGTTCAAAATCTCTGAAGAGATTATTAGTTTGCACTTAATGGATCTTAACTTAATTACTCCATCTTCGCATGAAAAACGAACATATTGAAGAAAGAATAAGTTAAGCCTCTAGCTATATGTGAATTTATTGAAAAAAAACATCATGGGAAAAAAGTGAAAAGTTTGACGTATTAACTTCCGTTTTTGTGGAACTTTTTGCCGTTTTTTGGATACCTTTGGGCACATTTTGCGGATTAGGGTATGCCAGAAATTGTATATATTCCTAGAAATTTCTATTGTTTTTTTTTTCAAATGTTACCCAAGCGTAGTTTTCCATACTCATGAAAATTAATTTGAAAATGCAAGTATTAGTAGCCTTTGCTTTTCATTAGGTGTCCCTAAGGCATACAAAATTGCATCTACATTTCAGATGCCTCATTTTATTTTATGCATTAAAATTATAATATCTAAATTGCCTTTTAGGTTTCTGATGAATCGTAAGAAAAATGATTTATATTTGTATATATTTTCCTTTAGTTTTCCTGAAACCTTGTAAATTTTCCATTGCTAGAAACAAAATATTAAAAACTTTTTTTTGGAAAATGAATAGTTAAGAAACTTCAAACAGTTTATATTTTATGAAAAGTAATATAGTTTGTCCAACACCAGGATAAAAAATATTTTAATTTTTTAATAGCGTAATTTTTTTAACAGGAAAGACCAATAATTTTTGCTGTACCTATTTTTTTTTTTCAATTTCTACATATTGTTGTTAAGAAAATTCTGATATAAATAACTTTAAAGTTTTACGTAATGTAAAGTGACGTAAATGTTAAATGTAAAATATACCTTTATTATATATTTAAAATATACCTTCTTGATGTACTTTAAATTCAGGTGAACACTGCAAGCCAAATGGCTTTGAAGCCACTTGCGAGATTTTTGAAATAATTATTTTTAGCAAATAGCAGCAAACCATCAATAAAAACTTAATGTCCGCCAGTATGTATACCTTCAATTCTTCATTGAACTCAAATTATTTAGCGTATTTTCAATATTTATTAATATTTTCTTACACTAAACATTAAAAAACATTCTAAACATTTCTCTACAATACTTTTACAAACTTCTTAGGCTAAAATGGATAGATTTTAATGTTAATGACTCGTTTCTTCATCAAAATACACTTTGAAAGGACTTTCAATACACTTTGAAAGGAAGAAGCAGGGTTTCTTAAAAATACGAGTTTATTATTCTGCCTCATAAAATGTAATTCATTTCTTGATGTTAGCTGGTGACCTGGTACCGGGGTAGCGGATCTTCCCTGCAACCTGAGCAAGCTGGGTTCGAGTCCCGATTCGAGCATGGTTGTTTTTCTGTGTTCTAACTGTGCGCTCGCTATTCTCGCGAAGTCAACCTCTATTTCCAGATTTAAAAAAACAATTTTTCTTTTTGGTAAATTTTGTTTTCACTACCTCTTGCCAACGAAGATTTACCAAACATGCACCGATCTTATGCAAATTAGTTAGGTCATGGCATGGGATGTAAAAAAAAGTAATAACATCAAAACTTCTAACAATAAGAAGATACTTAGAATCACAAATAATGTATTGAATTACTAGGGAAGCATACATTGTATGAACTTCAAAACTATTAAAGCAATGGTATGACAAATTAATTAATAATAAATTAAATAAGCACCATTTTTGTGACCTTTTAATAAAAGAAAAATGTGTAAATAAATCAATATTTGCTTACTACTTAATGTTTCAATGGGTAATATGCTACACTTAATATTTATATTCAAAGGTTGGGAAAAAGGTTATAAAAAACAATGAAATACTTTTAGGCAATATGCTGCTTTCAAATCGGAATGTTAGTAATATTTCTTTAAAAAAACTCATAGAATTATTGTGATCCACAGCAACCTCTTCGTGTATAACATAAAACATTAGTTCGAACTTCTTTTTCAATTCAAGTTAGAGAAATTGATCTTTTCTGCCAAATGTTTCAAAAGTATAAGCATCTGTCAATCGGTATTGCATTGTGAGTTTTCGTTTTATGTCAAACAAATCTTTAAGGGACATAGATTCTTATTTCAAATCAGTTGAGCATGTTTTCTAGCTCTACTGGTAATTCTTCTTCAAATGATAACACAGTATTACATTCATATTTCTACTGTTTCGAATATTGTTCATTTCTTCAAGAAGCAACAGCCAATTTCAAAAAGCAGTGTTTCTTAAAGATGTTGAGAAAATGCATACTAGTCAAACTGAAAATTATTTACATGTGGAAATATGTAAAATCTCATAAAGATTATTTTGGGTATGATGTATCCTGCAATTCGGAAAAATAATGCCAGCAATTCGTTGGGCAAAATGTTACCGATGGACGTTTAAATTTAGAACTCCTCTAAAACACTGCAAAAAGTAGTTGTAATAGTGCTCTAAAACAGATTATTATAATACACGTTTCTCTTAGAAACTCTATTTAATTAATGTTAGTGAATAAAAGAGAATGTTTGTAACGAACGATATTAGTATACAAAAATATTTAAGCAATATATATTTATTATATGTTCCCACAACCAATTCTAACTATATCAAAAAAAGTGAATACAATATTTCTTTCTTTGCATAGTTAGAATGTATTGATCAGAAAATATTAGCTAATGTCAACTTTTAATTCAGATAAATTTCTCGTTTTCATCTTATATATATA
>JAOUZG010045189.1:2284795-2324476 GCA_026289955.1 Argiope argentata | reverse complement strand
TGAACAACATCATTTTGAATTAAAAGGAAAGGATAGGTAAGGAAGATTTATGTTTAATCATTTCAATGACATTATACTTCGAACCATCAATTTGGAATACCGATTTTGAAAATAAACATTGTAAAAGTTTTCTGTATATATTGATTGAAAAATTCTTTTATGATTATCAATTATTATTTCGATCTTCAATAATTGTTCTGATGTGGCTTGCTATTTTCTGAATTTTATAGATGAATGTATTTTATATAATTCATTATTAATGTTCATTATAATGCAAGAATAAATTTTATGTTTTGTTATTTATCTCATATTATTTTGTTAACAAAATTATATGAAAGTATTATTTTGTTGTTAAGTTTGATAATGAAATATCATTTAACAGAAATTGCATGTCAATTTCTTATTGAATGAAGCCTTCATTACTTGCCATTTTTTTGATCAGTTGTTCATTTAGAATATTAGTTATAGAGGGTAAACCAAAAGTAATACATGAGTTGAATTTGTCATTTTCATGCAGTAGAGTTTTAGCAACGACATTAAAAATACTATTTCACAATTAATAGTTTAAGTTTTAGCAAAAATGGTGTTTTATATGACAGAACAACATGTATGTTATACGATAGTAGCCATATTAAAGAAATTATTTCACAATTGACAGTTTAGTAGGACCAGTAAAAATGGCGCGTTATACGATAAAAAAACATGCTTGCGCAAGATTTGAATTATATCAAAAATAGTTGTTTTTCCTCTATTTTTAATTTTTTTATTGAGTTGTAGAACATACAGGATATGATTATTTATGAAATAAAACAGTAGAAAAATGGTGTAAAAGGCTTTGAAATATACGCACTCTTTTCTTGAAATGTTCCATTACCATATTACATAAATGTGGTAATAAGATACCGACATCGTGTTTGAAAGTACAAAACTTGCATTTATCACAATTTTAAAAAGTTAAAAAAAAACATTTTCATTTCTGAAATATTAATAGCTATTTTAAACCCAATAAGAATCTTTAAAACTAGAAAAAAAAATCAAACATATCAATATCGTTTTATATATTACACTCATCCTAGTAACGAAAAAAAGAGCAACACTAGAAATCTGAAAGAATTCTTTGAACCTAGAGAAGAGGTCCCTACATATTACCTTTGAATAAGAACCACCGGAGCTGAAAAAATAAAACAAGGGTGCATCATACAGAAGAAAGGAGCATCTTTACTTCGCTTTATCAGGTCACTTGGAACGATTTTGCTGTCATTCAAAAAGTGTTTTTGCCCAGCTTTTTTCAGAAGGCAGAATTGACTTTTGTTATAGGATTTAACCACCTGTCATGAAAGTGACGAATAGCTTTATAAATCAACGTATCTTTACGCAGTTTCTTGCGGAAGTTCTATATTTGAATTGTTTCACGTTTTTGAAGAAATCGTGATAGCAAAAATGAGCCAGAAAAGTTACAATTGTTGTCTTTGTATTCGATGAAAGACACTGAGGCTTTAGTATTCCTTCGATGAATATAGAAAAGTTTATTTTGTAAATTTTTTAAGTAATAAAGAAAAAAACAAGAATAACCCTTTGATTATTGTAAATAAAGTCTATCTATATGTTTACAGCAATTTTTCATTGAAATGAAGCAATAATCACTCGTAAAATCTATTCCATATCAAATAGTGCGCAATTCGATAGTTTAACGCAATTAGAACATTGTTTATCGTATGATGTATTTTCGCCGCAATATTCAGTATAAAAAAGAATGCGACAGTAGAATATAATTATATAATTCAACCCTTCATAGCTTCTTACTGCTATTAATATTTGTTTAATAATCTTCTTTTATCAAATATATTTTTAATTAAAATGATTCACATCACTTCCGATTTTGAATCAACTGTATGTCAAGTAATTTTTGCTAGTAACAGTAAAAAACGTTTATTAAATGAATTACTTATTAAATTTTTAGTAATATTATATCTACTTTTCATTGTCAAATTTAAATGAAAGTTTTTTTTTTACTTGCTTTCAAACTTTGCAGTTTTCTGGTATTATTTTCTATGAGCATTAAAACGATATCGCCTTTTAACTGAATATGTATAATTTACACTGTATTTGATGTTATTTTTTAGTATTTTTAAATAAATAAGAATGAATGTCAGTTGGTTAGACTTATTGTTCCCGAATCTTAAACAATATACTTCACTAATACATCAAGAGTTAAATGGTTATTTTAAGATCTTTAAATTATTCACTGGATATCTGAAAAGCCCTTGCATATCTATTTTTTGTATTATAGAAAAGGGAAAAAAGTATTTTTCCCCAACTGAAGTACAATTTGTAAAGATTACATAAGATGCTAATGGCAGAAACAACTGTAGAAAACGATTCAAGTGTCTTTTTATAGAATACAGAAGGTTATATTTACCACGCAAGTATGATTTTATATGAATTGATTCAATTTGACGTCTGTCAACGTTTTATTCAATAGCAGCAACATTTTATTATGCTCTATTTTTATCAATTCCGTTTACTTTTCGCATTTTTATTCGAATAGCATTTTTAGTTATGTTTATGCGAATAAATAATTGATTTTTTCTTTTCTTATGGCAATTCACAGCTTTATTTACATAAAAATAATTTTATTTATTAAGTTTCTTATTTAACAGTTTCAATCAGGGACACAATCACAAAGACTACCTTATGGTAGAATAAATATCCATGCTCAATGTATCAAAAATTAACAAGATTTTTTTAATTATTTTTATGAAACATTCACAAGTTTTTTGAATATATGCATTATAACTTTCAAGTTTCTTTTAAAGTTTACGTAGTTTGACATTATGTTAATTTGACGGGTTTGCGAAAGTACTTATGTGACACTTTCCATATTTCGTTCGTTTATAAATTATGTAATCAAATTCTTTTAATCTAAATTGATACGTTTATTTATTTTTACTTTTCAATGAATAATTTCTTGAGTTCCATGTCATTTCTTTATAAAATTTTAAGGGAACCAAACTTGATTTTAGCCATGCATACCTTTCTATGGGCCTTAAAGATACTTGTATTTCTATGTCTTACAGATACGTGTGTTTCTATGTGTCTAAGAGTTACAAAAATTACATGACATATTATTTATATTTTCACTACCAAATCCTTTTATGGTCAACCTTTATCTTAGAGAAACGTGTCTTTCCCTTAGAAATATGTGTCTTTCTACGTATTTTAGAGATACTTGTTTCTATCTGTCTTAGAGATACGTGTCTTTCTTTGTATATTAGAGATACTTGCTTCTATCTGTCTTAGAGATACTTGCATTTCTATACGTCTTAGAGATACGTGTTTCTATGTGTCTTAGAAATACGTGTCTTTCTATGTGTCTTAGAGATACAGAAATTACTTTTTATTCTCATTACATGTTATTTATATTTTCATTACAAAATCATTTTATGATCAATCTTAATCTTTGATATATTTGTATTTCTATATGTCTAAGAGATACGTGTCTCTTTATGTGTCTTATAGATACTTGTATTTCAATATTTCTTAGAGATACGTGTTTCTATGTGTCTTAGAAATACATGTCTTTCTATTTGTGTTAGAGATACCGAAATTACTCTATATTCTCATTATATATTATTTATATTTTTATAACCAAATCATTTTATGGCCAACCTTAATCTTAGAGATATGCATCTTTCCCTTAGAAATATGTGTTTTTCTATGTGTATTAGAAATACTTATTTCTATGTGTATTAGAGATACTTGTTTCTATGTGTCTTATTGATACGTGTCTTTCTATGTGTCTTAGAGATACGTGTCTTTCTATGTGCCTTAGAGATACAGAAATTACTAGGTTAAGGTAAATGGAAATGGCCACTTTTGAACAACTTTAATATTTCTTTTTAAAATTAAATTGAAATAGTCTAAAAATATATGAACTGTTTTAAATCACAAAAGTACGCCGTTTAAAATTATTTAATTGGAACTAGTACTGCAACGTCATAAGTGTCTTCACTAAATCAGATTTATTTGTCACTGACTCTAGTTTAATGAAAATATGAGTCCGTCATAATCATTCTAATAAACTTTTAGTAATGGAATTCCAAGTAGTTTCTTTGAAATATGCTACTACAAGGTCCGGAAACTTCCAGAAACTTTCCAATCCAAGTGACTCCCGAGAACGCAAAACAGAGACACGGCGAAGTCTTGCAGTCTCTTAACTCTTTTCGGTTCCACCTTTCTCCTCCCCATAATTCTTTCAACCTTGTATAATAAGCTGCTCCGGTGCAAAGAGGATTTTAAATCAGGCAGAATATGCATTCTTTTGAGCGTAATGAGAGAGAAATGTACATGATTAATAACTCGGGCACGTTAGCCATTTTCTCAACTATTGGAGGGCGAGCCGAGATAATGAATGCGTTTCATCTCCTGAATTGTTCTTTTGCCACAAAAATGCTTCAACCTTATTAAGAACTTCATATTTTAATGCAGATTAATTCCTTAAGGCCTATTAGGTTAACAAATTTCAATTACAGAAAAAAGGATTAGAATATACGTCAATATTAGTACAAAGTATATTAATAATAGCTTCTGCAAAGAAAATAAAAGTAACAAAATTTATTTCATAGTGAAAAAGTGTCAAATGGTCAAAATATTTTATTTAAACTCATCAATAAGATCATAAAGCGTCATGCTTCTATACGCAAAATATGCTCAGGAACTGAAAGGAAATTTTTTGCCTTAGACATTTTTTCCATACCTCTGACTTATGATAGAGGGAGGATTGCGATTTTCAAGGAAAACATACATATCACGAAATATCATTGAAAATATTGAATCAAAAACTAATGATTTATTTAGAATTTTCATTACATTTTAGAAAAGGTTCAGAAAATACATTAATTTATGTGCTTAAAATCATGTTCAAAATAAACTTCTTTTTCTTCTACACATTATTGCATTCTCTTAAAAATAATTAAGTGATAGTTTTCACCAATGGTGATTTAAAGACAAGAAATTGAATTCATTGGCAAAGATCTATATCACATGTGCTGCAATGCCAATTAATAGTTTTACTCAGATATAATGTCAATGAAAATAAATTGAAAATCTCAATATTTCATATTATTGTAAAAAGTGGAACAAACCGTATTGTTTCCAAAAATGAAGGCATAAATCATTTAAGAAAATATCCCCCTGATGATGGATTTTATATTTACATTAATGAAAGGTTTTAAAATTATTTCTATGATCTAAAATAAAGCAACATTCGTTTGTCAAACTTGAATTTCACAGGAAAGAAAAAATTAATTTTATATAGAATAGGGTATGTGTTGGCTGCTTCTTTTGGAAGTATGACGTGATGCGAGCATAATGTTTGGTCACTCAAAACAATCATATCGATTGTAAATGCTTGTAATTGTAAAAACTACAATGTAGGAAAAATATTGAACTATATGAGGAAGGCTTTGAATAATCACTTATTTGCCATACCGAATACATTTTTTTCAATCCCTACTATTAGCACACACTCTCTCTTGCAGAAGATGACACTTGATACTTATATAGATTTTCGAAATATTAATTCATCAAAAATAAAACTAAAGAAATTTATAATATATTTTATATTAACAGTTTGGATTCCAACCAACAGATGGCACTCCGAAAACTCTGCTCAATTTTTTTAAAATTCTTACGAATAGCTTACACTCTCCCTTTGTATATAAATATATCTTGTTCAAATTTTCTATTATTAATAAAATACATTCTATTCATTCACTCAAGTTAAAACGTATTTTTTAAAACTTGTAGTGCACTTTCGTTAATGCAGCTTTTTCAAATATTAATTCATTAATTAAATTTAAATAATTTTTTATACTTTAAATTTGAGTTTTACCATTTGGAAAAGAAACTCAAAATCAACAGATAGTTGCTCAACCATTCAAATGCAAGAATTTTAGTATTTTTCCCCTGAAGGTGAAGATGATTTAATTCCTAATTAAGTGAATTCTTGCGAAAATATTTTGATAAATTGGTTACATTAATTGTAATTGTTTAGTAAAAAACAACTATTTTTTTATTTGTGACACAAATAGGAATTGACTTAAATTTATTTTTAACTTATTAGTTCTTACTCTTTCCTTCTTCAATGCCAACTACTAATAGAGTTTATCTCTTTCTAGTTTTAGTATTTGAAACACATGGTTCCTACCTTCTGGTAAATGAAGCTTTAAGAAATCTTTTAAATAAAAACCGATGTAAGCTTACAAACAACAAATTGTAGAGTTTGAAGGAAACGCTTGATTTTTTCGGAAATTTTTAATAAATGTGTAACAACAGACAAAGAAAAAATAATGAATAAGCAGAATTATTCTAATAGAATAGAATATGGGCCACACTTATGTTGAATTAATTTGTAAATGAAATTCAGGTTTTCAACCTAAGTTTTATTAAGTTCTCCATAATTATCAATGGTTTAGATTAAAACAAGAGCACTAATGCAATAAAAACACTCTATTTTTCGCAGCCAAAGTCTGAATAAACAATTTAAAATTACTAAAAGCTTTTAATGAAAGTCTAATGATATATTTAAAAAAGCGTAAATATACTTTATAAACTATTTTCAGTTAAGAGAATTAAATAAATTCACATATTCAATGAATGAGAATCATGGCATGTAAAAAAAATCAGGACATAGGGGGAGCACGCCTTCGTGTCCTGAATTCAAGTCCTGGTTTTGGCATGGTTTTTTTTATCTGTTCTATCTGTGATATGTTGGAATGTGCCCAACTGTGAAGAAGGTACATTGCAGGCGAATCATGAGTGGCTAAGATGTGAGCTTGCCCCTAGTTTGCGCTAATTAAAACAGAAGTCGCTCACTCGACTTAAAATCACTGTCTGCGTTCGCGAGCTTGTCCACGGAAAGTGCCATTAGAAATATCGAAAGCAACGTCATTAGAAACAACAGCAAAGCACTCATAAAGGAAATAATAACTGAAGTTTTTGACTGAGTTTTAGTTTTAAATCAGCAAAAACAATATTATTTTAAATTTAATCAAATAAACATATTTAAAAGACTTTTAAATATAAATAAGA
Source organism: Argiope argentata (assembly GCA_026289955.1). Classification (NCBI taxonomy): domain Eukaryota; kingdom Metazoa; phylum Arthropoda; class Arachnida; order Araneae; family Araneidae; genus Argiope; species Argiope argentata. The sequence goes on along the minus strand of JAOUZG010045189.1, from coordinate 2,317,384 downwards.
CTTAAACTTTGAAAAATATTCAAATAAATATCTAACCTTTCACTGAAATTCTTTAATGATTATTTCTTCTTTGTTAATATTTATAAAAATGAAGATATATTCAACTTACAGTTTTGAAAAGTAAAACATTCTTAATTGAATTTTAATTTCAAAATCAATCAACCTTCCATTATTTGTTCAAGACACAAAAACTTTGAGTTAGTTCCTCTTCAAAACCAATATGGCAGTGTGAAGATATCAAAAACTAATTCTCTGCTTTCTAATCATTGAAATCGAATTAATGGAAGTTTAAATGGCATAACTTTCTTTCCAAAATAATCTTTCTTGAAATTTTTTATTTCAATTATTAAGATATCTTTTGTTAATGTAAACAGAAGTGAAAAATATAGCTACCGTTAATTTTATATCTTTTTTTTATTAAAAAAAACTGATAAAGAATTTTTTGCATGGAACCATAAATATTTAAATAGAAAAAAATGATGAAATGAAATAATGAGTTTAATATGAATCGCTGTTTTTGTTGTCAAGAAAATTAGAATTAAGTAGATATGAATGAAAAATCTAAATAAACCGAATAAATGAAGGCATAATGAAGTTGAAAGTATTAAAAAATAAATGAAAATGAAATGATTAATGAATTTAATAAGCATTTAAATTAAAAATGAAAGCCACTGATTTTTTAAATACTGTTTCTTTTACGAAATATACCAGAATGAACATGCTATATTTGAAAAAAAGGTCGAAATTATGACGTATAGACTTATTTCAGACATCCTTACGCTTGAAAAATAAACTTCTGGAATGGAATGCTTGTATGTGAAAAGGGTTACTGTAAAACATTGTAAGCCAGATGAATGATATTTAGTATGTAGTTTTCGCTCTAAACTTTCATATTTGTAAAAAAAAAGCGAATTTATTACAAGGTAGTCTATCTCACTGTCTGAATATAAATGAACGCGATAACTACTAAACGTAAAAAGCTAGACGAATAAAATTTGGTACATAAGTATAATGTCTAGAAGATTGGAATTTATCAAATGCGGAATCAAATCCGTCAAGAGTTTGTATTTAAGCATGCATACCAATCATACAGCTTGAAAAGGGGACTAAAATAAACGCATTTTGGTGTGTGATTTTCTGATTAAAATTTTAATTCTTGAACAAATTTTGGTTTTAATTGGTCTGAATTTTTTTTCCAAAGTACTTATTTTATAATAATGTTATCCATCATAAGAAACTGGCCAAGTTCGCAATCCAGATTCAAGCTTTTCATCCAGTTTTCGTGGTTTTTATTCCCCGATGGCCCAGAAGTTATTAAAAAGTACAGAATTTATTTAATATACATAGCATAGTAAACAAAACATACAACGTTTATATGAACGTCTCTGAAAATAAATTTAAAAAATTGATTGTTTAAAATCCATAACTGCATGTAATGGAGTAGAAGATGAAACTTTTATTAAAGGCCATGTAAAAACAATAGTCACTCGATTGTAATGCAATGTAATAATATCACTCTTTTTTTTAATGTACTTTAAATTTCATTTTTTAGCATGAAAATATCCTATTTGAAAGTAATATTTAAAAACATGAAACTGTTGAGGTTAACAGTAAATTTACTTTAAATAACTTTTATTTCATTTTTATTCTTTTTGCCACATATTAAACTCTAAATGTTGTTGATGACGTGTCCGCTTTACAACGGAAGGATGGGTGCAGTAGCTTCTAAGGGTAAGGATCCCTGAGCTCCAGAGGGTAGAATTTGGAGTTCTAGCTCATATGAAAATAAACTCATTAAATTGTCATATCATCTATGTAATTATCTCTATTCAGGTTCGCTCTGAATGAAGATTAAATGTTAAATGTAAGTAAAAGTTCCAGTTTGTAATGTACAAATTATTCTTTTATGAAAATTCTATTAACTTGTTTGTGCATGATGTCAAAAACATTGATTTTTTCCCCTCTAACAACAATAACAGTTGGTTTAATTTTTCTAACAGACAAAATTAATTTCACGTTATAATGTTTTTCATAAATACTTATATTCTAACTTTTTTTTGTCTTTATTTAAATTTTATTCATTTAGTTCCATAATTATCATTTTTAATTAAAAATTGAGGCAAAGAAGCAATTAGGGAGCGATTAATTTCCATGAAACAATATTGAGAGAATTTAAACGGTATGTTTATAATTTAATTATTGAATTATAGTTAGTTTCTGATACAAATTGGAAAGTCATTATGATTCTTGAATCACATTTTTGATTTAAAAGGTTTCATTTAATTCATTGAATTCTTCCGAAAAGTTACTTGTGATTTGAAATATTGTAATTCAGTAAAATTATTTTTAAAATATTTCAAAAATGCATGCTACATAATTTGACTGAATTCAATTTTCAATGTTGTGAGTTTAACAAGAGAAAATTAACTACGATTGTAAATTTATTTAAACGTATTTACAAAACTCTGTAAATACAAACCCCGTATTTTTTTAAAACTTTTTTAGTCAATTTACTTTCTACTTTTTCTACTTTCTCAATCAATTCATTATTTTAAAGTTACATTCTTTTTTGTCTTTTAGTCTTAAAATTTAATATTCAACATTTTTTCAAATTTTCGATTTTGCCTCTTTTATAATAAAAAAAATCAATTTATAAAACTTAATAACTTAATAATAATTATAAAACTTAATTTTGTCTTGGATTTAATAGTGACTTTTTATTGCTAAATTTTAACTTACTTATTTTTTTGGTTGATATTTTTTTGTATTTCAAACTTTTTAATAAAGAAGCAAGATTAAAAGCATTATATTTATCCTAATTTTTTATCAGTTTGTTGACTCACCTATGATAAATACTTAAAAGAAATATAAATTGAAAAATAAAATACATAGCAGGAAATCGGCAACTGTATTACTAAAAGAGAAAAAATGATGAACTGTATACTAAGCTATTGTATCCAGCTAGAACCCTGGTATCACACATAGAAAACACAGGAAATGGCTCCTACTAACATAGGTACTTCTCCTAAATACGCACCAATGCCAGTATTGTTTTCCGAGGGATATTGGCCAGCTCGCATGACCTAATGGTCATCCATTCCCTCCCCACTTCACGTGTGAGCTGATAACAGTATCTTAATGGATTTCGCATTGATTTCTGATGCCTGAGAAAGTGCCACGGCCAACTTCAATCACTGAGTGGCAACAATTAATCATTTCGGCTAACTTAAGGAGCTTGAACTCATATGGAGTTTACGTAGGGGCTTAAGGGCATAAACTGCATTAATGGAATATAATATAAAGTGGCAACAAAGACTATAAACCTAGAGCATAATATTTCAAACTTAAAAATAAAGATTTCTGTAATTTAAATGATTTTTTTAAGTTTCTTACTAGATTAATGCAATGTAAAAAAAGTTAAATTCAACATTTATTTTTTAAAGGGAACAGTGGGCTCTTTAAGTAATTTTGAAAATTATTCAATTAGAACTAATAAATCCTTTATGCATATGTATTAACATATAAATATGTGAAATCTTGTACAAAACCTTTTTTAAATGATATATTATTTTTGAAAATACAGACGTATGCAATTTTTAAAAAGTATTAAAACATTGCAAGCAACTTAATTAAAAAATAAACATATATATTTTTTCTTTATTACTCATTATTAAGTTATTTGGAGTTAAACTGCGTATGATTTTGTTATTTCAGTTAAATGCTAGTTTTTAGAAATCTTTTAACACAATTACTGAATTTTCATGAGCATTTTTGCTTTTTCGAAACTAAAACTAATTTTTAAAAATCTAAAAAAACTCGAAATAAATTAAAAATACATACCCTATTTTCCTTAAAAGTTTAACAAAGATTTTATAATAGAGTTATAATATAATTTTTAATTATTCAAATGGAATTATTGATTCTGTTTAGTGTCCTTAAAACACAAGACTCTTGAAACTTTTCAAAGATACTTAAATATAACTACAATATTATTTTGAGGAAAGTAATTAAAATATGCTTTTACTTCTTTAGGCTTTGGAATATTCATTTAATTGAATAATATATTTTGCAATACTATTTTAGATTTTAAACATACTCTTTCATGAAAAGTCTTTAAAAATTTTAATTTATTTTTATCCATTTTTGTTTACTGTAAAGTGTTCAGGGATATTCATTTTAATTTAAGTGTATTGCAGATATGGCTTCAATAATATTTTCCAGGATAGATATAATTTTAAAAAAGATTATGCCAATTGTGATTCACTTTCAATGACAGGAATATTTTAAATTTAATTTATTTTTGAAATATTTTCTTTTAAGTATAATATAAATTTTAATATGATTAATTGATGTTTTCAATGGAAGAGATCCAATACAATTATGTAAATAATTGCATGCTACTTTCAAGTTATAATTCTTTCATAAATATGTGACAGAAATTATGAAAAGTATTTATGTGAAAAGTTTATTGTGAATTAAACAAAGAAACTATGTGCATCCACTAAAAAAGTTAAAAATGTGATTGATAATTGTACTCAATAAACTTGTAATAACTTTTCAAATTTCAATGGAAAAAAGTCAAAATTTCAAAGCAAAAATTATTGCCCAGGTGGCAAACAAATTAACGATTATTTAGTATCCAAACTAAACATAAATAGCAGAATATTTACAAAACTGATATTAAAAGAAGGAAGAAAAAATTACATTATCTTATTTTGAAAATTTAATCTTTTGCATTTTAGAAAATTTCATCAATAAGTTTTGCCAACATGTCTTTCACCGAAATAAAAGTGTTAAATTGAAACAACAAAATATTTAACTATATATATTTAATTATTATACTTACTTCTTTTTAAAACAACTGTTCCTAACTTGAAATCAAAGTTTTTAAGGAAAATGTTTTGACTAGGTTGTTTTTCTGCAAAAGAAATAAAGAATATTTAATTATTAACTTGAAGATATTTAGCAGAATATTTAGACACCCAGTATTGAATAAAAGGATAAAATATTATATTATCTCATATTAGAAAATTCTTCTTTTTTCATTTAAGTACACTTTATGAATAAATTTTGTCAATATGTGTTTCGCGAAGAGAAAATAGATAAGTTGAAATTCAAATAATTCTAAAGATTGAAATGATACAGACTAAATAGTAATTCAATGCTGATCATAAGGTTGAATAATTTTTTAAGAATTAAACAGCATTATGCTTCACTATTTGAACATCATTTCATCTGGAAAATTTCGAATAATTTCGAAATAAAAATATTAAAGATAGAACATTTCTAACTCTATTTAAATTCTTACTAAACACTGTTTAAGTACTATTGCTTGCGAATAATATTCTTTGGTCTTCCTTCAAAGTTTGCTCTTGCATTTCTAAATAGTCACTGATAAATTTGAATAATTTAACAGAAATGTGAGCAAAATTTTACGTTTTGAAGACAGTGTAGCAAATATTATTGTAATTTTGTTAAAGAGACTACGATATTTCCTCAATGTACTATAATTTGATTTCATTTTAAATGTCTTCGCAAACACATTCAATAGAATGTCTTTTGTGATTATCATTTTTGGCTGCTATAATAAACAGAGAAATTTTGAGAATGTTTACTTAGATTAAATCTCAAATGCAATGTTTATCTTGAAATTTAAAAGGAATTTTCGACTCGTAAGATTTGATTTTGCTATTATGCAGAAGGAAGCAGATTTATATTTAATTTTTATATAATAGTTTTGACGCTTTTCTTTAAGGTTTCAAATATTATTATGTTTCAAATGGTTCGACAAATTTTTTCGTAACTTCAGATAATTCTGTGTAAGCAATTAAAAATAATGATCAGCATTTTCTACTGAAATTATCATTACTTGGCAAAATTGTGCGGTTTTCTATAGATAATAGGGGAGAACTCGAAATTACGGCAAAGACATTTTAAGTTCGTTAAAGGTTTCGAATCCACAACGAAGCAGTATGTTTCATTATGAAAATTTAAAGGATAACAAAGCAATAATAAATTACAAAATATTATTCTAGTTTAAATCTAAAATGTGGAGTTTTTAAATGATTATGATTTTATTAATGAATGAAAATTCTTTTAAAAAAACTGTCACGTTGCTTGCTTTCCTAACTTCTAATTGAACTTATTTTCTAACTGAATGAATTCATTCAACTAATAAAAATTATTAATATAACTAAATAAGAAATTAATTTTATTTTCGTATTGGTTTAATGAAACTCGTTTATTAATGTTAAAATTATAATAAAGTATAAAATTATTGTAAATAAATACTTTTGAGATATTAAGTTATTGCCCCATAAACCCGAATAAGTAGTAATATCTGTCTCTAAATCGGCAGAGTATCTTAACTAAGGTTGATTGGCTTGAAGTCTAGTCCATGTATTTTAACTGGAATTTTTTTTAATTAAATTTTTGTTTGATGAATAAAATCTAGAATGTTTTAGATTTTTCTTAAATATTTAAATTTGATTATTCTTGATTCTTTATTCTACATATGTATAAAGATGAATCTCAACAATGATGGGTAGAGTATCAATCTTGTACTGTTTCTAAGTTGCTTCGTTCTAACTATTCTAATTGTTTGTATAGACTGTTGGCGTAATTCTTTACATTTTTGTGACAATAATTTTAAAAAGATCATAGTCTATATAGATTAGTTTCAGTTGGATGGTAGTCACTTTTTTTAAAAATAAGAATATATAAACTAATATTTTCGAAAAATCTATGACTGGGTAACAAATATCATTATCTTATATACCAAAGAAAATTTCATTTTCTGTCCATCTAAGAAATTAAAAAAATCTGTTTATTGTTTATTTCACATATAAAAGCTTTTGGAAGATATTTAAATTATATTGTAATGATTGAAAAGTACTTTTGTATTGACTTTATTTTTTTATTCTATATTATTGATCTATAATGATTCATCTGTTCCTATTAATGATCTATATTATTTTTTTTAATTTCTAAAAATGATATTTATAAAATAAAGAATAAATTTTCTTGGAAAATTTCTGGTTTGGATGTGCTTAAAAGACTTCATCCTGTTTATTAAATTACATAAGAAGTCTACAACCTGAAAACAAATATTCACCTGTTAACAGCTTGGAATACTATAACAGGGAACAGCTTGAGTTTCTTCTTATGATTTCAATTACCTTTTCTTTAATTCCTTAAAATTTTTTATACCTTTCATATAAAAAGTTAGCTGTTATTGATACAATTAGTAAACTCAAATCGTTCGAAATCCGCACAATCAATAGTTGGTGGCACGTATTCAAGAATGATTATGTCGGAAATATGTCTTATAAAAGGAACACTGCACTACTCAGATACTACTATGTATAAGAATGGATTACCGGAATGCATCAAATACCAGAATGAATCAGAACTATCGATGTAGTCGCTCGAGCATAAAGAGAGGATCTGCAGAAAGCTTTGATATCGATGCTGTAATCACGGCATGGATGTCTCTGTGTATCATGGTTGGACGAAAGTAATACAAACGATACACAGCCGAAATCGACATTGGCGCCTTGAAACATATTGTTTACGAATTTCATCGATGTATCGTTTTATTAAATTTCGTGACTGACGCAATTTGAATGCTATAGGAGTCCGAATGTAATGCTTTTGTTTATGAATGTGTTCAAAATTGGAATATCCAGCATTACAAGCCAAGCCTTTACTACTTATTCTCATTTAAAAGAGACAACTGAAGCCAGAATGTAATGCTTTTGTTTATGCATAGATTTTAAATTAGAATATTCAGTAAGAGAATTCAAAACTTTACTACTTATTATCCTTTATAAGATACAATTGAAGCCAGAATATAATATCTTTATTTCAGTACACTTTCGAAACTCTTTACTTCTTATTATCCTTTATAAGAGACAATTGAAGCCATAATATAATATTTTTTATTTCTGTACACTTTCGAAACTAACTTTACTTTATAATTATCTTTTATAAGAGACAATTGAAGCCAGAATATAATATTTTTATTTATGTACACTTTTGAAATTAACTTTACTACTTATTATCCTTTATAAAAGACAAGTGAAGCCAGAATATAATATTTTTGTTTATGCATGCTTTCGAAATTAGAATATTCAGCATTAGGTTAGCATTTTACTCATTACTTTCCTTTATAGGATATAATTAACTCCAAAATATGTTTCTTAATACACGGATTCAAAATTCGGAGATTAAGTATTTGAGGTCAAAACTTTATCACTTATTATTCTTTATAAAAGACAACTGAAACCAGAAAATAATGTTCTTTTCATACATATATTAAAAATTATAATATTGAGTATTAAAAGACAAAACTTTAACACTTTTTCTCCTTTCTAAGAGACAATTGACTCCAGAATATAGTATTTTTGCTTATGCATTGAGAATAATTATGGATATAACAGTGTATCAATATTACCTATAAAGTCCCTTCGTAAACTTGATGCGTTTTTATAATTGTTTCCATTTTGATGGCCTTTCTTCATATGCTCATTCAAATAAATTTGCAAGACTTCTCAGCATTATCTATGTAATTTTCTTAATCAATAACATTTCTTGAATACTTGAAAATTTTCAGTAGCTGTAATAAACCAGAACAACTTTCTACTCGAAGTATTTTCAGTGCATCTACTGATCAAAGATATAGCTGATACATCATTATTGATTCAATCTCGATGTATCTGTTGCAAATAAAGCTGCTTAGGAAAAAAAATAAAGCGTGTTTCGAGGATGCCAAGAGGCACTTTATCTATAGCCACCTCATGATCGATCTACTTTAACGCTTCGCAGTCTATGCATCTGAAGGTTACGAAAAACCTCTGAGCAGACACGTAATAAGTGAAGAGATCAAGTCTATTCATCAATCAAGCTTAGGTGTCACGGCGCAAATTTTGTAAGACCGAGCCGTAAATCCAGGCAAGGGTGAAGGGGCTTAACATGACCCGTAGCTTTAAAAAAACAAAAAGGGTGAAGAAAAACGCTTGTTCTGCAGGGTAAAAGTGAAAATAGACTTTTTCAAAGCTTGGGCAAAAAGAAAAGGAATTGTTTCAAATCTTTCGATGCGTGTTCAAAGTTATCATTCGGTATTTATTTCTGTTTTCTTACACTATATATCTATATCATTTTTTATATTTTCTTTCTTTCTTCAAAACCGTTTTTCAAAGATAAAACGGAAATTCGAATAATGTCACCTTTTTTACATTACTTTTTATTTCTTTCTCATTCAATTCGCTTCAGTTTCTTTCTTATATATATATATATATATATTTATATTTCTCCATTTTTTTAGTTTTACAAGAATTGTTGAGATATTTTCTCAGTTTCCAGTTCTTTTTGCTTCTATAAATGCTATTATTTTTTTCGGAGAATAAAACCGACATGATACTATAGAGAAATGATAAATAATATAGAGTTATATTTTCATTTTGAGATTTTATATACTCTCAACTTCTTGAAGTCTTTAATAAAAAATTCTAGATCGTAAGGCTGAAGGCGAAATAAAATATTTAGCTAAGTCTTCTTGAAATATGGTTTGACATTCTTCATAAAAGTGTAGCAAAGAATTTTTGCTTCCGGTTCAGATTAGTTGAAGCAAACAAAGTAAATAATATTTTATAAAAAGAAATAAAATAATTTAACAAATGCGTCTAGACTATATTGAAAAATAAAAATGAATTTTAATCTGTAAATTGTATTGCCTTTTAACAATTTTTTAATCAAGATAATGAAAGAAGTTAGAAGAATAAAAAATACTTTTTTTTAACTAAAGCGTAAATTAAATTATAATTTTTATGAAAAGGTTAACATTATTAGAACTTTTACAGAGAAAAAATGGTAATTTGTAATAATTAGAATTTTGTTACATTTATTCATTTAATCACCTGACAAAAATATATAAATTAGGGATAATTATTAAAAAATGCACCTGTGGGAGCATGAAATTTCACGCCTGAATTTTTATTATAATTTATTAATTTATTGCATAGATCTTATTTTCATGCATATGAAGCAGAGAAAATTTAATAAATGTTCTTAATATTCATTAAAAAACATTTTTTTATTCAAATGCGTCCAAACTTTTCTCAACAAATTTAATTTTTTAAATTCTAATTAAGTCAAAACAATACACATTTTATAAAATCTTATTAGTTTAGGTTATCTTTTAATATTCATAGATAAATTAAAATATTTATAATTTTGTAACTTTTTTGTGATGTATAAAAGAATAAAAAATAAAAATAATTTATTATTATTTTTGTTTTTACAATTTATTTCATTTCAATTTCTTTTTCAAAGAATGATGCTGCAACTTTCGCAACATGTCTCTTGTTAAACTGTTGCATAAAGTTTATAGAAAATTTTAATTAAATTTTTTATTTGAATTTGGGTATTAAAGTTATAGTATTGTTTTTTCTTGTACTAGCTTCTAAACTCTATTAAAAACATAGCTAAATCTCCTATAGTTTGTGACATTCATTAATAGAATATTTTAGTTTGACTAAACACATGGTTTTGTCTCACATTTATTGTTTTATCTGGAACTGAGAAAATTGATCTCATGGCAATTCTGAAATAAAAAAAAATAGCGTAAAATAATTTTTAAAAAATCCGGTAAGGGTTCTTTCTTATGCTATTTTTTAAATCAAATATGCTAAGTTAAAAATGTCGACATCCTGGCAAAGAAATAGCGAGTTTTCCTCGTGATCTAGACATCCTAGGTTCAAGTTCTGTTTCGGAACTGATTGTTATATTTTGTTCTATCTATAAGGTGAGTGGTTTCCCCTTGTAAAAAGAGAATGTGTTGAGTGCGTAGCAAAAGTCGCACTCTTGGCCTAGTTGGCGCTGCTACAAAAACTAGAGATGCTAATTAGGTTTTAATTGCTGACTACCTCTGAGAGACTAATCATGGCAAGTGCCTTAAGAAACAACAGCAACAAGTTAAAAGTATTAAGCAGGAGAGCTCTGTGAATATTCCTATTGCTTTAATTATACCTAAATGCTATTCTGGACGCTGATCCTATATTTTACAACCATTCTCTCTCTTATGTAAGATCAAAACTTTCCTTAAAAATAAAATTTGTTCAAAAGTGTTGTTGTTACTTAAGACATTTACCATGGGTAAGTCCCCCGCTGATACAGGAGCACATTTAAGCCTAAAGAAGCGTCTCTTGTTTTTGAAATAGCGCCAACTAGGGCTAAGAGTAAGACTTAGCTAAACATTCATCTCAGTCGCTTGCGCAACCCCTTTTTACATGGGGGTACAGTCACTCATCTCATTGATAGCACACAGAAGAGCAACCATGTCCAAGCCCTGGACTCCGAGAACACAAGGAAGACGCGCAACCACTATGCCAGAAAGACGGCATTTGTACAAAAATAAATCTGACAGGTATTAAAAATGAATGCTGAAAGTACAGAAGGCCAACGACTTGGCACAGTGGTAGCGCATCACCCCGAGACATAGTTTTTATTTTTCTGTTCTATCGGTGATATGTTTGAATGTGCTCCCCTGTAAAAAAGGGCTGTTCTAGCGAATGTGATGCGTGAGCAGCTGTTCTGTGTGTTATGTCTTCATGCAATGCATTGTCTACTTCTGTCAGGCCCGTGTAATACTTAATGGGGCATGGGGATTTCTAAATATTTAAAAATGAAATTACAGCATGAAATTGTATCTAGAATGGCATGAAAGACTATATAAATATTAAATGAAATATTAAAATGTAATTTAACATTATTGTACAAATACTTAAAAAAAGGTTATTATAATTAAAACTAATTTAAAACCCCTTCAATGACTTAATGAAATTGCAGAATTGATGATTTTTGTGAGCCCTTTTTAGCACATAAATGAAAGCTTGAAATCCGGATGCTTGAAGAGTATAAGATGATTAATTGGAATGTAATCGAAGACAAATATCTTATACATTTGTTTTATACATTCTGGAATAATCTCACATTCATTTTGGCATTCATAAGTTAATTAACAGCCCCTGCATTCTGATTAAGGCAAATTATAGCACCTCATTGAGTATAAAGCTTTCATATTTAAACACTGAGAATTACTATCTTAAATACAAGGTTGGTTTCTCTCAATTTTTTAGTGTATTGGTAAGTAATATGCATTCCAAAAAATCAGCATTTTTTCAATTTGAAAAAATGACGCGTTTCTATTATTTATATAGAACACTGTGACGTGCCAGAACATCATAATTAATGAACTTTATAGTACCCAGACTTTTAATGAAGAAAAGGTGTGGATCAATGTAGAGATTTAATACAAAGAAAGGGGTGAAAACTATAGTGGATATACGGTTGTAGACGAAGAAAGAAGATGTCAAAAGCTAGAATTGTGATTAGTTTAGAACAAATTTTGCAGTTTACAAAAATAAAATCAAGAAAGAAAATGCAAATAAAAAATATATAAATACGGTTTAGTAGTTGAAAAGGATATATTTAAGCATCAACATCTCGAAGATGTTACAAAGATTGCAGATAAATTCAAGGTGCTCTATAATGGAATTTATTTTTTATATATAATATCAAAAAAATTTCAGCCTTATTGTTTTAAACATTCTAAAATATAATTCACGATTTTTATGTTTTTCAGGCCAAAAAGTGATTCATATGATAAGGTTAAGAAAATATTCAAAATATTTTGGATATCATACATGTAACAAAATATAAAAAATGACATACATAAAAACCTGCAGATTACTATAATAGAATATTTTCCAGAAACTAAATGGATGACATTGGTGCTGCCACTATAAATATTTTTCTTTCACAAATAGATAGATTAATATAGATTCTTGTAATTATTAATTCAAAAATCATAACAAAAGTATTGGAGACAAATGTTTGTAAACACAATTTATCTAATGGAAAACTAAGTAATTAAGAATAATAAACACTAACAAATACATAAATTCAATAATGTATTACATGAAAAGCAAATCACATTATCATAAATATAAAAAATAAAAAGAAGAAAATGTTCTCTGAATATGTGCAAATTCTTTAAAAGATAATAATATTAATTCTGAAAAACATATTTCCTTTATAAAAATTGTTAGAAAAGCAATACATTAAATATAGATACTGAAGTAATACCTATTTTCTAAACAAACATCTCTAGAGAAAGATATTTCCTTGAAAGAGTAAAAAAAAAAGGTGAAATAATGTATAAAGACTTATAGTTTTTTAATTTGGCTCAAATTCGCATAAAAATAAAGCAATCTTGGATAATAATTTTACAAAAATAATTAATGAAATATATGCACCTTTTACAAATTAAATTTGATTCTTAAAAAAACATATTGGGATAATTATAATTATGAAAAGCAGAGAATATTATTCTATTTTCATTGCAGAATTTCTTTCTATTATAATTATCTATTTCTTTAAAAAACAGTCGGCCATCTGAAGATTAAATATTCATATTCAGATACCGAATCTAAAACCTAGATATATCCTTGTTTCATAGTAACAGGCTTCCCTGATCAAAGTCACTTTCATAGCTTAAAATGTCTTGACTACTCCATTTTGAAAGAAATAACAGCACGCATTCTCTCTTTATATCGCTTCAACCATGTGCACGCGTTTTTTTATTAAAGCTTAATACTTCAAAAGGATAAGTTTAATTTAAAGTCGTGGTCGCTAAAAGCATTTTCTTTTCTGAAGAAGTTTCAAGGATGGAAATTTATTCATTGCAGAGGAAAAGTTTCTTCTTTTTTTATTCATTGAATTATTTTCCATCACTCTTTAGATTAAGATTTCATTCACTTTACTATTAGAAATTGCTTTAAAATAAGTTAAGTACTTGTTCTTTAAGGGGTTGCTTAAAAAATAATTCTGATCATTTTCTGAAACAGTGAGAAAAATTGCAATGACTGAAAACCGAACTAGTACTTAAATGTCAATGAAATAAAAATGCTAATTATTTTGCTTTTCCTAAGTCATTCATTTAAATTAGACTTGCATATTTTAAAAATCATGTTTGTTTTGTTACAAATCTTTAATAGTTTCTACTCCTTAATTTTTAATTTAGCTTTTAATTTATTTTCAATTACCTAAAGTTTAAAAATACTTTATTGTGTTTATTTCTACTCTTCAAGGTATACATCTGCTGAATTTGGCCTATATAGATCAAACAATGTGACTTAACATATGCAGGATATTTTATTATTCGTAGGTATTTACATAATTTGAAATTATAAAAAAATCATTTAGATATTAAGGAGAAAAACTTTGATTTTTTAAAATTTCATTGGTATATCGTTTATTTGACATTATTCAATTTCAATGGCATATCACTTATTAATTTCATTGGCATATCATTAATATTTCATGTGCCATGTTTTCTAAAATAGAGTAAGTTTTAATCAAAGACTTTTTTATGTAGTAACCGTCATGCCTATTATTTAACTTAATTTAATACCACACCACACCTCCATTTCTTGGGGTTATATGACCCCTTTTCGGTTTGGTATGAATGTAGGTAGATTTTATTAAAAAAATTAAAAAAAAAACTACTTAGCTATTATTTTGAAAGAAACAAAATACGAAAACACATAATATAACAAGAAATTATAAAAACTAGAATGAAGAATATCTGAAGTACAATAAAACTGGATGAATGAACTAAACGAACCAAATAAAGTGCAGTGAAAATATATGCCCATCTTAAAGATTTCAAAAACTAAAAGTAAATATTTCTATAAAAATCTAGAAACTTTATGATATAAATCAATATTAAAAATTAAATATAGGTCAACAATTTGAAAAAAGTTAAATAGATCGAAAAATATCTTGAAAATTTTAAATGGAACAATGGAAATTTATACTTGGGCTGAGAAACAAACAAACATTGTCACCTTCTGGCTCAACAATGTTTGGGGTGACTCAAACATTGTCACCTCTCTGGCTGAGAAACAAGCAATGACACATTGAGAGTAAAATAACTGTCAATATGTGACTATGAGGAATGAGTTTTCTGAATTCAAGAATATACTAAAAATTGAAAAATAATGTATATTTCGTTGGTATATTTCCGATTATTATTATACTTCACTATCTTTTACAAGGCACCTTTTTATATTCTTATCTTCCGAGAACAAGAGAAACAAAAGAAAAGTATCTTTTATATAAAAATATTAAATAGATATTGATAAACATCTTTTTTTTTAAATTTTTAATTCACTATAATCATTTTAAAGAAAATCATGCCTCGAGAATAAGAGACACACTTAATATATATGTAATATCTTACAGAAAACCTTGAAATAAAATGATGAATTTCAATTTTTAATAAAACAATATTTTGCCTGAATAATGCAATTTTGCATTTTAAATAAAGTCTATTTTATTGCTAGCTTATAAATTGTTTTCAAATATGGAATAAAAAAGTTAGAAAATAATGCAACAACGTTTTCAATAAATATTTTTAAAGATTTATAAATAAAAATATCCATATCAATTTTAAAATGCTCGTTGAATATATCTCGCTTGTAAGTAACTGCACCTGATTTCTAACAAATGTAACATTTTTCTTAATTTAAATAAATATTTATTTAATTCAAATGTGGCTGCCTTATCAGAGAAATTTATTTATTATAACTTATGTTATTAAAAAATATCAAATGAAAATCAAAGCTATTATTTTCCCTGCATTTCTATTCTTTCAACTTAATGACATATGACTTTTGAAGACATGCGATTACCATTAATTTTTTTAAATAAGGAAATCAAATCAATTGTTAATTTGTTATCAATTTCATAAAATAATATCAATCTAATTAATCACTTTAAATTTAACAAACTGTTTAAATGTTTTAAAATTAAACCAATGCAACTAACAGACGAAAATTTCGGAGAATGACATTGTGAAAATATAATAAACAAACAATGAAGCATTTTCAGGTACTTCAGTCTTATTATCTAATTCCATTCTTTTCCAAATTTCGATAATATTATAATGAAACCTCAACTTAAAATGAATAAAATTACTTTTCGAGTACTTTGACAGCATTGTTACTTTATATAAAAATCAAATTAAAAAAACAATGGACTCTAAAATAAGTGAAAATGGACAAAATCATAAAAATTTATTTTAATCGCTTCTTTAATAAATATGTGTTTATACTCAACTAAAATAAGGTTATAAAATATATTGCACAATAAAATAAATATTCAGAGAGCCTAATTAATAGGAAAATATATCTTGAGAGCCTTTTCGAAATGATATTGTATTTAGATTTAAATATATCTAGATAAAAATGATAACTTTAAGTAAAAATTTTACTTATCTTTTTGTACATTAATTTTTGAAATTAATTTTGTTGCTGGTAAATTATTTTTTGAAAAAAAAATTAAATATAATTTTTCATACAGATTTTCATCAAACGTTAAGAGACAGGCTAAGCAACTACTTTTTAACTAAAAGTAAACAGGTTATGCACTTTATTATATGAGTTATTGTAGATAGTTAAAAGCCTATTTTAATTTTTTAAAAAAAGTATTAAAATTCTTATCAAAATCAAATGTGAATTATAACATTTCTAAAGGCATCATAATTTAATTGGAATTACTAAATGACACACAGTTTTATTCCAAAGAAATTTATATTAGATCATAAGGACAAAGAATAGAAAAAAAACTCTCTAAGAATATTTTGAAATATAAATATATATCTATATTTATCTAAACCTTTTTAAAATAATATATTATATTTTGAAGTTTTTTTAAAGAAATAAGATGCTTTTATATCTCTATCTATCTATCTATCTATCTAGTGAATAATTCTGAAGAGCCTAATAGAGTTCACTGTGTCCTTAATAAATTAAAAAATAAATAAATGAATATTAAAAGAAGAATAATAACTGATACGAATATTGTAAGTGTTAAAAGTCTACCACATTGTGAATTTTAATCAGTCTTTTACTTTTAGGTTCTCATTTAACGAAATTAACTTCATAATGTCACTCTCATCTGTCACTTGTACTCCATTAGATCGCAAACGCCACTCTGGTTAATCTCATTGGATGGTCTATAAATGTTGAAAAGCAGCCACTTCAGGGCCAATGAAACAAGAAACTCGGGGAAGAATTCGGCGGTGAGAATAAAATGGATACATAGGGAAACGGAGACGCATCCGTCAGGCAGATGCCAACCGAAGATAACATTCCTCCGAGAATGGAAAGAAATAACCGGAAAAGAGTAAAAAGGAAGAAGAAAAATAAGCAGTGGTTGAATTCCCAACACAATTGAAGAACTTCCAAATCCTGTCTTTCTCCTGCTATCTCGGGTTTCATTGCAAAGATGATTAATGTGGTGGGCGCGAACAACGGAGGAGGATATGGACGCGGGTGGGCCGGTTTTCAAGAGGAACCAGACAACTCAATCTACCGAGATGGGTTATCTACCCGCCGGAATGGAAACAGGGATTTTTCCCAGTTATGACTGGTGGTGGTGTGTTGTCATCTGTACTGAGACATCGCGAAATGATTATTTGTGGTTTGAAATGTGCGTGTGGCCAGAAAAGGCAATATCATTTTTTTTGTTCCTCCCTACCTTTGAGTTACCAAGAAATAGTAGGATGTTCTTGAAGTATTTTATGATTGTACCGGGAACTTTTTGTTCTAAGAACCGCTGAGGGAACTATTTCCGACATGCTTTTCTTTCTTTCTTTACTCTCGCTTCGTGGTTTAAGGAATTTTTATTTGTTAGAATTTTGTTTTAATTACAGAATAGGATTCCGAAGCCGCACTGGAAAATAAATCTTTTATTTATCTCGCTTCTTTTCCAACAGTTTGGTTAGAAAGTCTTTTACTGAGAATTTAAGATCTGTAATTAGTACGCTGATTTTGCAAAAATGAAATAAAACTTTTAGTAATCAGAAAATATATCAAATATTTAAAAATATATATTATTAATTCTTAGATGCGAAATGAAATAAAATTTATGGCTAATATAAGTAATAATCGGATTATTTAATATAACTAGTAATATGATAATTGACTATATTTTATATATGATAATAGGCTGTAATTTGTATATGATAATGGCTTGTAATTTGTACAATTTGTATAAGATAATGAACTGTAATTTTATAATGTGAATATATATAATGATAATGAATTGTAATTTTTTATCATTTGTATTTGATAATAAACTGTTATTTGTACTATTTGTATGCGATAATGGACTGCAATTTGTATAATTTGTAATATTTTAATAGTTTAGAGAATGATATGCATAATTATACCATTTATTAATGATCTTCGCAATTTATCTGTTTTCTAAACAATGTATTGCAATTCTTCCGAAATACTTTTATAAAGTGATTTAAATTAGAAACATATATTTATGAAATTCTAGCTTTGCATTCTAGTTCAAAATACATAAATCATTTTTCAAAATTAGTCATGCCTATATTTTTTTTTCTTTTTTCTTAATATATGTGGGTGAATATAAAATAACAAAAACGATTGCTAAAAGGTGTATGAAGTAGGGATGGCGTTTAAATTTATTCAATTATAACTTGATTTTCTGCGCATCGGACACAAAAAATTAATAGGTTAGTCTACTAGTTAATATGCTTATTATAAGTATTATTAAGTATATTTATATTAAGTATATTACTTAAGTATATTTATATTGCCCTTCTCTGTTCCAAGATTCACAATATTAGGAAATTTATTAAAGTTAAAATAAAAGGAATGTAAAAATACATTCAGAATCAAATAAAAAAAATATAACTATGAATGAAGACTAAACTTACTTTCTCTTAATTTTTCTTATATCTAAGTTATAAATTGTAACATTTAAAATCAATTAAATGTATATAAATGTTAAATATGCAAATGTGCTTAAAACCAGTCAAATTGATAGCTTGATTTTGTGCTTAAAATCCAATAACTCGGTGATTATTTATCAAGTGTCTGGTATTCTTAAGAAATGAGAACCAAATATACAAAGATATATGATTTTTTTTAAATATCGGTGGAGTGTTATTGCTAATCTCAACAGACAAGACTGAAATTTCCTTCTACAGAATTATGTGTGGGATTTAATCATTTTTACTCTCTTCCTCCCTTATACAGGAACACAAAAGAAAACAATTAGAAAATTACTACATGGTATAATTATTTCAAAACATTGATTGATATACATATGAAAATTCCTAAGTAATCGATTACCTTTTATTGTTTATCTATTAATATAAGTATACATTTTTTTATTTAGAAGAATGTTCTTTTTTGAAACGTGTTTGAGCCAATGTATTTCTACAAATAAAAAAAGATTTTTTTTACCACAAGATCTTTCAACAAATGTAGTTTTTTGATTTTGATAGTTTAATAATTTATTTTTAAAGATTACCAACATATTTCCTAAAAACAGAATTTTTAACCGCACGATTTTTCAATGGATGTAAGTTTAAATTTTGATAATTTAATAATTTATTTTTTCCAAATTATAAAAAAAAGTAATTGTAAAGATAATTAAAAATAGTTTTTAAATTTATTTTTGAGAAAATGTACAAATATTCAACTGTTATTATTACATAGAAATTTTTTTAATGAAATGACCAAAAGCTTCGACTTAAAGGACAGTTAAAATTTTCAAAACTTAATCTTTTCTTGAATACAAAATAAACTATAAATGTTTGAAGACAAAATGATCAAATTATTTTCGAATGTTCAAGTGCATTAGACAGTAAGCTTGTTAAAATGTCACACAAACCATTCATTAATAATCCGGCGATGTCAGATCGCAAAGTATCAGGTGACTCACAATTCCAATTCCGATTTGTAATATGATTACATTTATTTTAAAGTAATGAATGCTAAGCATTCGCATTCCCAATATGAATATCTCGAAATCGACTTCAATGGATTTGCAAACGGAACCAACAAATCTTTGGAGATATGATTAATGTGAAAACTATCCTATAAAGAATTTCTCTGAAATTAAGGGAACCTGGAATATAATTAAGTATTAGTTTTCCATATTTCGAAGCCAGTTCTCAGCGTAATAATAGTCACTAAATTATAAAGGAATTTAAAATATTTTTTTCTGTCGTCGAGGGATATTATCGTACAATCAAGTTATGCAGAGGTACCCGAAAATTGTAAAAGATTTGCATATAAATTGGAAAATTCTTTTATTTATTATGGAGGCTCGCATTTTCTAAATTCCAGTTTCTGAAACTATTCAGGTCATCAATTCCACGTTATTTCTATCTTCGGCATTCTTTATAATGCGTAAAGATGTTTTTTTTCTTTAATTTGTCTTCTTTGCACTCTTTTCATTTTGTGCTGAAAATTGGATCCTTAAATGAACGTAGGTGTTTTTAAAGTTTTTTTAAAAAGGAAATTTATTTTATTTTTCTTGATCTTAAATTGCATTATCAGTTTCATTTTTGAGATTTATAAATATTATTATTCATAACAATATTTTTTTACTGAATTCTTAATAAACGCATAATTCTTGAAGAAATATAGTCGGAGGATAAGTAAATTATAGTTCAAATTTAATCTAATTCTATAAATTTTAGAAATTATAATAATATTTGAATTTATTTTAATTTCGTGATTTCGGAAAATCTAATATAAATTACAGTTGAAGATTGAAAAGAATTTTTTTAATGTATTCAAGACTTATGAAATCTCTTCTTGATAATTTTTTAAAATATATATTTCATTTAACGTTATTTTTGTTTTAAACATAAAAAAAGTTTTAGTTTAGGTGAATAAATTTAAATATTTCCCATTTGATTCAGTTTTTTTAAAAAAAAGGCTGGCTTTCCTTTATTGTAATTACATATCGTATTTTAATTTTGGTAGTTTATTACTAATTTTTAATACTACTTACTAAATTTTAATGAAAAAGTTAATGCCATTTTTAACCCAAAAAAGCTACTCAAAAATATGTTCAAACTCTGAACGTTATACTGTATTAAATATAATATTGTAAAAAAAAATTACTATTCTCCACTTTGCTATGTAAAATTTTTATTATCTGTAAAACAAATCCATAAATGTTTAGAACTGATTTCCAGTTTTTTAATTCTTTTTTTTTCTTTTTACGCTTATTACAATTTTAATTTTCAATAATATAAATGACTTTCTGAATTTAGAGAATATCTATGTATGATATTTCTGAAGCGTGTTCTTTCGATTCAATTTTTTTCCTGTTGGAAATGAACAGCATTATAGTCGGATATTGCCGAATTAAAAATATATATATATTTATGCTTATCTGAACTTTCTTTCTCTTTCTATTCCATGAACATTAAAAGTTACTATAATAATTTCATGTGTTCCGTTTATAAGATAAGTAAACGTTATTAAATCAATACTTTGCTCTCAAGCAAAACGATTCTTTTATTGGAATTTCCAAATATTTCACTTAAACTGCCACATTGCAAATGAAATCACTTCTCGTCAACGATTTCGAGTTTATTAGTTAATATATGTATAGTTAAGAAAACCAAATAAATAAAATGATTAAAATGAATAAAAACTCATTTAAAATAATATATTATATGATCTTGACAATAGTTCAATTTCTTAATCAAAGGAGTCGCACAAGAAAATATTTAAAAATTAGAAGAAAAAGAAAAGAAATAACTTTCAGAATTTATTGAAAAAGTTAGTATTAAGAAGTGTAAAGTAATTTTTGAAATCCTTTAAGAGAAGCACATTTTGCCTGGTATATAAATTTATTAATATTTGAAATAAATAAAAAAAAACCCTAAGGAGTAGTAACAATCCATAAGCAACATAATGCTTCAGAAAATACATTTATTTAACATTGAATTTAAAAAAAAATACTTTTAATAATTTTTAATTAAAAATGGGTTTATGTCATCAACTTTTTTAATTGTTAAAAATAATTAAAAGTTAAGAAGTTAAAAAATTCCTTGTGAGCGAGCCACAAAAACACCATCTTACATTTTTAATTTCGGCTGACATTATAACGATAAAATTTGCATTAACAAAAGAAGCATGTACATTTCCCAAGATATAATTCTCTTGACATCTGCCTTAAAAAACAGTGAAGGAGCCAAATAGTACATATCCACATACATATCCATGCATTTAAGTGAAACCCATAAGCGTACTTTCCAAAAATTTTTGGTGCTATAAAAAATATAAAACCAGCTCTCAATGGCAGTATAACTTTATACCTGATTATTACTTCTTATTTGTTTTCGAATTAAGCTTTTTCAAAATCAAATAATTATTAAAGTAAAAAATCAAATGCATACAGTTAACGAGGAAAATAAAAATGTGATATAAAACATTTAATTAAACTTATTTATATCAGATATTTTTTTTTCAAGAATTCCACGTCATTTTTTATTTGATTGGTTAAGAGATTCTGGAGTGAAGTTTATATCCAAATTCGAAACAAGGCTCTGATTGTAAAATATTTTACGGGTGACACAAGACATTATTAAAATACCATACATCGGAATTCTTCCAAATGCTTTTTCAGATAATGTAATCAGTGTTTCAATAAACATTTCATCATAACCATCTTTTCAACGGGCAAGGGATTTCTTTGATGCTAAATTCTGAGTGTGAACTGAATAATATAGCGATTTAGAATAGTCATTATTTTACTTACTTAAAATTTCAATCAATGATTATTTAAATGAAGCAAATCTATTTCAAGGTATATCTCTGACTAACTAATCAATTAAAGAAACTGGGAGGAGGAGATTATTTCTAATTTTTCTTCAATTTTAAATATTTTGAAAGGATCCGATTTCTAAGTAATTTATTTCACACTATTTCATACAGTTGCATTGCAGTTTCCTTAATTTCAAAACAATTTATTTAATTCAATTGTAATGCAATTTATTCCATATAATTGCAATACAGTTTATTACTGTCAATTGTAATGCAATTTATTCATAAAATTACTATACTATTCTTAGTTAATGGAAATACAATTTATTTTAGCCAATTGCAGGACAATTCATTTTGATTAAGTGAAGTGCAGTTTATCTCTGTCAATTGTAATAAAATTTATTTTAGTCAATTGTAATGCAATTTATTTCAGTCAATTGTAATACAATTTATTTTAGTCAATTGTAATGCAATTTATTTCATTCAATTGTAATACAAATTATTTCCTGCAATAGTAATGCAATTTATTTCATACAATTGCAATCGTAACTCAACTATAAGAACGTCTTCAAGTTAGTAAAAATACGAAACAATAATTATAAATTAAGCTAAATTGAAACTATTTCTTTTGGAATAAAAATCGTTTATAGTATATATTTTTGATTTACTTTCCGAAAAAATTCATTTTATAACTTTTCATTTTCACTTTCAAAGCGAATACAATTTGATTCATTATTAATTTCAATCAAATCATGGAATTAAAAAGGTTTTTATGTGAACATAAAAAAAAACCCTTTCTAAAACTGCTTTTTAAACGCGAGAATAAGAACCGCAGAAAATCTATCAATTACTTTAAAAAACTGAAATGCCCGAGTTTAATTTCTCCATTTTACTTCAATTTTCAATTTCCTAAAGTAAAGCCCCGAGATCTGCTGTTGACACTGATCCGCACCGCAGAGCTGAGAAGGAGATTTGCAGCTAACTGTAACATGACGTCAGCAAAAGCCCATTTATGGTAATTCGTCCAAGCCTTCTGCCAGATGATTTAATAAGTAATGGAATTCACAGTTCTTGAAACGCGCAGCGAAGTCTTTTCAACACTGGGCCCGGTGAAATAATTGCTTTGCTCAGACTCTTCGAGCCCTGTCACTAGCGACCCATTCGGGACACCATAATATTCCGAAGAAGGAGAAATGTGTCCCGATCACGTGATTCAGCGTCATCAGTCTTCATTACCATGCATCTAAAATTTCATAAATGTTTACAACGGTGTCATGTGCTGTTTCCACGGCGCGGTCCCTTCTACGTCTGCTACCTATAAAACCCATTATTTTTACAGCATATGGGGATGTCAGTGGTTAAAAGGATTTACGCCGCCGTATCAGTTCTCGACAAGTTAATATCCTTTGCTTTAAGGGACTCACTTTAAATCTCTTGTGGGTTAAGAATAGCGAGAAAAGTAAAAGATTTACTTGTGCCAACTCTGCCTTGATCGATTTACTAAACATTGCTCTTTTAGTTAGGACTCTGGCCCGTCTTTATTTTCGTAATAAAAGATGGTTTTATGAATCTATAGTAATATTACTAAATTTGGGAATTAATATTCGACATAAAATATTTTTTGGGGGAGATTTATGGATATTTATAATCAAAAAATATGCAATCTTCGTAATTATCATTTGCCTGAGAACAGATTACGATAAATTAATCAGACTGGGTAATAATTTTACTCAGAAGCCTCTTTCATGAGAGGTTGTGCTTGAATCCCCGATTAGAATATATGTCCTCAGTAATGTTAAATTCGATCTCAATTTAGTATGACATTGAGTAAATCTTAATCAGTACTTCAGTTAAATATATGACAGGACTCTCTACAAGGTTTGAAATGTGCCTGTGTTGATCAGCAATAATTAACAAATTTAATCAAACGCATTGTGTTTTTTAATAATAATAAATCAGTCACTTCAATTATTTATAAGTAAAACTTGAGAAAGTCCTGTTTTTTAACGTTAAGAACTATAAAATAATTCCTTTATTTCTCCTTAATCTTCATTATTGGTACTTCTTACAAAGTAGATGAACCAATATCATTATCATATTTGACTTAAAATATTTCTTTATTGATGAAATTCATTGATATTTACTGCCAAGAACCTTCATGATATCATTTTCGTGAGAATTGAGGGCAATAGATAAATTAGATTAAATATTACCATTTATTATGAATCATCTATCAAAAGAGAATATGCCCTTTAATCACTAATTCGAATATATATTCTCAATAATTCTTAAATTGAGTATTAATTTCGTATAACTCTGAGTCAACCTTAATCAATTCATCCTTCATTTATTAAATAACTAAATTCTCTTTAAGGATAAGTTAAATTAGTAAGTCTGAAGTGTACGTATGTTATCACTAATAGTTTACAAAGCAATCAAAATGTTTCGTTTTCTAAGTAATACTAATTTATGATAATAATTTGAGTAATAATCTGTTACTTCAATGCCTTCGTTGAAAAATTGAAGAGCAGTATCATATATTCATGAACAAAGAATAATAAGATCAACCCTTCAGTTGTTATTAATCTGCGATATTGATGATTTTTATTAAGTATATTTGCCAATATTATTATTATATGTAACTTAAAATTCATTCATACTTACTATCAAAAGCATAAGCATTATTAAGGATGTCATATTTCAGAGAATTAAATGCGATAGATTAATTATGTTAGATATTGATATCTTTATTAGATATGACATATGATTAGATATTACTTTACTCTGAAGCCTTCATCATAAGAGGTCATACCTTTGAATCCTTGGTTAGAATGTATATTGTCAATAGTGTTCAAATTGTTTCTTAATTT
The DNA here is from genome assembly GCA_026289955.1 of Argiope argentata. Lineage (NCBI taxonomy): Eukaryota > Metazoa > Arthropoda > Arachnida > Araneae > Araneidae > Argiope > Argiope argentata. Next base: position 2,291,841 of record JAOUZG010045189.1, on the reverse strand, counting down.
TTAGTAATTCTGCTCTTATGAAATAGATATCATCACGTATATGTATCACTAATAACTCAAAAACTTCATGATATGTTGACTTTTTTAAGTAATAATAAATGAATCACATCAACGCTTTCTTTCAAAATTTTGAGAACATGGAGGGAACAAAAAAATCTTTAGAATAATGACTATAAAATCATTCTATTAACTACCTATTAATTTAAACGTTTTAGTAATATGATAGAGGTTAAACTTTTTGCATTGTTAATCATATCACTTATTAATATTGAACATAATCCATCTGAGAATTTTAATTATCACTTTTGCAATGGGAAAATTCTAGCAATAGGAAATTGGGGCATTTACATGATTTTTTTAGAAGATGAGATAAATCCACACATATAATTCATAAACAATAGATAAGTTTTTAAAACTTCTTATTTGTGTTTTCTTTTGTGGTAATGAATGATGTCTCTTTAATAAAAATAATTAAAAACTTACATTTAATTTCTTTTATTATAATCCAGTGGTTATTCACTATTCTCGTGCAGATAATAACATTTTTATTTTTCAACCACGGATTTTTGTTGACGCCACAAACCTCATTCCCAAAACAGCACCATGTTCTGACATGATAAAAATCTGTAATAGTTTTATTATTAGAATATTATAAAATTTTCAAAAGCAATAATCAGTAATTACTTAATTTCAGACAACAGGTGAGTGTTTGACAGACAATGCTTAACAAATACAAATATTTAAAAATAGTGCAGAAAATTGAAGAGAAATCAAAATTTCATCATAAAATGAAGAAATTTATTCTGAACTCTCACACAAACGGTAAGCAATATTTTCCTGATACTCTTCTTTGCTTTTAGATTCATTACATTGATGATTTAACAACAGTAGAAAAAAATATGCTAAATTTCTTTTACAGAAGTACTAGATGATAAAAGTCACATAACTTCAAAAGGAAATATATCACATCAAAGGCTTTTACTTTGTTTCTAATTTTTATTCTTCATAAGTGCATAATTCTTTAAATGAACAAATGAATGCTTTATTTTTATATTAGATATTTTTATAAGTGCTTTTGCTTTGATTTATACCTCACAGAATAATGAATGAATGTATTTTGAATCTTGTTTTAATTATTTTATAATCCCCATACTATCATGCATTTTACAGATCTATGTTTATTCTTTACGTAATGATATTTCATGGAAGTAATTTTGTGTTTTTGTGAACATTCTGCACTCTATTTTACATATTATTTTTGGTACAATTATTTTTATTTATTAGACTTTCAATTTTGCATAACTGCTGCACTTTACTTGAAGTACAATTAAGATTTAATATGCAATACAATATTTACAAAAAAAAAACTTTTATATAATTATATTGTATTTTCACATTGAGCATATAAAAAAATCCTAATATTTTACTTTCACCTTTTTTATTCCACAAATAGATACATCAAAGCAACTTTGTAAAGTACCGATACTTTAATAAGATTTATTCAATGTCAATTTTAATTAAATATTTATTTAAGGGACATTTTAATTAAATTTGAACTAAATTTTAAATTTTAATGATATTTAGAATTGTTCCTCGCACTTTTATTGTGTCTTAATATCTTTATAATTTTGTTAGACTAAAAAAATATAACATTACCCGTTTAAAAAAAAATGTGTGAAATTTTTTATTTCTGTAGATATACTGACTATATACTTAATTTGTAGGAAGACATTTTTAAAATTTAGTTTATTTAAAGAATCAGAGTGGTTTTATTGCGATTTAAAAATGAATAAACATTTGTTTTATTTCAGTTCTTTAAACCCAATTTTTAAAATTCATTTTGCAAAGACTATATAAAACAGTATGAACAATTTCTTAAAATTCTAACAATAAAGTCTTGAATGAAATTATCCATGCGATAGAAGTTGAGAAGTATTTTGCATCTAATTACTAAATTATTTGATGTCAGTTTGTTGTCAAATTGAAGTTGGGAAACTTTATTCTGAAACATAATAGCATCTTTATTTTAAAATAGAGTTTATTAACCCTAATTCTTTCCCATGTCTTACAGAAGAACTTACTGTTTCTTTTTATTTTAATATTCCCCCGTCCCACAACAATCCATTTATGAAAAGATTTTTTTATTGTATTTGTTAAGAACATATGTTTGTGTATATTTTATTGTTCATCTTTATTTTATTGTATTTGTTAAGATCATATTAGATATATTTATTAAGAACCTGGAGTGTTTACACTCCAACCTGCAATTCCTCATCCTTCCTGCATATCACATGGTCAAATGCCATGAAAAAAAAATTTCTTGCATAATTCCTTATCTGGGCATTTTGTACTTTCGATTTGGACGCATTTTGATCAAAAGACTGAAATCAAAATTTGATATGTAATTATAACTCTCGAAACAATATCGCACACCAAATTTCATGTATTTAAGTTTTGTCGTTTTGAATAATAGGGTATGCCGAAATTTAAAATTAATATGAAGAGTCATATGATCAACACTTTGACATTTTTTTTTCAAAATTTAATGCTACAGATATTCTAGATTCCAAACAATTATAGCAAAATTTATCCACCTTTTAAAATTTACTGTGTTGTACACTTGTGCTGGGGTTAACAGATAGAAAATTATCTCTTTATGGCTTTAGTTCAAATTTTAAATTGTTGTTGTGCTCGAGTTAATCTTTACAACGAAAGGAGAGGCGCAGTAGCTTCTGAGGGAATGAACACCTGAGGGCAGAAGTTGGACTTCTAGCTCACACACGTCCTTTTACGGAGCGTACTTCCTTCATGCTTTCCATTCATTCATCCCCAGATCTTAATTTAGATCATGAACAGAGAAAGATCACCTCTGACCCAGAATCGCCTGTGGTATTACTTTCGACATCGAAGGTTTTGTGACCACGACATATTTAATGTGACTCATCCACTACATAAGCATGGAGAGCCTTCGCCTGGCAGGTTCGAACTCGCAGTCACAAGGATGCAAATCCAACGCCCTACCAATTAGGCTATTCTGACCCTATATTTTGAATGAACTAGAATATTAAAAATCTGGCTAAAATGCAGATTAAAAATTGTATCCGACTAGTTTAAAACGTTTTATAAGTTTCCGTGCTTGCAGACAGAGAAATACAATTACAAAAATGTAATTACAAAAATGTAAAATTTGTCAGATATGAAAACTTAAACATAAAGATTCGTCAAAATCTTGAGTTTGAATTTTGTGTTGTGACTTATGGCACTTTACAAAATTGTTAGCGATATAAGTTGAGTGGGCTTGACTTGTATTTTCAGTAGCGCTAACTAGGGTCAAGAGTACGACCTAGTTACTTCATGCGCCACATTCACTTGCTTAACCCCTTTTGACTGAACATTCACACTCATCACATATTGAACACAGAAGAAGAACAATCATACACAAACCGGGAAACGAACCCCACATGCCCAGATTACAGAACAAACTCTCAACCCTCTATACGTGGAAGACGACGGTTGAATTTTTTGATGATTACAATACTTTCAATGTATAAATTTCCCACAAAAGAAAATAAAAAAACTCCAAAAGATTTTACGAATTTTTAATTTTTATTTGTTATTTTATATTTTTATAACAATATTATAGTTCCAAGACCTAGCAAATAATAAAGCCTATGAATAGTTTTTCCTGGCCTAATAATAATTCATCATTTAATCAACTATTCATTCGTGAAATAATTTGGGTGCAATCGTTCGGATAATTTTTGAAATTTGCATTTAAAAAAATTGTATTCAAATGAAAGTATATTTAATATGATGTCTCCGATTGCGTTTATCATAATTTTTATCACTATATGCATAATATTTGTACTCCCTAAAGGTTTCAAATGTATCTTTGCTTTAATATAATATGAGTTTTGGCTCATTTACACCTTAGATACTTACTAATATGCATTATTTTCACACAAAAGTGAAATAATAATGCAAATGCTTTATAAGAATTCAAAGAAACAGTATAAAATATCTTTTTTTATAATATATAGATATTCCCACCATACAGATCAATTATTTCATACCTATAGTTTTGCACACCACTTGGGGAAATGCTTTGTTTTAGACAATTAAAATCAAAAGTTTCAATTTTTCTACGATATGTAAATATAATGTGTCAAGTGTCTTGACTCAAGTGATGATATTATTATTTTTTCTTATTTTATAACACTAGTTTATTATAAATCATGAATTGAGTGATAGATAACTATTTGTACATAAACAATCAAATGTCATTTTCAATTGAAACTCATTTCTCGGAGTTTAATCAGGATCTACTACAAACAGACTCCTGCCGGTATCAGCAACACACTACCGCACACTCCTTTCACTTCATCTCCTTTCAGCAGTGGGAATCAAGCAGCTAAGTGGAGGTTAGATTCAGGACGATATGATTAACACTGAAATTGGGAAAAAAATTAGTTTTATACTTTATATAGTTTAAAAATTATTTTGTTATATGGTATTAAAATTATTTTTTTAGTTATAAAAAATTACAACTATAATTAGTTTAATTTATTTAGTTTAGTTTTTGCTATAAATGTAAAAAAAGCATCCTGAAGTAAATACAAATTTGATATCGTAATATGTATAATTTACTGGGAAGAAAAACTATCATCATTTTCATGTCTATCATAATGTTGCTATTTATAATAAAAAATGCGTTTGGCGTTAAATATCCCTTAAAATATAGAAGTTTAATAATCTGCTCCTGTTTAATGAACTCGATGTATAGTTACTCAGCATAGTTACTCGGCACGAGCATCTAAAAATACAGCTTTTAATAACGTGTTGTCATTTCATTTACAAAAACAAAGCTTAAAAAATAAGTTAATGATTGTAGTAAATAAAAGCTTAAAAAATGTCATTTTGATCATGTGATTATTTCAAATGAAATAAATAGGAAATGGAATATTTTTTTAAACAACAAATTTCGAGACAAAGTGTTTTTGGGTCGTTTGCAATGCTAAAGTGACTCATTCGATGAAATAATTTAAATGAATAAAAATGTGATTTAACTTGCAAGAGCACGTGGTTCTTGGCCGTTCAAAAAGTGATGTTCTGACATGATACATTGAAATAATCATAGCAGATTTCATTTTAACATCTTTTTTTTTGTCTGAAAAATAGATGAATGCAATTTTTCTTAAACAAGTTTCACCGAAAAGCTTGTCTAGATCTTCTTGCCTCTATGTAGGCCTTTTTCATAATCAAAATTGAAAAATAAATGTATTAAATTTCAAAATGATGCATCCTCTTAATTGGTATCTGAAAGGTTACTAATGGGAAATAGATCAATCAATCTATTTGAGATATTTTACTCTATGAGGAAATTTTTAGAGATATATGACACAGAAAGAGATTTAGAGGTTAAAAAATTGACCTACCATATTTGTTTGAATTTGATTAAAAATTTACTAAAAGGTTTACTTTTATAGTTTAACTTTTCATTGACTATATCTATCCTCGAATCCTCTTCTTGAAATTTTCCAGCCGTTCCACCTTCTTGGTCTTGGATTTATAATGAATCACATAAAAGCATTTACAATGGATTTGCGAAACCATATTGAACTAAATCCAAAATTTGATAATTTTGACACGATTTCTATAAGAATGTTTTTCGGAAACAAATAGTAAAGTACAAGTAAAATTTTCTTCATAGAATGATAATTTAATTTTTGTTATTAATTCTCTATTTTAATGATTTTTTTTCAAATACATAATTAAATATAAACTGGCAGCATATTCTCTAAAAAATTAAGAAATTTAAAACATTAAAAAAAGATTTCTTGGAAAGAAATTATGATTAATTTAAACTTCACTAATTTTCAGTTTTTCTAATTGGAATTCATTCAATTAAAAGCTCTGCGAATGTATTATTTTCGGTTTTTTATATTACTTACAAAACTTCTGAAAAAAATCTCATAAATTTAGCATCAGGGCATTAAAAAAACGAACCACAAAAAACACAACTTTTTCTTGATATTTCACTAAATGTCTTTAAGAGTAAGAAATTTAATTACTTTTAGAAACTCAAAATGTTCTTCTGTACACAATCAAAGTTAATTACTACATTTTTATAGAACAATCCAAATCCCATTACTCGGAAATAAAAAAATAATAAAGAAAAAAAGCTAATTAAAATCAAATTTTGAAGAAATATGTCTATAGCACAAACTAGATTTAATCGTTATTAATCAATAAGAAATGCAAAAAAGAATTTAAAAAATCACAGAAGAGCGTTCTAGAATTTCTTTTTCGCTTTTGAATTTGAATTGCAGAGTCCTTTATTTTTTGTCCTTTATTCTCCCGCCTTTATTTTATACACCTGATCCCGGCACTCGAATGCCTTTTTTGACGTCAATGGGACACCAAATTACTAAAGAAAAGAATTTATAAAATTAAAATGTAAAATAGAAAAAAATATATTTAAAGTAAGCCATTCATGTGTCAAGTTAGAGTCAGATTTTAATTGATTCAGCCTGAAAAAAAAATGGAACTCTTTAGTCAAACGAGTTTAATCAAAATATTTTTTCATTCCTTGAAATGCAATTTTTTAACGCTGATTTATCGTTTTTTATGCTTTTCCCCGTTACCGCGCAACGCCGGGCTTTTAAGGTCTTGAGTGTTCACATATAGCCAAATGCTTATCCTTTTTTGAACCATTTTTTTAAAACTGCCTTTTGAAGATGTTAAGAAGCTGGGCGTAATGAGTCCTTGGAACTAATTACCTCTTGGTGCCTTTACGTATGCGCGGGGCGAGCGCATATTATTCGTTTGCTTTATCTTAAAAAGGAGGCTCTTTACTGCTTTCAGCTTTCGTAGCATTAATTCACGGTTATTCTTTCCAAGAATAGCTTGTAGAGATTTATTTTGTTTATCTCAATTTATTCTTCCCTGCTTTGGGCTTTATTTAAGTGCATGGTTCGCTCGATACCCAATTGATCAGGAAAGGAAGAAATAAATGGATGTTTGTTAACACGCTTGAGATACTTACA
>JAOUZG010045189.1:2259401-2271099 GCA_026289955.1 Argiope argentata | reverse complement strand
ATAATATATCCAATAAACTATATTATTGATTATCTTTTTTAAATCATTCTATGTAATTTTATACCTTTTCATCCATTTGTTTTATTGCTAGAAATATTTAAAATTCTTTTAATTCACAATGCATGAAACTCATTTAATTTTAAGAAAGTAAAAATAATAAAGACACATTTTCAATAGTGTTTAAAAATGTAATATTTTCAAATCCTAATTATTTTCTATTTTAGACTCTAGTTTATTATTCCTTATTATGTGTATTAGATATCTCTGTAATTAATATTCTACTAGCTGGTTTTGCATTAAAGCACTTTAATTTTATTATTATATTAAATAATATTTTCTTCCAAAAGTATTAAAATAAATTATTTTCCTAAAAAAAACATACATTTTTTTCTTGGTTGTAGTAAGGAATAAGTGATACAATTATTACAGAACTTAATTTTTTGTAGCATAATACAAAAGAAGTTTAATAAAATATTTATTAAATATTCTCTAAAGATCATAAATTCAGCAAATTTAAATGTAACAGAATTGAAAATGCAGCAACTTATTTGTTACTACAATATCTGGAAAGGAAATTTTATCCACACACAATGTGCCTGATGATTCTTAATTTTTATTATCTGTAATTAGTAAGTAATTTAATGAAGCTGTTTTGACATAAAAATTTAATCCTTAGTGAAATGTTTGAAAAATCTCATAAAACTATTGATATAATATTATTAAACTTATTAAGTGTACTTCCTTTCAATTATAAAATTTCTTAATTTACTAAACATCGAGCCTTTTAATTATGAATTTCTTATAATCACATTAAAATAAGACGCTTTTAATGTGTGATTGCTTTAAATTTATTCTTTACATACAATTTTATATTTATATGCACTTCATTTAAATGAAAATCTTAAATTAAAAATCATAATGCATTTCTAAAATAAAATAAACATTTATTACTTCAGAAGTGGAACTAAAAGAATTTATAAAACATCCATTTTCCATAATAAGAAAGTTATCGACAAAGAGAGTGAGAAAGGAGTGGATATATTTATAAACTTAAAAAGTAGAATGTTTTCAAAATTGATCTTTTTTTTTTTAAATTTTAGTTATTCGTATTCTTCAATGCCTGAGGACATTAAAATATTAAAATACATGCATTTATTTAAATTAAAATTGATACATATATCCATAACTCTATTTAGATTTTTCGGAATGATGTTTGATATATCTCTGTTTAAAATGATAAAATGATATAACCTAACTTAGATAAACGCTACTTATATAAGAAAAAGAATTTTATTTTGAAATCTTTATTTGAGATTTAAAATACTGAGTAAACCATATTGCTCAATACAAAAATATTACAGTTTTTAATTTTAGCGACAGACATTTCATAAAAGCTTATTTTCCTTTTACATAAATGAAAAACTGATTTTCTTTTAAATTGAACTGATTTTCTTTTTAAATGAAAGTGTTGTTATTGGTGAAGGGTTATACATATTATTATAAGTTAAAATATTAACAGTCGTAGAGATAAATTATAAAATTTCTATTTCCAAAATTATTATAGAGAACTCTTGATGTAAATATTACTACTATCATTTTCATGCAAGTACTTACGTATTCGACATCGATATTTATCTCCAAATTTGAGAGCTTCACCAATGAGTTACTAAATCTCCAATAATGACAAAACCCCTCCATTATTTTAAAGATTGTTCAAACCTTAGCTGTTGTCCTCCATGTTGTTGGTTCTGTTGATGTCGATGGTTTATCGCCAAATTTGAATTCGTCGCCAATGAGTTATTAAACTTGGAGCCACAGTTAGTGTAGGCGGTCTGATACGTAAGTACCTTCATGCAACCTTCATTTCAAATTGAAATTCTTATTACAAACAGAGCATTACCTTCTATTCAGGTTTCCGATATACAAACTATGATTAAGCTTTAATTATGTTTCAAATGTATTTGCGAAGTATGATAAAAATGTAACAAAAGATGCCAAGTGTAAAAATAAACAATGATTTAAGAGATAAAAATAAAATTAACAGGGATAATTTTATGTTTGAATGAAGAACAAAATCTTTGAAAAAAAGGAATACTCACCGAAAAATTAAATATTTAGTGCTTATAGATTACAGATATAAGGCTATACAAACGAAGAAAATTTAATTGACTATATTCATGTAAAACACGCAAATATAAATCAACTTAAATTCAAATGCAATCCTGATTTCTGTAAGAATAATATTTGCAATTGCTACAAAAATGAATATTAATTAAGAAGAACAGAAAACATACTCAAACAACGAATCAAACAATAAAACCATTTAATTATTTATTTTATTTTGAAATAGAATAAGGATGTTATAAATAAGATTATTCTTCAAAACAAATTCCATAATTTTTCTCAGTATAAATGAAACTGACATAAACTTTTCGACAAATTCTAATTATTCATTGTTTTCCTTGCGTAAGCTCCGTGTAGCAGTCATTAAAAAGGAATTCTCTAAACTCCCAGAGTTATTTCCTTTACTTTAGATAAATAAATTTCCTCTAAAGAATATGCAAATTAGTTCGAGCAAAAGGCTTAACACTGCTGCAGCCAAAGAAAAAATATGCAAACGCTTTTAATAATAGGATAAAAAAGTACTTTTCCTTTGAAGCTAATGCAACTATGAAGCTCATACACAAAACATTTTCAACTTGAAAGTAGTAGCATTAATTCTCTCGTCCAATTAGCTTTGATTAAAGCGTGTAGTCCTCCCCTACCCACCAACCCACATTCGATTTTAATGGGATCAGTTCTTTCTTTAAAGATTCAAGAATACTAAAACCACCCAATTTCATAAATTGTTCTTGAAATATCCCATTTTTTGGACAGAAAAAAATGTGTGAGCTCTAAGCCCCCTAAGGATCCCGAAATGCGATTTTGTTGTTTGTTCCCAACAAATATGGGGGATATATTTTCTCGTTTTACCTGATTTCAAATATGGAAATTTTATGGTGATATTAAAGTCGTCTTAAAATCTAAGAATAAGGATTAGAGTGTAAAATATATTGGAATGGTGATGACAACTTTATAAAGGTCTAATTAATCTACTTAAGCCTAGACGTGAGATTAAATGGGTCACAGGTAATTAAACTTCTTGCAAGGAGTCTTGTAAAAAGTTAAACCACGTTATAAAACAAAATTTTAATTAATGAGCTTAATTTATAATGATAATTTCGGTAGTAAATCTGAATTAGTAAGGTAATGGAGTTGTACTGATTGCCTTCTCATAGCATATTACAGTAAAGACAAACTACTGTCATATTTTTACGAACTTATTTAATAAAAACAAACAATTTTATTAATTTAGTTTAACTTAATGAGCCGAGAAAATAGATTCTTTCAGCAAATGAGCATTTATTTGATTTATTTAAAACAATGCATGAGCTAGAAAAATAAATCGATGCGTAAAATTGATCGAAAGTGTGTTACATAAAAATTTACCTGTGTTTCAAGAAAAAAAATATTATACCTGATAATTTTAAAAAACAGTAAAATGAATCAATTTGATTGGGTAGTTTGGATGAAATTAATAAATATCTTGCATATATGGACTACTTTAGATAACCTATTTGATTAGTTAGATCAGAAATAAATATCAATATGAAAATTCAAAATCAACTTTTTGAAAAAGTTCCAGTGTTTAACCATCAACTTTCGAAAAGTTCAAAATCTTACAATGGAATATACTAGAAGAAAGATCGAAATTAAAGCCTATGGCATATAATTCAAAAGATATTTTTCGTTTTGTTGATACACTCTATATGCATGTTTTTATTGATATAGAATCTTATGTTTCAAAATGAATTTTAAAGTAGAAAAGTAATGATTTTTTTCTCTTATTTTTATCACAATTTTTGAGCTTCGTTCCTCTAATCGTGTTATTAAAGTACAATTGGTTATCTTTCAGTTTTCGATATTGTATTAATTAAAAAGTCTTAAGCAATTTGAAATTTATATTTAAATATACAATTTAGTATGCAAATATTTAAAAAATAGTTTTTAAATACAATACGGATATGTGCTTTTTCAATTAATAAGCTTTATAAAAAGGAAGGAAAATATTTTTGAATTAGCCTTTTCAGAAATTCCATTCACCTGGTAACGTGCAACAAATAAAATAACTGCAGGAAGTCGTTAGTAAGAAATAAATTCCAATTATGATTGAATTAATTAAAATATCCCGTTTACTTGATTTAATCAGATTACAAAGAAAAAATCATAATGTTTAAAGTATGTGTAAAAAGTCCTATACCAAATAAATCAAAATATTAAAAACATTTTTTTTATTTCTAATATTTTTTGGTTAACAATATTAATAAAAAATGTAAATATTTATATATATTATATATTTAGAAGCAAAACAAAACAAAACAAAAATTACTAAGGGGCGACGTAAGAGGAAAATCTGCAAAACCAATCACCGATAATAAAAAAAATTGTTCCTCCGTCTGGGAAAAAAGTTCGGAAAAAGAGGTAATATTGAGGAAAGGATATGAATAAATTTCATCTGATATGATTGGACATCAAAGCAACGTTCACACGAAACCGACTATTTAACTCAACAGAAGGCCATGTCTATCTCAGAAAGGCCAATGAGACGATGGAAAATAATTGCCCGATAAAATAACGATTTTTCATTGTACCATTGATATCACGTGATCTTCCTGAGGTAGGCGTGCCGCTCTGTTACGTCCAATAGTTGACCGCTTGTTAATGCTCCAGTAGTTGACCTCTTGTTAATGCTCCAATAGTTGACCTCGTGTTAGTGCTCTAATAGTTGACCTTGTGTTAATGCTGCCTACTACACCATGCAAACCAGGGTTACATACATGACTAAAATTAGCAAATGAATCAATGAAAATTAAAATAAATAAATAAATAAATAACTATATCGTGCCCCAAGCTCCTTGGAAATGTACTTTATATGCTGTTGCTATTATTATTTCGGAAATTGATTTATGTTTCTCATCTAGGATTTGTGTACTATAAGTGAAACTGAACTCACATAATTCATGCAATATTTGATACATATTACATCATATTCAAAAGTGTTCGATTAAAATTGCATGTTGTTATAATGAAAATTTTATCAATTGTTTTTGGTCTTAAACAAATCTTAAAAGTGAAATATAGTGGGGGTGAGGCTTCTTTCCATATATTCCATAGTACTTAGTACAATGTTCTGTGTTCTGAGTTTATTTTTTTATTATAAAGAGTTTAATAAAGCCATCAGTTTAGACACATTCATAATTGGATCGAATATATGGCATTTTAATCATCAGGTAAAACATTTCATTAAACAGAGTGTTTAGATTTGGTGCTGAAATTTTAGTTAATGGATAAAGGGATACATATCTTGTAATGGATTTTATTTAAAAATGGATATACATTTTCTGACGGTTTAGATATTAAATTTCAACCATGCTATATTTTACATTATCCTGTCTAGGTGTAAATACATAATTTTAAATAGGTTTTTTTCAATTTAATTAATTCATCAAAATTATCTAAAAATAACAGATTTTTTTTTGTGTGTACGGCAAAGAAGACATAAAAAGAGAAGAGATAACACTGCATCTTTGAAAAAATGAAAAAAATATAAACAGAATATTTCAATGGGGACGGGATATCAATACTACCGGAATCTAGGTAATACTACAACAAATCTTTAATACAATAGACGCCACACAAAAAAGAAACATTAAAGTAGAAGATTTAAATTTATATTTTATAAATTGAAGAGTCTGGACATGGTTTTTTTTATCATATTAGAATATTTGAAATATATAAAGTTACCATTTAAATTCTTTCTTTCTCTCATTTCACAAAATTAATACCTTATTTCATTTCAGAATATGTATGTTAGTTAAAAATGATAATTAATAGTAATAATGAAAAGTAATAAAAATTAATAGTAATTAGGAGAACTAATAATAATAAATAATAGTAAAAACTAATAATAATAAATAATAGCAAAAGTTCATAACAATAAATAGTAAAAACTAATAATAATAAATTAAGCATATACAGCTTATATATTTGAATAACTATTTTAAGCATATTGATATTTCGAGCCTGTTCCCCTTGCTTTTTATATTGTTTCAGATTATTTTTGTAGAATTTATTATTATTATTTCTTTAGAATTAGGATTTATGAATGCTGCTGTAGCTGTTGCGTGTTTCCAAATACTAAATTTTCATCCTTCTGCTTAATAATCTATCATATTTCATTCTCTTAATTTTTATGAACTTCCACACGAAATCGAAAATTGTTAAATTTAAGTGGTTGTGATCACGAACACACTGTTCTGCCAAATTAGATAAATTAGAAAGTGTTTATGATTGTTTTATAAGAAGAGCATTTTAGTTACGTACAAAGTTTTCCAATCCATGTACCGCAATTTAAGTTCTAGTGTTACTTAAATTTGAATTTTAGCTATCATTGACGTTGTAAATATATAAGGAACTCATTTTTTTTAAAAAAAAACTATTTTAGAAAGAAAATTTTCCCTTGTACTATAATAGTAATAGTAATTTTCCCTCGTACTAATAATAGTATCTGAAATTATCAAAAGAATTAAAAAAAATCTTTTAATTTAAGAAATAGTAATATATGTTTCCACTTCCATTATAGCATTTTATAATTGATTTGTATTTTACTAAAATGCAATGGGTATGCAAGAAAAAGAGTTTTTTATAAGAAGAATATATTAGCTAATCATAAATTTTTCAATCTTATATTCAACAATTCAAGCATTAGCCTTAATTAAATAAGAATTCAAGTTACATTAATATGGTAAAAATTTAAAGATGATAGTTTTCAAAAATTACTCGGAATCTCATTTTTGCATGCAGTAAAATCGTATTTGAACAAAATAATAAAGCTAAGTGCTTAGTCAAAAACTTTTTAAGTATAAGAAACGTAACCATCCGTTTTCGTTTTTCTAATATCAATTTATTATTGATTTGTATTTTACTAGACGGCAAAAAAATGAAAATTGCAATTGTTAATAAGTAATTACGATACAAAATTTGTACACATTAGATAGTACACATTTTGAAAATTTAATATTATATGTAATGCTTATTTCTTTTAATTTTGTTAAAAATTTATGATTTTCATTTATTTGTCAACTCACTAATTATAACCTATGGATAATTTTTCACGAGTGGATTAGGTTTTAAATTTAAATTTGTATTATGTGTATTAATTATTCTCAAAAAACTGGCTACGAGTGCCATGATTTTTCTCTCATCATTTTTAACAAGCGGATTTCAGTCTCCTAAAATATCATCACATGTAAACTTTATCTATTCGTATTATTTGCTGCATAGGCTTTTCTAATTATATAAATAATAATTGGAAGAGGTGAGAGTTCATAAGTAAATTTCAAATCCCAATCAGAAATGATAATCGGCATTATTAGTAAAAAATTAAAACCAACTTACAAATTCCTTTTCTTTTTTTGATGATGATTTTGATCCCGTGTCATCTTTACAACGGAAAAGGGGGATGTAGTAGCTTCTGAGGGGGAAGAGGGATGTATGAACCCCTGAGCACCTGAGGGCAGAAGTCTGACTTTTAGCTCATATGAAGATGACACATTGGCTTTCACAGTCCCTTTTCACAGGGGGACACATTCTCACCTCACATATAGAACAGAGAAGAGCAGCCAAGCCCTGACGGTGACTCAAACCCTGGACGCTGCGATCACAAGGAAGACGCGCTACTTCTGTGCCAGGAAGCCAGCCTTTCTATTTTTGTTATTAAAAAAATGAGGCTTGACTCGCTCACATATGTTTAAAAGAATTCCACATGCCGGCTCTCTGGCTCAGAGGTAGCGCGTCTTCCTTGTGTTCTGGGAATTCTGGGTTCGGGCCCTGGTTCGGACATTGCTGTTCTTCTGTGTGATATCTGTGAGATGTGTGACTGTGCAAGCAAATGTGAAGAGTGTGTAGCTAAGTCGTAATCTTGGTTCTATTTGGCGCTACTTCAAAAACAAGAGACGCTTCTTTCGGCTTAAATCTTATGCTGTATCAGCAGGGGGCTTGTCCATAGGCAAGTGCCATTAGTAACAACAACAGAATTCAACATTTTTGATGCCCCAGATACATAATAAATCTAACTAGGGAATGCGATTTGATATACTGTCTGGCTTCTTACATTACGTTTAGAGTATCACTTTCTACATAATATGTAATACATTGAAAAATTATTTACAACAATAAAGTTTGAAATTTTTATATCATCAGATTAACAATTAATTTATTTGGAATCAAGTAATATAAACAAATGAGTTTCGTTTTGTAAAGTTATTAATGAGCTTTTTTCAGCAGATTTTAATTAACAACTTTTAATCATTCTCCTTTAAAAAATACTCAGGAATGTAATACAAACACTATTCTGAAAAACTCGTTAAATCGCATATGAAGAAAGCCCGTTCTCGAAGCAAATTTAACCCCCTGACACTTTCTTCCACAGTATCGACAAATCTATTCTCCGTTCAATAGACATCAAGCCATCTGTTGTTAGAAATCGATTGGAGAGAGGTAAATAATTTTCTCAGACGAAGTACTTCATCTGAAGACATATTGGAATCTGCGTTTACTAAAACTCCAAATGATTTTTGCTGATACATTTCTGATCAAAAAATGACTGATACCATTTTCGGAGGCTTTAGTTTTCGAAAATACAGAATCTTTTAATTTATTTACTACTCCTACATAAAAATAATTTAAGTGGACACAGTAAAACTTAGAATGTTATCCTTAACGTATGTAAGTTTTAGTATGAATCTAGAGTTTTCAAAATAATAAGATTTTTTAACATAACAATGCCTTTAGAATAAAAATAAGAAATTGCAATAACCTCTTTTATGATAAGTGGTTTTTTAGAGGAGATTATTAATAAAAATATTTTTAAAGACTACTAAAAATAAGAAAATTCACAAAATAGCCCCAAAAGGTTGTTAAGATAAACAAATCTTTTATTTTAAATTTTTATTTAAATTACATATCTCTCTGCTCATATTTCAAAATTCCTTTTTTTATATTTAAGATTTAAAAAAATTGTAACACATTCCAGGACATGGAAAAGCTCTTGTTGAAATCTTTTTCTCCGAATTTAATACTTAATATTAAAATGAAATGTCATTCACGATTAGTTGTTTCCCTTTTTTGAAAAATTGTTATTTAAAAAAATAGAGCTCTTTTGCACAACTGCCAACAATAAGTGGAAGTGTATTCAGAAAGCTGTCTATGAAGACATAAAATAACACGAATTATTTTCAAAAAGCACAAGAGTGTTATTAAGATAAACAATTCTTTTATTTTAGATATTTATCCAAGTTACATATCAACCTCCCAATTTTTTAGAAAAATTTTGGAAGAGGAGAATAATTTGCTTTAGTACGTCATAGTTCGTGATTAAATATGTCACCCAGATTTGAATGTTTATATTTGAAATAAAAAGTAGTTTGTTTTATTTATTTATTTTAATAATCATTTCCGAAAATGAAAGTATTAAAGCTGCTTTGAGCATCTGCTTCCAAATAAGGACACGGTATTTACAAGGATTTTTTAAAGACCTTGGAACAATACGAATTATTTACAAATAGCTCAAAAATGCTATTAAGAAAATCATTCTTTTGTTTTACTTCTTTATCTAAGTTACATATTAACTTCATTTTTTTAAATATATATTTAAGATGAAGAATTTTGGAAAAGGGGAAGAACTCGATTTATTATCTCATAATTCATGATTTAATATGCTGCCCAGAATTAAATGCTTAGTTTTGAAGTGATATGCCATTTATTTTAATATAATTAATTATTTTTTTAATAATTGTTTCTGAAAAGGAAAGAATCACTGCTGTTTTGCATATCTCCGTCGAAATTAAAGCAGTCTATTTACAAAGCTGTTTTTGAGGTCTTCGTAAATTACAAATAGCTCAAAAAGTTATTAAATTTAACATTCTTTTATTTTAGATTTTTATTTAGGGCTACATATCTTTCTAATCATAAGAAAAATTCTCATTTTTTTTAAAGTCGACAAATAATTTTAGAAGAAAAAAAGAACTCGGGCTAGTACATCAAAATTCCTGAGTTAATATATTATCTGGAATTGAATGCTTAGTTCTGAAAAAAAAATGTCCTTTATTTGAATTCGAATTTTATTTATTGTAAAAAGTCGTTTCTGAAAATGAACGTATTACACCTTTTTCGTACAACTGCATTCCAATTAGCGAGAGCGTATATAAAGAGCTATTTTGATGGGCAAGGAAAAACACGAATTATTTACAAATAGCACAAAAATGTTATTAAGATAAACAAATATTTTATTTAAGATTTTTATCCAAGTTTCATTTTTTCTGCGCTTATGAAAAATTCTTTATTTTTTTCTTTCATTTTTTTTTAATATTTAGGTTGAAGAATTTTGGAAGAGAAGAACTCGCTCTAAGACATGAAATTACTCGTGATTTAATATGTTCCCTCAGAATTTAATGCTTGGTCTTGAAGTAAAATGTCATGTACTATTTCATTTTTGATCTGTGAAGATAAAGCAATTTAAATTTGTTCGTTCTTGAAGCCCACAAGATTGAAAACTGGAATGTAAGAAGTACTACTTCCGGCTACTTAGCATCAGGGAAAACAGTTTGAAAAGAATGCAAATTATCTTTGACAGGTTTAGAATTTCCGAACATTTTATTTTTGGCATGAAATTTTTAACTTTGTGTTTCGCTTTTAATATTTCTGTATTCTTTGAATAAATGTACGAAAAGTAAGATAAAAAAAATCAAGAAACATAAAAAAATTGAAAGAGAAGAAAATTCTTTATTTTTTTTATTTTTGCATCTTTTTTTCATTCCTTGTCTAACTTTTCAACATTCAAATGGAAGGGGAAGGGGAAGGAGTGAAATATGCATAGTCTGGAAAAAAAGAAATATATGTATATATATAAAAGAAAAGCAATCAGTCAAGACCTTTGCAGTTTGCACAGCTAATAGAGTTTCCGGAAGTTGGAAAGAAAAATAAAATGTGGTTCAAGAAAATGATTTTTTTTTAGTTTCATGTTTTTCTTTCGAATAGGATGCTAAAGAATCTGCTTCGTAATCATAAGAGAAGAGAAAGACGAATTTTTTTCTTTATTTTCATGCATCAGACGGAATAAAAATTCGATTTTGTGCCTTCAACAATAGCTGTGGCGGATCTTATGGACTGAGAACTGAATATAGTCATTCGGAAGAGTGGTTAAATTTGATTCCCCATAACCGCGTTGTTTTTGAGATGTTTCAAACAGGAAAACTTTTATGCAAATAAGAAATGATGGAAACGAGATATGGCTGGCATGATACGCGTTTCAGCTGAAATTTATGTTGGCCTTTCAAAACTGAAACGCAATATTTTTATCAATTCTTCTATGTTTTGGTACAAACAAAGGGATGAATGATTTTCCGTCGATTTCATGGACAGATTTTCTGAACGTTTACATATTTAAAATTCATATATAAAACAAGATAGGCAATGCATTGCCAACTCTTTCATAATATTTTTTCTCTATTGTATTTAATGCAATTTTCATTATAAACAAGAAATTTTAATATGGGAAAAATAGTTTTTTCTTCTTTTTTTTGTCGGAAGAATTTTTTTT
>JAOUZG010045189.1:2224241-2235998 GCA_026289955.1 Argiope argentata | reverse complement strand
ATCTAACTTTCTTCCCTGAAGACAAAGGAAACAAATATCATTACATCACAATAAAAAAGTTTTTCTATCAAAACCATCAAGACTTTTTTATCTAACTTTCTTCGCTGAAGACAGAAAAAAAATATCCTTACATCACAAAATCAGAGTATTTTTAGTGAAACCAACGCAAAAATGTTATCCTCTAACTTTTATTAACTGAAGACAGAAGAATCAAATATCATTACATCACAACAAAATAGTTTTTCTATCAAAAGCATCTCAAAAATTTTGTCCTCTAACTTTCGTCCCTGAAGACAGAGTAAACTATTATCATTATATTGCAATAAAAAAGTTTTTTTTATCAAAACCCACAAATTTTTTTTATCCTCTAACTTTCTTTGCTAAAGACAGGGGAAAAAATATCTTTATATCATAATATAATAGTTTTTCAATTTAAACCATCACACAACCCCCCCCTCCTGAAACAGAAAAATTCATTTTTAGCAAATACATTTTCAGCACTCATATAGTAATTCATCATCAGTCCAAGTAGTTGTCAATTACTCTTACTTGAACTGTCTCAGTGGACTAAAAGTTAGTCATTGAAAGCTTGTATCATATTTTTTTTCCAATTATATCTTAGTAATTTAAGTACATCATCATAACACAAGTAATTCAATTAAATTAAATGTAGGCTGAAATTCAATATGGTAATGTAATCCGTGAATTTCTTTAATAATGTATAAATTTTTTATCGTGATAGGAATAATGAATAAATTTCTATTCAAGAGAAAAGATAAGAGAATAGAAAGTTCCTACAGTTGAGGTTTAAGGAAAGTAGTTATTTTATTCCAGTTACTTAGTAATGGGTAAGGCCTTCCTATTTTTTTTATTGTTATAGAGAGTTTTGAGGAATAGACAATTAGTTTTCCTATCATCATCGGGGGGGATGAAGATGATGATATGGCAACTAAATTGGATACTACTTTCTTGTTAACATATATTCCATTTTCTGATAAGAAGAAATATATGTCACATTTTGTATTCTGAATAGCAAACTAAATGGGACACATTAATTCGTAATAAGCTTCATACAGTTAATGCTAACAATAGATTTCTAGCTCACTTTACGCAACATAAAACTGAGAGATAATTTATCTACGTTGATGTTACATTTGATTCATCTACACATGGAATTCATGTTAATGGAACATTTGATTCCTCTACACGCATTTGTTGATGGGAAACCTAAACTATTCTGTTCAATTTGTAACAACCCCATGCCTGTTTTGCATATTCTTGTAGAATGCCTACGATTTTCTTTACAATTTTTCGCTTTTTTTTTGCTCTCTCTGATTTAAAGAGTAGTGAAACTCAGCATGTCAACCTTTGCTTTTAAATATTGGTTTTTATAATCCTGTATAAACATTAGTCGCCCTTTTTAGAACTGTACCATGCCTAACGTCACTGTTGTACTTTTTCATCACTCAAGTTTTTATTCTTTTAGACATTTGGATTTTGTAGATTCCAAGTTTCGATTTTAGTATAAAGTGATAAAAATATTTTAATTCCATAAATGAGGCGCCGCTTATCCAAAGAGAGTTTTAGGGACATAAAAAAAGAAAAAAAACTCAATTTAACTATTATAATCAGAAGTTATAGAGAAAATCGAATTGCCGAAAAGAAGACAGACATTCTAATGCAATTTCAATCATGTTTTTTTATGTTCTTATATCACTTTTACGAGCCTTTTTTTGCTTTTTTATCTATTCTCCTTCCATTGGCTCTTGCAACCTTTAATATTTTGGTAAAATGTTAATTGCAGCTTTGTTTAAATTATTATTGGTCATACACTGATTTTAGAGCTGCGTGTCATTAAAAATAATAATTTAACATTTATAAAAATATTCTAACATATATTATATAACAATAAAATAAAATATATTATAAAAATTAGTTACTAATGGAAAATAATAATATTATTTTAATAAATCAGTAATATTTAGAATTTATATAAATTGGCAGAGAATACTTGAACATGTGAAGAATGCAGTTACAAAATATTTCACGAAAGAAAAAAATATTATTTCGGGAAAACTAAAATGATACCAGAATATTATTGTACTGTTCATTCAACAAATCAAAATTCGAACAGTTTATTTCTACAAAAAGGAAACAATGAATTTTATCGAATTTGCGAAGTATTATTTCTAATATCTGGCGTGGCATGCACTCCTTGAAAATAAATTGATTTATTCTATTAATTAGTTAGATTTTATTATGTAAATTATATTTAGTAATTATTGAAAAAATTCCATATAGCCAATAGGAAAATCTACAAAACTTCAACCTAGAAATAACCATACGAAAACCATAGATATCACATCTTGAGAGGAAGTATAGGCTATCATCGATAATGAAATCATTAGTCTATCCAATCACTTCCAGGAGAATCAAGCACATACTTATTTAAACAGAAACTATCATTACAACGTTAAAATTGATCATCAGCGGGGTGTTATTATGAATAACCTTTCTTTCCTTTAATATTTGGAGAGGTCTAAATAACCGTAGTCTGAGTTTGGGGTCTGAGTTTTGGCCCCTGACAGTAATTACTGTTAATGATTTAATTCTTTGCTTATATGAATGGTCAATCATTAGAGGGGAGTTATTTCCCTCCCCCTCCAAAAAACAATTGCTATTCCTTCAAATGTTACTATTATAATGTTGAAACTCCCCATTCATGAACTTGTAGTGTCCTCCCTTCCTAAGGGTTTGCAGCCTGAGATAACCCACTGTATAAATGTTTGCAAGGGCAATAATTATAGTGTAATAAGTGAATAGTAATTCATTGGTTTGCAATTGTATATGGACTAAAAATATAAATTGAAATAACCTTATAATTTCAATAAAAAAGAAAAATATTTCTCCGAGAAGAAGACTAATTAGATAATAATAAGCATTTAAATCCTAAGTTTCATATAGTAATTTTTATGATATAAGAGTTTTAATTATAGTAACTTATACACCTTTGTAACATAATCGAATCCAATCAAACCGTTGAAGGAAATTCATAAGTATTGTTTCTAATATTTGACTTGGCATGCTCCTTTAAAAAATAAATTGATTTAATCTATCAATTACTTAGATTTTATTATGTAAATTATATTTAGTAATCATTGAAAAATTTCCATACAGTCATTAGGAAAATTTACGAAACTTGAACCTAGAAATAACCATAGGAAAACCATAAATTTCACATCTTGAGAGGAAGTATGGGTTGTCATCGAAGATGAAATCCGTTAATCTATCCAATCACTTCCAGGTTAATAGAGTACATACTCACTTTAACAGCAACTATCATCACTACGTTAAAATCGGTCATCAGCGGGGTCATCATAAAGGGAATACCTTTTTCTTACTTTCTACATTTGGAGATGTTTAAATAACCGTAGTCGCAAGGGCGTTGACAGAGTCTGTGTTTTGGCCCCTGACAGTAATTACTGTCAATGATTCAATCCAATGCTTATATGAATGGTCAATCATTAGTGTGAAGTTAACCCCCCTTCCTCCAAAAAAAAAGAAACAATTGCTCTTCCATCAAATATTACTAACTTATGCTGCAACTTCCCATCCTTGAATTCGTAGTTTCTTCCTTCCTATGGGTGTGCAGCCTGAGATGACCCACTCTATAAATATTTGCAAGCCAGAGGCGGTGATAGCAGGGGGGCTAGGGGGGGCAACTGCCCCCTGTCGGTAGCCTCTTGTCCCCCCCCCGTCGGCGAGATATCTAGTTTCGTCGGCAAAAATGTTCATCATTTCAGGATGGTTATAGAGAACTGAGCATTACTGAATATGATTTATTTAAAAACCTCCTTGAAATTAATATATTGTAAACAATCGAAATTTCCAAGTAATGGTTAAATTGTTTAGAATATATTTGGCAAAATATTCGATAGGGTGGTAGATCAATAATATGCCGTATTTTCATAAACAATTTTTGATTGACCTAAAAATTGAAAATAATGGATGTCGAAGATATGTTAAGCAGATTTTCAGGCATCTGATTCAAATGTTTTTCATTCAGCTTATAATTTGCACTACTTTTGACAATATAACTGACAAAGGTGATAAGCTAATTTACAAACAATTTTTGATCAATCAATTATAAAAAATGCGACGAAAGTCGAAAAAGTCTGCAGATTTCCGATATTTGATTAAATAATCTTTCATTAAAATTTGCACTTATTTTGACAATATATTCGACAAGGGCATGAGATATCGCATTATATCTCATAGCAACATTTTTTTTTTACAAATGTACAATGAGCAATGAAAGGAAGGGCCTGTATCTGAATAAAAAAAATCTAAATAATACTTGATTTCCTTTAACTAAATGTAAAATTAACTATTTTGAGTTATTTTGAAGCCAAATGAGAGATATTGTGCTTGCCCCCCTGTGGGATTTGTCTTGCCTCCCTGTCGGCAAATTCCTGTCGCGGCTTCTATTGCAAGCACAATAATTATAGTGTAATAAGTGAATATTAATTTACCGGTTTGCAACTGTATTTGGACTAAAAATATTTTCTTAAATAACCTTATAATTCCATGAAAAAAGAAAAATATTTCTGGGGGAAGGTAACAAATTAGATAATAGAAAAACATTTGCATTTTAAGTCCTATAAAGTAATTTTTATGATATTAGAGTTTTAATTACAGTAACTTATATACCATCGTAACACTATCGAATCCAATCAAACCGTTGAAGGGAATTCATAAGGGCCATTTCTATTCACCTTATCAAAATATCCGAAGATCCCGCGATTATGACGCTGAATTGATATTAAAATCGGCATCACTAATTCGAAATCAAATTAAAGAAAATTTCCATTTCCCAAAGTAGGCACCGGGGAATAAGAGGACTGAAAGCGACGCCATAATTCTCCAGTGCATTCCTTAGCCTGCAGTAATTGCTTCTGATTCCCTAAAGACGACGTGGAGTTACTACTATTACTTTATCACAGCGATATACAATGGCTCCTTGGGCCTCGGGCAAATGCAAAATTACAAGCGCCATTACAAACCTTTGCCGAGCGTCATCTTCATCAGGACTGCTTGCACGGTGGCTTGGAACTTTAGTGGAGAGGGCGTTATTACGACGAGTTTAACTTGGAAATTCTGTTTGAGGAAAAATTTAAGACCCTGGCTGAAGCAGTAGCTGTAATTAAACTTTTAAAAGTAATTATACAGCGAAAGACGCCGGGTCTTTCCCAGTTTCTAAACATCTTTACCTTTAAATACTTTATAAGGTATTCAAGTAGCAATTTCGGAGGATCCTTTTAGAAGAGGCTTGTGTCACTAAATGGTTCATCTTTTTCCCAGCTTTAAAGTTATTATAATATGCATCAAATTTCCATAACAAAATGTTAAATGAAAATGCTGTGATAATCATTTGAAGGAGTTTCTATTTTGATGCTATCAAATATAATTTTTAAAAATGCAAATAAATAGTTTTCAGAATGATATTAACTTAAGTATTTTCACCTATATTGTTATTTAAATATCAAACAGCAAGTTCATGAAAGCTCATTTGAAGATTTGCAAGCTGAATATGAACTATTACGTAACCCATGTCAGTGATCAAAGTTTCTATTAAAATACAGTTCTAAAATATGAAAATAAGCACATAAATCATTATGGAAATAAACAAATATTTAAAAAATATATCTGAGATATTTCCGATAATTTAACTGTAAGGTAACTATCTAAATAACTAGAAAATGATTATGTTTGTAATCTATTGAGTTCTATACAAAATGAAATAGAAAATTTTTGCAACTTTTACGTTAGCCGGGTGGCAGCAAAAAATCGCCAAATAATGTAAAATTCCACCAAATTGTTTATAGTGATTTTAAAGTGAAAAAACGCCAAATAATAATGAATTCCTCCGAATTTTCTCTGCTACCCGGTTTACGGAAAAGTACTCAATATTTTAAATTATACTTTTATGAATAAAATTATTATTCATTTATTTATTTTTTAATTTATGAGCTTTACAGAAATATTTACAATTTTATAAATATATTTTCATTAACTCACTTTATGTTATGCCTTTTTAATTGCCAAGTTTACATTTTGCGATCAAATTAAAATGTTAGAGAATTCAAACGTTAACTTTAGTTCAATAGTAGATGAAAATACAATATTAATTAACTTTCTTGTCTGATCAATTTTTCTCCATTCTTTTCCAATTTCTCAAACGGTTAAAATTCTTTTTTACTGACAAATGGCACCAAGTTAAGCTTATCAAGAAGATAGTTTAAAATTAATTATAATTTCCTGTACGCAAGATTGAACATCAGAAAATAATAACACGTGGATCAGAAAGTGAAATTAGTGATTCTGAACTTAAATCTACAACCACAAAGTGTCAAGATAATTCGCATGTGGTTAGATATTTGTATGCTATTATAAATCTATTATTTTTAATTGCTTTTAAACATGTAGTATGTTATTTTTTTGCTCTTGATTCATTCAATTTAAGATATATGCCAATTAGATTTTTTATTTGTCATTAATATTTGATAGTAGTTGCTTCCGACTCCAAAAAACTAACTTTAGTTTATTTGTGAATATAAATAAGGTTAACGATCCTTCTTATGGTATATTAAAGATTCCTAAAATTTATTTTGAGGGGAAAATGAATACATTTATTTCTAAAAGTTTAATAGCAAATGTTTGGAAATCAGACGATGTGGGGAGTGTCTAAGTAAACTTTAAGTTAACTATTTGAATCCGTTGAAATGAAAATGTATTAACTTAATTTTTCCATTATCTTTGAGCCGTTCGTTAATCAATGGATGCCTCGATAATCATAATATTTCCTATGAAGTATTCGCTTTTGTGACATTAAGATTCACGCTCGAACAGCAGCAACATTTTAGAAAGGTTAAATTAATATTCGTAGAAGCAATGTTGTAATGTCACTGCTACCCATTATAAAATAAGTTATGATTCTATTTTAGGAATTTTTAGTAACACACATCAGATGATACATCCAATTATATATTTCATAATACAAACAGCTATTATTTTCTAATTATTCGAACTTATGAAAGGAAAGGGACCGTTTTTAATCAAAACATGCACCACAACAAAACATGCGTTAAGATTCAGAATAAATCTTAATTTCAGAATTATGGGAATTTAAAATGTGTGCAATTAATGTATATGAATTGATTTTATTCAAGTTACATAAGCATTCACTTTACGTTAGATTGATTTTTTTATCCCATTAACATCCTGTCAATAACGTTAAACAAAGCAATTGTCTCGTTCCTCCGGCCGCCATTTTTAATTAGGTGAATATCACACGCTATCTGCCCTTGACACGACAGAGGGCACAGAGGGATCCGGAGAAAAATTTCCGTGCCAGGATTTCTAAAAAACACGCGGAAAATAGAGCGAAAAACGAAAGCTCAGTCAAGGAAAAACGGTAGAAAAAATAGGAGTCTTAGTTCTAATTCCACGACTGAACGAATCGGGATTACCTTTCTGTCTCTAGGTCCGCGGACAAAAATCCGCGCCTGAGTTTAGCTCTTGTTGGATATGGGCACGAGCAGAACAAAAGGAAAGATGGAGTAAGGATAAGATGCCCTTCAGAGGAAGAGTGTGTTAGATCACTCGAATAAATTTACCTATTCCTGCACTCCTAGTAGGTTCCAATGTTATTTTTACAACTGATAAAGAACACTCAAAACGCAAAATTATTTTGATTTCTGTTGTGAATTTTCACGTTAGAATCTCTAGTGAATTTTCATAAGTTAGATTCTGTAGTGAATTTTCATAAGTTAGATTCTGTATTGAATTTTCACAATTTATATTCTGTAGTGAATTTACATACTTTAGATTGTGTAGTGAATTTTCATAATTTATATTCTGTAGTGAATTTTCATAATTTATATTCTGTAGTGAATTTTCATACATTAGATGGTGTAATGAATTTTCATACGTTAGATTGTGTAGTGAATTTTCATACGTTAGATTGTGTAGGGGATTTTCTTACGTTAGATTTTGTAGTGAATTTTCATACGTTAGATTGTGTAGTGAATTTTCATACGTTAGATTGTGTAGTGAATTTTCAAACCTTGTTTTATTTAATACGATTTAATAAAATTAAAGATTTTTTAACCTTAAAATTTGATAAAAGATATCACAGACATCGGGACTGTTTCAATTCAAAAATAC
Source organism: Argiope argentata (assembly GCA_026289955.1). Taxonomy (NCBI): domain Eukaryota; kingdom Metazoa; phylum Arthropoda; class Arachnida; order Araneae; family Araneidae; genus Argiope; species Argiope argentata. The sequence continues at coordinate 2,227,772 of JAOUZG010045189.1, read as the reverse complement.
TTGCTTAATGCTAAAAATGTTACCCATTAAGACTTTCAAAACAATTAAATTGTACTCTGTAATAATTTTTTTCGAGTTGCAACAAAATCTGTGCCAATAATTTTATTATTAAAGAAAAATGAAATAAGCGCCGTTTATGTGAAACGTTTTTAGCTTTAAGAAAGTTTTATCCTTCTATTCTGGATTTATTTAAACATTATACTAATAAAATACTTGTATTATCGATTTCATGAAATTTGTAGAATCAAATTTATTACAAAATGTCCTTCTCTCCTAAATGTTATCATTCATTATTTGGATTGTTTCTTTAAGAAGCTTTAAATACTCTTATATCATTCTTGGTTATGAAGAACAATTAGAACATTTTAATAAATGCTCAGAACACAGACATTCAAGTTTTATCAAATATATATTGATGTCAGTACTATTGCTTGAGATATTGTAGCAGTTTTTAAAAAAATTTTTGGGCCACCTTATGTATCAATCTAATATATTAAAAGGGCTTTTCCTTTTAGTTACAGGAAAAGTTAGTTTATTTTCTACTTTCAAAATTAAAATTCGAACTATTTTGAGAACATCAGCAATTAATAAATAAAGGTTTCAATACAATAAATAATAAAAGCTAGAATGATATTTGTTTAGAAAAAACATTATAAATTTTCCATGATATAAATTGAATACAAAATTGCAATCAATTTGGTTACTGGTCCACTGATTTGATCATACATTTGATCATAGGAGAAAGTCAATTGAAATTAATTTAATTATTATCTGTACTCAATTAAATTAATATAAAATTAATTTTATATTTCAACAGGTTTTAAAAAATTGCTTTGAATATGTAACTTTTAAAATAAATTACACAACCTAAACAGTTAAATTAGCTAAGTAAGCTTGATTAAAATATCAGCTGATGAAAGCTTTTACAAATATTTCCTGTTTTATTCCTTTCTATAATAAAATTGATCAACTTTAAAGAAAAATAAATTTTATTTTAATACAATTTCTATTTGAACTTAATTTATTTGTTCTGTTTGACTGTATTCCACAATATCATGCCAAAACTATGCATGTGAAATTAAAAGTCCATAATAATCCACAATAATAAGAATTTAAAAGTCCATTAAATGTTGTTTCCCAATGCTTATTAAAATAGTTTACATCAATTTTGGCAATCATTGCTGAAATTTATAGTTATATTCGAACGTTATAGTTAATAATGTCAAACTTGGTCAGATTTCACTTTAAACGGATTATTTATTTATCTATATCACTATTTTATACAAATGCGGGATCACTAAATCACACAAATAATACTGGGAACAAAAAGCAAAAATTCTCAAAATTGAACTTTCAATATAAGAATGCAGAATATTCACACAACTGGCTTACGCTCATCCTCGGCTCAAATTTTTACATCATACTATCGAACAATTTAATATCTGTACATATTTCATAAGTGATTTGTTCAGTAAATTTTTGCTAACTATTATTATCAAGTTATTAAGGATTATTGATCTTAAAGAAATTTAAAAAAAGTATTAAAAAGTGATAATTTGCAAATCTGTTTTCCAAGAAAAGTAAAACTGGAATTGCAGAAAATTCTTCTCAAATCTAGGTTCTAGGATTTTCTAGGATCTAAATAAAAAGAAGAATGATAAACTTTCGAATACATGTGTCCCATTCCGTATCTAATGTTTTATGCAATTATGGATTTTAAACTATATTATGGCTTGAAAGTCTGTTTAAATTTTCCATCGAGGTGCAAAGTTTACTTTTACATCTTCGGTTTTGGAACATGAATGATTACAGTTAAGTAACATCTAACATTTTCCTTGTATATGAGCATGCCTTTGGTTTATTTATCACATTGAATAGAAATTAAATCTGCTGCTTTGGTTGAAAATTAAAAAAGTATTCAATAGTTCATATTCAAATCTGGTCAATCGGAGAGGGCTCAATCATAAAATTTCTTTCTCAAATTAACAAGTGTTGCTTCAAAATCAGTATCAGCTTATATAAACTGAACTAAATTGACAATAATTAGATAAAAATTACTGTATGCTCAAAAAACTGTTAATTTTTAACGAATACATTTTATTCTCAAAAATATATTAAGACTTTTTCCCCTTAATATACATACAGAAAAAATATTCTAAAATTGTTAAAAAAAAACTATTATTTTAAATGTAACTTATGCATTTTCCTTTAAAATAGCAAGTAATCGGTTTAAAATACATATTTGATAATTAATTCATTTAATATTTCTTTGCATCTACAACAGAATGAATTATTTTCTAACATTTTAATTGAAATAATTGCCATTCATTGATTATTAACAGAAATAAATTATCAGTCTTCAAATATAAAATTTATCTAACCTAATTTCGTAATTGGATAGTAGACAGTTACTACCTTTTAAATGGTTTCACGCTATAAAACGAGGAACATTGTTAAAATTATTCCGCAAATAACGATGATGGGGCAACATTATCGGGCAACGATGACGCGCTTATCTACCGATAGAAAATTCGCTGAGTTTTCGTTGAATATCTACAGGTTGAGGGGAGCTGCACATAACGGGTAGGAATTTTAACGATGATTGTGGCAATAATGTTTTGTATTGAAAATATGAGTTTAATCTTAAAATAGTTGTTCATGCAATTTACTTCAAAGAAATATGATTGGCATTCTTTTGGACATTTAATTAATAAACATATTTGATTTCTGTCAGAAAATTCTCTCGGAATCGATGAAGCAATTCTTAATTCAGAACACAGTTGATTTGAAAAATTTCTCTCTATTGAATTATAAAATCATTTTCTGAAATAATATCTGCCTATCAAGCTTGAAAGACATTTATTATGTATAAAAATATATATCAGTTTGAATAAATAAATTAGAAATCTTTTCTTACGGCAAACACCTTAAATTCAATGATGTAATTTTTAATTTAAAATAAATGTAATATTTTTTTTTTCAAATTGGATCACTATTTTAAGATAATGACTTGAAAATCTATTTTATCAGATATTAAAAAATGACATTATTAATAAAAATTTATTTCCAGGGATTTTTCATGTGATTTGAATAAAACGCCCCTGACTATATTTATATATTGTTGTGCAAAATTGATTATCGAGCGAATTTTTTTAAAAAAATGCACCACACATTTATAGAGGCCCTTTTTATTAACAAACGCATTTGTAAAGGCACGATGAATGACTTTTTGCAATATCAAAAGGATAGTGTTTTAGATTAAAGTCTATTTGTCGATTAAATTACATGGGAGAAAGATAGCTATTTTACCGGAATAGTGATCGATTGTAAAATTTTAGAAATCGAATGCTGTATGGATGGCATTTATAAAGAAATATGGTATACATTATTACTTTTGGAATGTTGAGTACTGAACATATTCTCCATCATCTAGTATATAGTAACTTGAAAAATACACCAAAATGTTATTTTTTCTATCATTAGAATAACTTCTTCGCACCACCATTTCAGTCCCTGGATGAAGAATTTTGT
>JAOUZG010045189.1:2175817-2223841 GCA_026289955.1 Argiope argentata | reverse complement strand
ATTAATATACTACTGAAATTGCCGCATATCATTATCAACATCATTTTGCTGACGTGGTGAATTCGGTTCTTCACTAATCAAATAATAAATTGTGTATTTTAAATTGATTATAATTTATGAGACGTTTCGTTTTACAAGAGATTTTTATTTACCGTTCAAAAGATATTGGACCGGATACAGGGGGGGGTGGAGTTCGTGTAGAATGAGAATTGACAAAACAATGTCTCGAAAATTACAAAAATTTTTATTCTTAGAAATTTCTAGAAGATGCAGGAAATTAAAGAAATGAATAGCAATTAAACAGCTCCAATTCAGCTGATATAACAGAGAACATCTTTCAAACACAGATGTTACTGATACCTCAGACAAATAACAGCTTCTATGCAATAGACTAACAATCTAGTCTTTACTGTTCTCTAATCACCCAAGTCAATGGGAAGGTGATATTTATACCTGAGCTGACGTTAAAATATTGGACTTTCACCAAGGTTTTGGAAGGTTCTAGACAATATTGCTTACTAATAGTCCTAGAGCTTAAGTGGTGGAATTTTCTGGAACTATCTATTTTCAGCCAAATCTCGCCAAGTCGCCAAATTACAAAAAATGCCATTTTTACAGAAAATACACCAATTTTCGCCCAAGAATCTGAGTATTTCAGATCTGTCTGAGATATTTCAATACAAATATTTATAAAGTTTGTCACATTATTATTAAATTCATAAAGAGATTTACTGACTCATTTTCAAGCATAAAGGATCAAGGAATAATGTATGATAAATGTTTTAATCTAGATTGAGCTATTGAGTTTCTTATGGATTTTCATGATTTCACTATCCCTAATTAAATAAAAAGAATCTAAAATATAATAAATATATAAAGATCACTAATTTTATTCTTTTTCCACGTCCCGGGGAATAAAAAATTCTTATGGTGCTCTTTACAGTAACTCCACAATTTCTTTTCGGCATATGAGTTAGTGTAAATTATTAGTTTTTATATAACTAACCGTAGCTAAAAATTTTATTTAATTTTTATTGTTTTGTAGTTATTTATAATAGGAATGTAATTTTGGCAAAAAATTACAACATTAATTTAATAGGATATCAAAATAAAGTGCAAATGAATTGGAAAATGACTTCTTTTGCCTGCTTTCACAAATAATTGAAATGTTTATGAGGTTTCATTTTAACTAAAAAAACAAACGATGTTTAAACACACATTTGCAAATATTCAATTAAAAATCTGCAGGAAATGCGAAAAATTGGGGTTGAAATTTATAAAATCTTGTTAAATATTTTGGCATGAAAAGAGGTGTGTTATAAAGCTGTTTTAAGACATTTAAAAAATGAAGAATATTTCCTAATAAAGTTTACTTCTTTAATATCCTGTTTTGACTTTACCTTTTGGATGTTTTTAAAGTTCCTAAAATTTTATAATAATTAAAACATCAAACAAATTATTTAATAATTTAGCGTCATTGAAACTAGATTTAAATTTGCTCATATTTTAGAACAAAATATTCTAGTAATTTTTCAGAGATTTAAAACGTATGTAGTTGAAATTCAATTGATATTTATTAGAAAGTTGAATCATTCTTACTTGCAAAAGTAGGCTGGGGGAGAGTTTGAACAAATTTCATATTCAAGTTTTCGAGTATATATAGTCTTCCATCTTCGTCAGTAATGCTTGTCATTCTATATCAAAATCAAAATCACAATAATTGTTTTGGTTTCTAGCAAAGGAGATAAGAGATTTTTTAATGTTTAAATTGGACGATTTTTACTAGTGTGCGAATAAATCTAAATATGAATAAATACCTAAGCCAATGGGTTGAGATAATCAGTTTTTGTTAATTTATATTAATGGTCATTCTTTATATTCTCATTTCTGTAACCAAAATTGTAAAAAAAACAACAAATGAGTTTAAAATTTTCAACAACAATTTTTATGAATTAAACAATGACACTTAGTTCTGCAATATTGTTAATAGTTTAAAGCCCGTCTAGACGACGCATTTTTTAGTTTCTGAATAATGTTGCTTTGACAGAATGAATCGTTATTTTTACAATCAGTTTTAGCTGGAAATACTCAAATAGGATATCAAATAACTATAAGAAATAACTCATGCGGCAATTTTCAAAACATATTTTCATAAATCTTTTAACTTAATGTACCGAGGAAAGATATATGTTTTATATGTATCGCATATTAGCTGGTTGCTAGAGAAACATATTTCTTTCAATACCTTTATTTCAGCATCCAATCTAGTTTCAAATCCCGAATACACAGTCAAATGCATAAACTATTCAGTAGGTGGAAGTTTATAGTTTGCGAATTTAAGAGTGGCTATGCGTGAAACTGATGCCTTTGGAGAAAAACTTTTTATAGCATTATCGCTTCGAGTTTAAAAGCCTCCCAGGGGATTTAGCTGTTGATGTCAAACAGAAAATCGCTGTGAACGGTAACTGCAAATGTCAATGCCTTCATAAGTAGAATAAAGACCGAATCTTAAAATTTCGAAAAGAGTCAGACGATTTTCAATTATTTGAGAAACATTTTAGAAGTTTCGTTTATATTTTTAGATATTACACTTGGTAATTTTTATTTCATTTATTGCAAAAGGGGCCTGTTTTCGCTTAAGCTACATTTTTAAAAATTATTTTCACTACTTAGAAATTTATAGTTGATGAAATAGAAATTATTTAGCTGTGTGGTACAAAATATTTAATTTTAATTTTTTTTCTTTGTTATCGGTTACTTTTGATTATATTTCTAAAATAATTTCTATTATGAGTTCACCGATATTTCAAAATAAACCATTTTTAACCACTTTCCTCAGTTATAACGAATTCTGGGCATAATTGAGCTTTGTTCATTATTAATTAATTAGAAAGACATACCCCTATTTTCTGAGGTTCTCCAGTTCTAGGAGAATCACATAATAATCCTTAAAGGTTTGTATATAAACCTTGATCGCTTCGGTCGCTATATTCTAGCTGCGTAATTATTTATTAAAAAATATGTTTTTGAGCTTAGTTTATTTGTTTATAATGTCTTAATTCAATTAAAAACTAAAATAAATGTATCGAGGAAGTCTTTTTTCTTGTAAATAATTAATAAACTAATAAAAAACAAAAATCACTATTTTCCCAAAACGTTCTACTAGCATGTAATAAAATTTTATAGCAGAGAGCACCTAGAAATGTCTTGAGAAGTTACAATATACTATTCTTTGGCGTGAATATAAAGTTTCTACTGAATAAATCGTATCAGCCTTGGCGATCTTTTTTTCGTTTAATTTCTGGCACGCGATTAATGATTCCAAACTAAGTTTCTCAAAATTTTATCAGTGTCTAGAACATAAATGTTAATTCTATGAATCGAATTTTATAGATATATCTATTTTTGCTTCGTAGTTATCAGATTAATTTATATTCGAAAACACTAGAACAGATTGACTTCCAATGAATCAATTTTGTTCAAATTGTGACAAAATGTATAAATTTGGTAAAAGTCTATTATTTTTCATCCATCTAGATCAAATTGAAGTAGGTTGAAAACACCGAGAGTCATCACAATCTCATAGTCGAATTATTTTGAAGATTACTATACTTTCTCTATACTATGTATACGAGAAAGTAATTATAAAAATGCAAAATTCAGGATCTAAAAATTTTATGATTGTTAAGAGTTGAGTTAAGCATCATATTATATGATGCTGAAGAGCTTGTTGAGTGCCGTCTTAACAGGATTATAAAAAAAGAAAATTTTATGAAATAAGGAAAATTTTAAATTGATTTGATATTCCCGTTTCATTCATAATCAAAAATGGTTTCTTTTATTTTGAAAAGGTCTATTCGGTTTTATAAAGATACTATCTGCTTAAGCGACCAGACAGTTTTCCTTAGCTTAAGGTTCTCTAAAATTTCAAGTTACATACAAATATTTTATGCGTTTTTATTTGTGTTTTCATCAAATTATTTTAAGCGTCAAATTTTGATAGTCATTTAATTAACTCATACTATTAAAACGGCTTTAAGCCATAATATAGTATGTATCTTTCGAATTTTCTGTAAGCACCCATAAAATTTCAACTTTAAAGAAGAAATGTTTAGACTGCCTTTAATATATTTTTTTTTACTTAAATTATGCATTTTTTTAAATATGGATACAGAAAACAGAATACTTCAGTACTTAAGTCCCAAGTGCATACATTAAGCTTTATTATAATTATAAATTACAAAAATAAATTCAACAGGAAAATGTATTTGAAGAAATTACAAAAGTGTAAAAAATACGTAGAGCTGATTTTCAGATGTTCAGCTTGCTTTTAGTTATGTAAATATTCTATACATTAATGTATCTTAGAGTAACTCTTATCTTGTGATTTATTAGTGACAATTGGGAATGACAAATGTGCAGAGAATTGTTTCCTTTAAATTAGAAAAAAACATATTACCGCCAGATGGGTTAAGCTATATTTTTTTTAGAATTAGAAATAAATGTGTTTCTATCATTTCAATCACAATAATATCCTATTGTGATTTGGTGATTTTTCATAATGAATAGGCCCTTTAAAAGTATTATATTTTTATTTAGCATAATTTACTGATTTTGTCATTGATCTAAGTTAAGCCGGTTGGAGTTTGGCTACTTAAAAATACCCCGAATTCTTTAAATACTGTAGGCATTTTCATAATCTTTTCTGCCCCAGGAATGATTTACTACTATTTAGTTCAATAGAAGTTCATTAATAAGGATAAAGTTCTTCTTTTCATTTATTTGATTTTATTTTATAAGAATTATAATGCTCCCGTTCATTTCAATATAGCCTTTTCATTGATTAATTTGAAATCAAGATTGTTATAGATTCACTTAAAAGGATTTTTTTAGGCATCATGCATCTAAGTTAATAATCAAGCTTTTCGTAACTTCATAATCACAGCTAGCTTTCCTTACCATCCGCATTATATTGATTTTACTAGAATCAAAAATATAATGTAGATCTTAGATAGTATCTGACACTTTTGGGGCCATGATGGTCTTGTGACAAGGTTTCGGCTAGAGAAACGTAGAAGATCAGAAGGGGACTCGGTATCCAAACAGTTTTTTCCCACAATTTTTAATAAAATTATCAACTTTTGGAATAGATAGATGTTAATTGTGTAGAAACCAAAATTTCTGAAATATTTTTGACTTTCAAAAATTACAAATTCTAATATTTTAATTTTTTTAAAAAAAATTGAGTATTTTTTTTAAAAAAAAGGCTTCTTTTAATAATCTTCCAAATATTTTTCTTAAATTTTTTGAGAGGGACCTCACAATGCATGTAACAAAATTAGGGATCCGTTTTTTGATATCTATATTAGTTTGTGAGAAAAAAAAAGTTTTACAAAATTTGTCAGATTTTTTGGAAAATATTGGGTTTTTTTACTTTGAACATTTTTAGAAAAAAATCTAATCAAAATTTTAACAAATACTTCCCTAATTCTTTTAAGAATACATTTAAGAGTGAGCAGAAAAAAATTCATGCCATTACAATAAAATGTGATTGAGTTTTAGCATTTTGTAGCAGACAAAGTTTTGAAAAAAAGCAAACTGAGAAAAAGAGCTTTAAAGTTTTCAACACAATAAAATTATAAGAAAAACAGCTCATGTGAAATTAGATTTTTTTCAGAACAATAATAGAGCATTTGTAAGTGTTATGATGCCAATTTTATTAATATACATTATTATCATATTTATTAGTAACCATTATCATATATAGGAATTATTAGAAAAATTAAGGAAAAAATTAAAAAAATGTTCATTTTTTTTAATTCAATAAATTTTTTGTAAAAAATATTTATAAAATGATCTGCAATTCTGTTTATCATATAACCAATAATACACAGTAAAAATTCAAGGCCATTTAATTGAAATTCAAATGAAATCAGGCATTTTGAATTAGGTAAATTTTCTAGACAATGCATGCGATAAAAAAACATATTTACAAAATTTTTCACTAAGAAATAGTTTATATTAATACATAGTATTTAAATAATATATTATAATTCAAACATAATTCTATAAAAGTTTTGTGTTAATCTGAGACATACAGATGAAATAATAAAAGCATAATTAACATAAGTAGTAACGAAATATTTGAAAATGACCCCCAAAAAAAGAATGTACAAAAAAATTATATAACAAGGTAATAAGGTGTATTATTATTCATATCATGGGAATGGGATTTCCTTTTAATACGAGGTTCTTTCGAAACCAATTAAAAAGCAGGTTGGCAATAAATAAATGCAATAGTCTTGAAAAAGTCAGTTTTGCTTTCAAAATGATTATAATATAACCAAAGATAAATTCAATCAAAAACAAAAGATAAATTCTATTGAAAGCTTTAAAACTATAAATAAACAAGGATTTACCGTTACTGTTTCAAACTTACTCTCTTTTTATTTCATGGGGGGGAGGGAGCTTGGCTTGGCTTCTTGCACATGAAATATGTTTGAAGTAAACACAAGAAGTGGGCATGCCAGCTGATATCACGTTAGACAAAATAGTCCCATATCACATTAAATATTTGTCGGATTATTTTAAAATTTTCAGATTAACAAGTCAAAGGTTCAAGGAACATTATTCCCTAAAAAACAAAAAAAAATCGACATTTTCATCGATTTTCCGAAATCTTGAGGTACCGAGTCCCCTTAAGACCCGTTTCCACAGAAGACATCATTGTGTAAAGCGGTCCATTGCACGTTGAATTATTCAGGGTCAACCATTCTTCCACTGGTGTCATGTGGAGGGGGGGGGGTCAGTTCAAATGTCGTTTTCGTTATCTGACCACGATTCAAAGTTACGGGGTCTGTCTCAAACATAACTTTAGAATTTCTTTACAACGGAACGTTAGTATAACTAAAACTAAAAAGACAGACATCTTGGTTTCCTAACAAAAATAAAAATTAAAACTTGATTGGTGGTATATTTATTCGAGCATTAAAGTTCAATTCCAATAAGATTTCTTATTTCTTCCCTCACTTACGGAAGGTCAATGCAGCATTTTATTTGCATATTTGCATCACGTAGTTACGGATTTTAGCTGAATGGGATGATAAAATAATTTTAATCAATTCTGGACTACTTGATAATTTAGCAACTTCATCTTATTATTGTCGCGTTTGAAGGTCGTGATACGAGCATGCGACGCTAGGGCCAGTAGCCGAGTAACATGATCAATACAAAAGTCGACTTCGGGATCGTACATGTTATTTGGCTTATGAGGCTAGCGCCACAGTACCCCCCACCAGTGAGTCGGAGGAGAGACGAACGATTTTGATATCACCAAGCGTTATGGAGAGCGTGTGAGTTCGTTGTTGCGTCGAGTGAGCGACGGCTTCGGATTTGATTGCTGTGTCGAGTGAGCGACGGCTTTGTTGTCTGGTAGATGGCGATACGACAGATCAGAAAGTTACGTTTGTCAACGTCACCAATGAACCGAGTGAAAGTCACGATACGACCCTGCGTCGGTATCGTAGATGTTATTTGGCTTATATGGCTAGCGCCATGGTGGCATTTTGGCGACTTACTAGAAGTATTCCTTTCATTTCTTCAGAATTACGAAAACTCACGAATTTCTTTCATTATTCCAAGGCTACCCTCTTCAACTCTTAGCCTTGGCAGCCCACAAATGGAAGGCGAATCTATTGAATACCTTAAAACAATATACTCCATCCTCTTAAACATGGATTAAAACTTTTTTCTATGGATTCATTTGCCCATTGAATTAATTTTCTTTCATTGCTTTGACAGTATTTAATAGTTTGACTGCAATTCATGTTTAAGTAATAATAATAATAAAACGAAAGAAGAATCGTGTTTGTCTCCGCTTTGAAAAAGAATTCGTGTAATTCTGTTTGTAGTTTTTCAAAATCCTTCAGCTAAATACTGCAACAATTTCTCATAATTATATAGTCTTTGTCTTTCTTTCTTTAATTTAGTAATAAAATTAATAATATTTCACATAAAAAATATATAGGAAATGTTTGATGCATTTACCGGTAAAATTTAATATTTATAATTTCAGGATTATTAAAAATAATTTCGTTGATGTGATATGTGAAATTTGTATGAAATTTTTATGGTTCATGTAAATCGATCCATCTTATTTGTATTTTATCCAAAATATAATGATCTGAATTAGTTAATTATTTAGCAATATGGAGACAATCTAGAATATTCTTAGCATTTTAACTATTTTTATCCTGTGTGAACAGAATATTGTTTGAAATGAGCGTTTAATGGCATATAAGAAATGCAGAACAAAGAATTATCCAAAAAAAAAAAACTAACAAGAAGGCATAAAATGAAATTTATATCAATTTTAACCGTCCACTACAATAACCCTTGAAAGCTTTTATTTCATTTCACTATTTTTATTTCATTGTGTCTTGCTCTAACCTTGTAAAAAACCTTTATTTTTATAAGTGATTTTCCATTATAATTATTTACTTTTGGTTCGTTCTGCATTCATTTTTATTAAAATTATGTTCAATAAGATTTTAGATTCGGATGTTTTAATTATAGGATAAACGGAATTAAAACTATTTAAGTGATGCAATTTTATAATTTATATAATTTTCTAACTGTCATTAATAAAATATCACTGAATTGCTATCTTAAATACTTCATTATATTATTTTTTATTAAAATGTTGCATTCATAACGTATTCTTCCAATATTTTCAATATCTTTAAACGCCTTTCCATAATAGTTGTTTATTGCATTATGGATACGAATCTATAATATTTAAATTACATAATGTATATGAAATAATTAATGAGGCATTCATTATTAAAAGAAATTATGTACTTGATTATGAAATAAATAAATAGAGTAAATATGAAATAATAATTAAGAATGAAATGAAAGTCTATTTTTTAAAAACAAATTAAGCTTATATTTTCTTGAATCCCAGATCCTTAATTTCAGAAAAGAAAAAAATGGAAATTTGAAAAGAAAAAAGTTATTAATAATGCAGTTATTATTAATAAGAAAAAGTATAGTTAGCAACCGAATAGTAAATAATATAATTGAAATCCATCCAAGCTATGTTATTTAAATTACTGGAATTGAAAATAATAAAGAATACTAATTATTTTATCTACCGAAAATAAAACAGCACGTTTACTTAAATATGAAAGTGCTTGAAGATGGATATGTTAGATAAATATGAGTATGTTGATCATTGCTGCATTTTGTTTCCTCGAGCTTTTGAAAGAATTTATCTTTTTTTCTCTGTTTACTCTTGAATTTCATTTAAAACCTCTTTTGAAGGTAACTCGAACTTTTAGCTATTTCTTATCTAAAAAATTCATTTGCTGCTGAATTCTACCTCAAATTAGTAAATAAATAAAGGACAGAAAACAAGTTTTTATGAAAAGAGCTTAGAAAGAAAACTATTTCAATTAAAAAATATCAAAATTTTTCAAATTGAATTAGATAAAAATTGTTTTCAAAAATCTAAAAGGACAAGAAGATTAATTTTTCTTAAAAACAGAATGTAAAATATATCCAAATAAGGATTTGATAAAAAAAAATGCTCACGATTTTAGTAGCAATCTTGGTATTCTGGTTATGAGGAAGTGAGGTTCAATATAGAATTTGAAAATAATTTTTGAATTCGTTTCTCATTTTAAAGGGTAGCTTACAATATTCAGTAGTTTAATGAATACTCTTACATTGGAGATAACTATACAATAGAATGAAAATTTTTAAGACATCACGTGCATATATTTTTAATGTTTTTCCAAGAATTTTCCATTGTTGTTCAATCGTTTATGTTGCATTTGAGTAAATACAAAATAAAATATATATTTAAATACGTTTGTCAAATAATAGAAAAATATAGCAACAACCTAACAAAAAGGGAGCATAAATAAAGAAAAAAAATCATACGATTTTTACGAAAAATAGTGTGTGTGAAAAAATCTTTACAGTAGAAAATTGAAGTAAACATAATTAAGTAAATTAAAATTTTAAAGTAAATAACTGGATTGAATTTCTTCCAAAAAAATTTCTCTTTGAAAGCGAAACAATTATTTTTAATGCAAATAAAAAAACTAAACTTGCATTTAATTTTTCTGAAATTCTTGGAAACTAAACATATTAAAGAAATTCGTTACGGTTGAGCTTAAGTTTTTCATACGACAAAACTGAAAATAGAATTAAACCTTAAAATCAAGCTATTTCAAAAAATTTGAAGAAGTTTCTTAACCGCCAACCCATGCATATTTTTGACGTATGAATTAATAAAAACAATGGAAAAATTTTGTTTATGGGGACAAAATGTTTCTTAAAATTTGAATGAGAAAAATAAAATTTATTTTTTATATTAATCTTGCATGCTTTCCATACAAATTGTTTTTTTTTTCATAAGGAAAGGAGATGTTAATTCTCAACGAAGCTTTATTATATTAAACAGTAATTTTGAAAATACAGGGTACGAATTAATATCATGATGAAGTTTAGTGATCAACTTGCCATTCATGTAGAGTTCAATTATTTTAAATACATATTTGTTGTCATGTCAGAACATGATGTTATTTTTGGGATGATATTTTTTGTTAAACAAAGACCCATAGGCGAAAAAATAAAAATGTAAATTTTCACATCAGCATCTCAAAAAAGCAGATTTAATAACCTGCTGCCATTGCATTAACAAAAGCTCTGATTAAATAAAATAAATAACAGCAAATAAGATCAGTAAAATGCCATTTTGATGAAATACATAAAATGAACTAAATAGAAAATATAATATCTTTCTTAAACAATAATTGCTAGACAAAAAAATTTTATCGTTCGCAGCACTAAAGTGACTCATTCAATGAAATAATTCAAATGAATAAAAGTATAATTTAATTCACACGAGCACGTGGTGCTTGGTCGTTCAAGAAATGTTGCTCTGACATGATACATTGAAATATGCATAGCAGATTTCATTTTAATATTTTTCATTATATTCTTATTCATTTACTTAGCTATGTGCATACTACAAAAAGTACAAACTTACACTTCTCAGTTGAAGAAATTTTGAACCTTCTTACACCTTATACTAAAAAATTAGAATTAAAAAAAACACGAACATTTTAGTGCGAGGGCTTGGTGTATGTGTTTCAAATTTCTTCCAGTTTATTCTCTGGAATTATGATTTATCCTCTGGATGTTTATGATTGACCGTGGGAGAAATTCAGATTTAATAAGTTGATTTTTAGCTTTTTTTAAGACATTAAAAAGTCACGGGGACCTGGAGGAATGACTTCTATTTCAGAACCGATTCCATTCAAGACCCATCGTAAAGTGGTTCTTGCGAATGTATTGTGTGTAAACATATTGCTTTCAAATGTGCACTCGTTTGCATGGCGTGGAGGTTTGAAGAGGGCGCGCCAGCTCAGATGTCATTCTTCTGTGATTCGAAATTACGATATCCGTTTTCCGGAACAGCCAAATGTTGCTTTAAAACTCAAGTTCAAAGAGATTAAATTTTATTTAAAAGTAACAATAACAAAAATTAAAGAAAAATTAAAGACTTTTACGGATAAGATGCATAAGAGTCTTTTTCCATAAAAATGCACTGATCAAAATATTTTCCAAAATAGATTCTTTTCTGATATCAAGAAATCATAATATTTACATAATTTTCAATAATCGAAGAAAGATATGTAGATAGTATTAATGAAGGTGTTTTTTTTTTAAAAACTATTTTACATAAACTTATACTTGGTCCATAGGTGTGTCCTAAAACACACACAAACACACACACACACAAATATATATATATATATATCAAAACTACACACGTTGATATCAACACGTGAAAGAATTCTAAGAATCTCATGCTCATCATGGACCAGGGATACAAGATTTAATTCTTTCTTTCCCTTTTATTTCTTTGTCTGTTTTCTTGTCCACCCTACTTTTACATTATACTATCAAGATTGAATAAAACTAACAAAAAATAAATCTGTCTTCCCCTAAATCTGTATTCTAGCTGAAACTGTCATATATATATATATATATATGTTAAATTCGTTAAATTAATTCGTTTATAATATATAATTACCAGTTTATCACTTTGACCATAACACATATATATATAAATACCCAAAATATTAAACGAGATAACACAATCTTTAAAACGTTAAAGACGATTAATATTTAAATATGCTCATTAAATGGCTAATTTTTTTTACATTACCTCCGTCTTATAATCAAATTCTTTATATTAAGATGAATACAATAAAAATAAAACAATTTTCAACCTTAAATGAAAAGCAAATAAGAGAATTCTATATTATAATTTGATACGTCTTACAAGTATACTTTTTATGGAATAAAAAATTTAAAAGTAAAAATGTGTAATGTACCCATTGGAAATAAAATTTTACATACGTGATTATAGTTATATACTCACTGTGATAATGATATATATTCTATTAAGAATAACGTTTAATGTAAGCAGTAGTTTAATAGATGAATATCATAGTGAAAGGTTGTTTGAAATAAATAGAAATTCTTTATTTTTAAAGAGTATGCAAATCAAACATCAATAAAAATATCTAGCCAAAATAAGAGGGATTGGATAGCACGTCAATATATTCTGCTTGAAAAATTAGTTTAGTTTTGTGTATGAAAACAATTCTTTTAACTCATAAATCACGAATAATGTATAAAATCATAAGCTTAAGTAATAGTTTGAATAAATTAAGCCATACTTCACAGTTGGTACACTTTTTCACTGGCATAATATATTAGAGTATATTGGAGTTGACCTTTTTTCTTCCTCTGTAGTAACTCAGCGCAAAATTGTTATAAAATTTTCTTTTAATAGAAAGGCAGATATTGTCCAATTCCATCATTTCAAGCTCTTCTAACGATAAAATCAATTTCGAAAGCGAATTTAATTTTGATAGAGAGCTAAAATAAATCTTTGAGACAGAATTATCCATTTCATTCCCGAATAAAAAGCATCGAAGATCGTTGGATAAAATATAAAAAGGGTTCTCTTTAAAAAATAAAAAGGACGAAATTTGCATTTTCTCATAAAAATTTCTTTTCAAAATGTAAGCCATTACATCCACATTACAAAATTTTGATTTATAGTCCATTTCCTTAATGAAATAACTTTTTATCTCTATGAAATCTAACGATTCTTGGTGGAAGTTCTTGGGAGAGACTGGTACATTTCACTTGAATAACTGGGATCAATTTCAACTTTTGGTCCAGCGATCTGATGGATAAATTGAAAGTAATGTCAGCCTCACGCCGATTAAGCCCGCTAAGTGACATCTGGTGTCTCATTCCACTCGGAGCCTCGACAAGAGGAGCACTTGTGGTGCGGAAAATTTGCTATTTTATCTAAGATGATTGAATTTTAGATTTTGAATGTGACGTTTCTTTCAGTTTTTTTTAAAAATTGCAATGGGTACCAGAACAATAAATAGAGTTCATAATTGTAATATTTACTTTTTCTTAATTGTATTATATAAGACAGGATGTGCTCCATAATAATTTTAAATATAAATAATTTAAATGTGTTATTTTAAATGTTTAAAATTCCATTTTCTTGGAGGTTTTTTCCCCAGATTGTTCCAGTTTTTTTTTCTGGATGATTTATTTTTGCTTTAATTATGAAGTTTTCTGGGATTAGTAATAAAGAAAATTCCATCATTATTCATTTTTTATATTATTCAGATCATAAAGCCTCATTTGTTTATTCATATTAATTATTTTGTTCGAAGTTAATTTAATATTTGTAGTGACATTTTTCATTAGCATCACAGAAAAGTTTCCTTTTGTAGTTCTCAAAAGAGAAGGATTTATGAATTAGAATTATTTTTAGAATATTAATATTTATATTTTTATGCTTTTAAGGAAATTCAAAAAAGTATTAATATAATTAACTTTAAAAATTTTTTTGTCGTTTTTGTTGACCAATTTTATTGAATCTATCTGCTCCAAATTAATTGTGTTGTTGAAATTAAAAAGTGCTTGCCCTACGAGATAAAAACGAAAGAGAATATTTCATTTTAAAGCTAATTTTTTAATAAGTAATTTTATTTTAGTTTTAATATTAATACTTAATAAAAGTATGTGAGGGAATATTTAGGAAACTGTTTAAATTTAAACAGACTTTTAAAAATACTGTTACAAATTGTTTAGTAAAATACATTTTTAAATTCTTCAAATTAAAAAAAAATATTAAAAATTATTAAAATTAAAGATGAACTGAGCTGGAAGTTTTAATTCCGGATACAATTATTTTTTACTTATTCAATTATTATTATTATTTAAGTTTCTCATTTAATTTAATAGTTTTATCATTATAATTTTTGAAAAAAAAATATTTATTTTAACTTCAAAATTTTACAAAAATCATTTTTGTGAGATAATAGTTTTTAAGAGATAGGCTCAACAATTTTTTATTACTGAGTTATAGATTATTCTTAGTTGGTGTATGTTAAACCTAATTTTGAGTTATATTAAATCTTTTCTTTGACGCCCAATCTATGACTCCATTTACATCTCGATACTAATGATTGAAGGAACTTATAAAGAAGCGGTGAGTCCTCTGTAGAGCATTTCTAACAATTATTTACAATTCCATTTATCACCTAATCATTGAATTAAGTTCAGTTGTACACTATTTTCAACTAAACAGTCTGAAGCTTTCTTTGTTTCCTGTTACAATTTAGAAATAAGTGATAAGACGCATTTATCTGCCAAATACTACACCTTTATATATACATAGATAATTTCTTATATTTTGCATGAAATCGTTTAGTTTATTTTAATAAAAATGCATAGGAGCCGTTTATTTGGAAAGGTGTATACTTCAATAGTATTTTGAAGGAAAGCTACGAATGTCATTACAATTTTTTTTAAGTTCATTTTAAAAAATTGTTAACTTGTCATTTTTGCTTAAACTAATCCAAGGTTCACTTCTGTATAGTTCTATAAATAATTGGCAAGTGCTATTTTTGATTTATATAATTCATTTTTTAAAAAAAATAATATCAGATTTAAATTTAGTTGCACATTATTTTAGATGCAGTTTTCAGATGTATGAAAAATTGGCGATTTATAATTTTATAAAAGTATTGTATTGATTTAATGAAGGGGAGAAATAACTATAATAATGTTAACAAAATTAGGAATTCTTTAATAATTTAAAATATATCATATAAAAATTTGCAGAAAATACTAAGACTTTAAGTCTACAATCAAAAGTACAATTTACTTTCTATAGTGTCACCGAATTAGTCATACTTATCAAATATGGTCATGCATTTTCAAATCAAATATTTAAATGTATTCGTAAATAAATATACATATATGCTTTTTTCGATTTACGATTTGTTTTATAGTGAAACAAGCAACAAAAGAATGACATTTGCATAATATTTTAGACTGATTATATTCGATTACACAAACGAATCTCATCCTGTTTTTAATTCTAAAATTTTAGTAGTTTTAGTAATAGTAGACAAAATTCTTGTATTCACTGAAAATTTAGGTAAAATTTAATTATTTATAATATAAAACTTATAATATTCAAATATTTTACAATCAACGTTTTTATTACTTTTAGATTTCTATGCAATTAATGCTCATAAAATTAAATCATTAGAGATCAATTGCAAGGAAAGTCATGGATCAAGCACAATCCCTCTTTGTTGTTTTTATAAAAGTTTATTCAAGTCATGAAAAGTCATTTTATGAGATATCACATTTCCTTTCTCCATTTCACACAGTATTTTCTCTAGAATGTGTAAAAATGAAGTGACGTACTGAAATTGGAAATTTAAATAGACATAACTTTTTGTGGGACAGATTAAAATTTATTGGACCTGGAAATAAATTTTATGAATCAACATTTCATTTTTTAAAATATTCAATACATATTTATATATTTTACTATTTGTATTCTTTACATATTTATTTTTACTTTACATATTTGCAAGCCGCTCGTTAACTGTACCTTGCAGAACTTAGTTTATATAACGAAACTGTTATCACTCCTAAATAAATCTCTTAAAATTATTCAATTTGATACCTATGAACATTTTGTACTCAAACTGATACAACTGACTACAAAATGAATCATGGTTTACTCATGCGTCTTAAATACAATACATGTTAACTAAAGTAAACCATCCGTCTTTCAGAAATGGCAAGTGATTTTAAATAAATTCACAGCAAGAAATTTATATCAAGCAAATAAAATATGCAAAATATCCCTAATAATATGCCTAAGTCACAATAATAAATTTTTATTATGATAAGTAATTTACAAATTAATATAGCTTTATTTATTACATCATATCATCATCATCATTTATTCAAAACATGGATATTTTGAAAATGACAACAACTATTGTCATCATGATTATTTACCGATTCGTCTTATTTATAACATTAAATATTAAACTAAAATAATTCTATTTCTATTTACATAAACCACAAGGCATTTTAAGTCTATTTATAATGAGAAATTTAGAACTGGAAAGAAATACGCGTAGTTCTAATTAGCTCTACTTATATTATGTAAGATATAAAAATTACAATGAATATGCAAATAAGACTGCTAAATATTAATTTTTATTAAAATAGGCATTAAATGTCTGTCAATAGCATAGAATATTTCCATTTAGTTTTTATGCTTTCTTTAGAATTTAAAATTTAGTCTACAAGCTTTTGTTGAAGGAGCATGAACTATATTTCTTTTTCTTTATAAATCGGTTTACCGATATCGTAATAGTTTCAGTCCGATATGATATCAGTCCTATTATTAAAAACGAATTGTAGTTTATAAATGATATCTAAACACTCATACTTTAAGCATAATCTGCCCTATTTAACTGTTAATTATAATTTTAAAATAGTTTTAGCTTCCAAAATTTTTATTTCTTAATTGAAATCTATTTCTTATTTGAATTGAATTTCTATCTCTTATTTCCGTTCATTATATTTTAAACCAATACATTTTTTTCTTCAACAATAAAAAAGCAAAACTAAAAAGAAACGTTTTATTTTATTTCTTTTTTCACGTTTTATTTATGCTTTATTCTTAAAAATAAAACCAAGCTGAACTCCTGAAGTGACAACAATCGCCGAAATAGTTTTAAAAATTCCTCGGCATCTTATCGAAAGTAAAATTTTGTTTAAATATTTATTTAACTCTTCATTTTTATCTTCGTATTTAAATTCACATTTATTCTACAACCGAAAATACACTTTAAAATCTATGCTTTGCAATTTATCATTCTCCAAGGTCTTTTTTTTCCTTTGTTCTCGAACAAAAACTACAGTAGCAAAAAAATAATAAAATAAAATAGCAACCTTTACGAACAGGCAAATACGATACTAAACAAATTGGAATGATCCTTTTTTTCATTAAAAAAGCCCGAGAATATTTTCTATTTGACAACCACTTGCATGCAGGGCAATGATTTCTCTTGGCGCTCTGAATCCTGCCTCTACTTGTAATCGGTCTTTGAATATTAAATTCGCCGAACGATATTAGTTGTGTACACTTTTATACGGCCGGTGCGGCTTCCGTCGAAGAAAAGCGGTTGAATGCCGCAACTCTTACGAGTATTAAATAGCAAAATGAAATATGATACGGACTCAATACATAAAATGCATCCTTTACGATTCTCTAACTCATTTATTTTAGTAGTAACAGGAGGAGAATGAAAAAGAAGAAGAGAGGAAAAAGAAGAACATCATCATCTTGCACGGAGGCATTAATTTTATGTCTTTTCCAGGAAACAACATCGCATTGCTCATAGCTTTTTGAAAAAAACATATCTTTTCTCACGTTCTACGAGAACGCAGTTTGCGGTGGAAGAAATTCATCTTAAAAAAGTGCCTCCAGCCTAGCTTAATGATACTGCATCTATCGGAGATATTATTTTGCAGAGCCTTTTATATGCCGCGCGGAATGAACGCATGCTATGAAATAGAATAAAGAAGTTGACTCTTGGATGGATAAATAGGGTTTATTTTATTTTAGTGTTCTTTATTATTTCTCTTCCAAAAAATTTTTTTTCGCGCCCATCAGGTTATAAAGGCTTCAGATACTTATTGCTTTACGCGAAATGTTCAGCCCGGAATATAAATATTACTTCTGCAGTGGACGTTCGCTTAACACTTTCCTACTTGATTTTTCTGTGGGGAATAAAACTTTCGCTCATATTGAGAAGAAAGTTGAGAATTCTAATGCCCATAATAAGACGGAAAGCTTTTGGAACTGAAGAACTTTTACGAATCTAATCTTAACAAAAGAGAAATAAAGTTCTCAACTGTATATATTATCGCATTTATAGTGTAAAGGGCTATGAACTTCAGAACTATATTAATAGGTATGAAAGATGATACCACAGTAAAATCTTTACTAGAATTCATATTTATAATTAACATGAACATTTTAGAATGATGTATTTGAATTGATGCCAAATGATAAAGATATTGTTTCGATAATAACGTTTAGTTATTGGTGAGTGAAATTTTCATTTAAAATATTTTAAAGAACAAAATATTGTTGTCTAGTTTTCCCTTCAGTTTATTATTTGATGTATCTTTGATTTCTAAAAGTATTTAATGCAGGCAGATAAATCTATCTGCAGTGAGGTTATATTAGCGATAGATAATCTCATAACGGAAAATGAAAAACAGTGTAATCAAAAGTATTATTTTGAAAATTTAGCATATTACATTAAATAAAGATAACAAATCATTAAAAGAAGCTCCTTGAATTATTTATAAAAAATAAGTTTACTTAGTTTTTTTTAAAATAAAATTAGTGTAAATCTCGCTACAAAATTTATCTACTTAAGGAATCGAAATCAATCATATTGCTTTTAAATAGTAATGACTATTGCAATTTTCTAATCATTCTGCAATGAAAAAAAATTTAATTCATCTTCATTTTAAGAAAAAATTAATTTATTCAAAATATTTATTTTATGTATTCATTCAAATATTATCTATTTGAATGAATACATGAAATATATATTATGGATTAATTTACCTAAATTTTTCTTCTCATTTCCAAAATGCCCCTTTTTATGTTTGGTTTGAAATATGTTTTTAGAGGATGTAATGTTTATGTTTGAATGTTGAATGTAATGTTATGTAATGAATATATTTACTAATTACTTGTATTTTATATCATTTTTTTATTTTAAATAGGTAAATAATTTTTAAGTATAAAATTTTCAAAATAATAAAGTTTTAAGATATAACATAACTAAGCAATAAATAAATGTTACACATTTTCTTTTTACTTTTTTAAAATACTGGGTTTTCATTGAATTCCATTGATTTTACATTCTAAATATCATTTGTCCAAAAATTATTTTAATTTAATGTAATTTTTCAGAACTGATATCAGGTGAATATTACATAAATAAAATATATGAACTGCATCTTACTCTGGAACATACGGTAAAATCTTTTTACGATTAACAAATATTTGATAACAGTCAATGAGTTTAAATGTCTGTAAAAGTCAATACTTATGAACAAATAAAAAAGTAATGTTTAAAAAAACTTATGCTAATTATATTTTGCTTTGCAAACTTGTATTTCAAAACATATCAATTTTATTTAAAATATATCAGAATCATAATGATAATTTTTTTTCAAAAGACGGTAGATTTCATCACGATATTAGTTTAAAAAATATTTTTCATTTTTCATCATATATTAAACTGTAATGGTTTTGTCTTGATGAGACTGAAAAATAATACAAAGATTTTCATTCCGAATGCACCGTAAAAATAATATCGAAATTTGTTTCTGGCTATAATATGTCGTGATTTATAAAACAAGAACATTACAAATTTCCTTAGTTATCGTAAATCTATTAAATATAAATATTTATATACTACACAACTTACAAAAAGACAATCTAAACAACAATTTATTCTTATGGGCATTTATTAAATCCAGAAAATTTCTATTTTAGTTTATTTGGTTTAAAACCGACTTTTTTTCACTGATTTGTAT
Source organism: Argiope argentata (assembly GCA_026289955.1). NCBI lineage: Eukaryota > Metazoa > Arthropoda > Arachnida > Araneae > Araneidae > Argiope > Argiope argentata. The sequence goes on along the minus strand of JAOUZG010045189.1, from coordinate 2,203,780 downwards.
GTATATTATAAGCTTATTTGAGTATATAAAATTCATAAATTATATTATGCTAGCAGCACTCGTACGGCATCCAAAAAGAAAAATTAGCTTGAAACTTAAATCCAGCCTCTACCCGATATGACATGGGCACGTTACGCAATATCAAAAAAATATAAAACATATAATTAGAAATTATCAAAAAAATTTTATAGCACGCATTCTGATATATTAGATTGTTACAGAGGTAAAACTATGATATGTCCGCAAACAAAACAGAGGCGATCATTTCGAGGTTGGATTTCCTTCTTTTCAGCATAAAGGGATTTTAGTCGCTGTTTCAAATCTGACATAAACGAAGATATGTAAAGCATATTTATATCAAAGCTCTTGCTATTTCCACATGCGCAGTTTGCAATTTTCACAAATGCCCAAATAAATTAAAATCGCAATTTTAATTTTTTAATTGATATGATTTTAATGGAGCAAACCTTTTCACAATAAATACTCTACACAATGGTATTAAATATCTCCAATGTCCGTCCACTATATCTCGAGTTTTTGTGGTTTCAACATACAGACGCTTTCCGGAGACTTCATTTTATATTATGTATAGTTTTTGTGACAAAAATGACATTAAAATAAAAAAAATGTCTATTGTGAATATTTAAACCTTATATCAAGCGAAAAACCGCATAATTCTGGTGGGATAACTATTTTTTATTAAAGTATATTTACCGTTTTTACTGTAGAAAGAGCCTTCTGAATATTGTCAAAATACTTACCAAAGATAATTCGATAATCATAGCAATACTCAAATTTTTGCGATCATGAAATATTATTTTACAAATAGTTGCTTGGATATTAATAGAAGATTGTTTTCCTTTATTTCCAATTTTATGTATTATAAAAATATCCAAAGCCATAACAATTTTATTTATGCAGCGACTTGCATATTAGTCCATGCTAAAGCAAGCCCATCACGCTTCAGACAAGTCAGGATATTACTGATAGCCATTTTTCAATATTTGGGAATATTATTAGTTGGAAAGTTTTTTTTCTTTTTCATTTTTCTGTGGTGCACGTGATTTACAGACTATCTAAAAAGCCCGAGTCAGGAAAGAGATCAAAATCTTCATTCCGATGCTTTGAACCTTAATATCCGGTAAAAAATAATGCCAAAAATGCCATTGACACTTTTCGTTATAGCGGGTGGCAACACTAACTGCGTTTTCTTTTAACAGGAAAGGACGGAAAAGTTGATAATATTGATTAACTGTCAAATTTTCTTTCAGTTTTGGTAGACGCGAAGAACACGGCAAGAAAAATATCCCCCGTATGAGAAAAATTCCCGTTCAACAATTTCCCGCTTAATGCCGTTGCCAGATCAAACACCAGAGAATTCAGAAAATTCTTCAAAGCCGGCGGAAACAAAAGAGACGAAGTGTTTACTCAACTCAACTTCACGGCAGCTATTGTTTATTCTCTCGCACAAGTTTTCTTCGGCGAGTTTCATTTTTCATGGAAGCACTATTTTTCACTGTCATAATTTTAACGATTTGGTCCTTTTCCCTCAATGCATTTGTTCGTAGGCATTTGCGAGTCATTTTATTCTTCTCCGTACTGCACTTTGCGTCATATTTCACCGTGTTCGGTTTTATTGGGTTTATTTTTTGGTTTTGTTTTTTTACCCTCGGTGTGTATAAATCGTTTTTGAGGGGGGTTGTCTGATCGATTCAAAATGCGGCAGTTTATCGAAGAAATAAATGCGAATGTCGGTTTATTAAATACTGTTCCATACTATTCTCACGGTCGGTTTACTCGTGAAAAACTGAGGAATTTCTCTTTTCTTTCTGCCTCTTTTTTTATATTTCTTTGCTTCGAATTTGATACACAGTTTTTTTCAATGGGCTATTTATGTCTTTTATTTCATTCATTTGTCGATAATATTATCCCTCAATAAAATATCGACAAACTAATTTATAATATTTAATTTTAAAAAATTTAAAATGCCAAATTCAAAAGCGAGTTACTTATAATTATTTATTAAAAAATTCATTAAGTGCCTTTTTTTAATATTTTATAAATTAAAGTCATTTAGTTAAAAATATTTTACTATAAATATTAAGTAAGTGTATTAAAAGATTTAAAGATTTTAAAAAATCAATCTAATAATTCAATTAGGATTGTATTTCTAATAAAACAATGTTTCATGTCATGATATAAATAGATACAATATTTAAAAAATAATGAACAAATTCCTCCACCAAAAATATCCCATGTTTTTCAATAGCGTCGTTCTTTCTTTTGAATTATTTTTGTTTTCGTTTATTACTACACATTTGCAGTAAAAATAAACAATTAATACAAATTAGAAGTGATAGTTATCCCATTCCCCTTTTTCTACCATTACGTTTCTCTATGATAAAGAATATCTTCTATAAATATAAATTTAATAACATTTTAAATTTAATAACTTGTACATCTTGTCATTAAGCATAAAAGTTAAGAAAAATGAGTGATTCAAATTCTACTATTACTTTGAAAATGGGATTTGAAAATAATAATTTCAAAAAGTTGTGTTATTGAGAAATTTGAATATCGCCTCCTTTTCTTCCAAGTCATCGTTATTTGTATGCTTGTTTTCCGTTGAATGCTTCCTTTTCCTTCTTTATGAATTTTGCAGGAATAAATTCTACCTTTTTGCTATGGCGTCGTTATATCATTCATTTGTCGATAATATTATCCCTCAATAAAATATCGACAAACTAATTTATAATATTTAATTATAAATTAAAAATTCTATAACTACTGTATTTGTATTTAACTACCGAAAAACATATTAGCTGCTGTATTAATTGTATTAGCTGCTGTATTGTCCTATTTAGAAAGATAATTAAAGCTTTTGTATTTATACTTAAAATTATGATATTACAGATACAATAATTTAAACATTTTGCTACGTTGAATTTCCTTTAACAAAGTAGCATATTGGATTGTTTAATTCCTTCGTTATGTCAATAGCATTACTTAAATTCTAAAATTTTAAATTCCTGTTCAATTTTCCTAATAAGGATATTTTTTTGATTAGCAATATAATTTTAAGAGGATATTTATAATGAAAAATATCAAATGTTTTTAAGATTTTCTAGTTATATGACATTTAATATTATTTTTTTTTGGTTCTAACAGAACAAAAATTAGGTAATTATAATTATTATACTTTTATGCACATATTATAATAAGTTTGAGATGGTGTTAAGCAGAATTTATTTTTCTGAGTGTACCTTTGTGTACCTCTATATGCGTGGCTAGCCGCATCATAATACATTTTTGGTTTGCTGTTGAAAAATAAGTACTTTAAAATATAGCTAATTATTTATTGTATTGAGTTGAGAATAATACATTTTATATAAATATATGCCATATTTTTACTGAGAAATAATTTTTACTGTTATAAAACTCCCTTTATTTACTACTGAAATTTTGACTGTTTTCACTATCGAGGTCATCCCAGTTCCCTTAACCTTAAAAATTTTGAGTAATCTGATTTTGTCATTTTTTTAATAAAAGAAAAATTCAGGATTTTTTGTCTGTACTTTAATATTATTTAAAAACAATAAATTACAGTAAAATACTGGCTGTCCAAACTAAGTAATTTGAATTTAAAGATGAAAATATTTCAATATGTGTATTTACTCGCACAAACCTTTCGTTATCAAAAGTATTTAGAGAAAGAGGATTTTTGAAATGCAATAAAATAATTCTTTTTTCACGAAACACTCTTTTATTTCTTTGCTTTTCCTTTGGCGAACTATTTTGAAGCTATGAAATTCATTATTCTCATAATAAAGTTTTTAAAAATATATTTTAATTTCATAATACATTTAATATATTTTTAAAAATATATTAAATGATCATTGAATAGATTATCATCTCAAATCTTTTTATACTAAATTTATGGAATGCTCTGCAAAAGGTAACTGAGATAAAAATTGGCAGGCAGAAAATGAGGTTTATCCTGAAATACTTCTTACTTGAAATGATTTGTTATCAAAGTAATTGGAAGAAGTTTGTTCTTTTGTTTCTATTGAATGATGTTGTAGACTAGTAAATATGAACATTCCTACAAGATGTTTCTGTTAGCTATCTATATTCTTCACTTGTATAAAATTTATTTTTCAGTGAACCTAAATAGAATCCTGCATAATATAAAACGTCTCAACTCTTTTAGAAATTATCATATTTCATCTAAATTCACTATAATGTTATACTATTCTTCTATGCAGTAAAATTTATGTTTTTCAATAAAGTATATTAATGTTTTAATTATAATATGCTTCAACACTTTTCGAGATTATTTTATTTTATCTAAATTGGCGGTAATATTATACTAATATAATATAAAATAAAAAAGTTTATTTTTCAATGAATTTGTTGAACAAATACAAGCCAACATAACATTTTAATATAACATATATCATCACTTTTATATATTATCATATTTCATCTAGATTAACAATAATATTATACTAATGTATTATGCAGAAAAAAGTTTCTTTTTCAATAAAATATGAGTATATTAATTACACTATGTCTCAGCATATTTGAGATACATTATTTTATCTAAATTAACTATAATATTATACTAATGTACCATACAGTAAAAATTTTGTTTTTTTTTATAAAGTATATGAATATTTTAATTATAATATATCTCAATATCTTATATAGAATAATTTATTTCATCTAAATTAACTGTAATCTTATACTGATATAGCATACAGTAAAAAGTTTATTTTTTTAATGAACTTGTTCTTCAAAAGAAAACCTGCCTAGTATATTATCATAACTTGTCTCATCACTTTTAGAAATTATCACAGTCCAACTAAATTTTAGAGATAATCTTATTCATATAAATTAGTAGTAAAATTATACTAATATATACAGTATAAAGCAAAAAGTTTATTTTTCAACGAACTTGTTATTCACATATAAGCCTGCATAAGCTATTAGTATAACATGTCTCTTAACTTTTAGAAAATATCATATTTTATCTAAACTAACTATAATATTATAGTTCTATATTTTAAGCTAGAATTCTCAATGTATTGCCACCATAGAAGGATTATTTTAATGTATGTACTCATGATTATAATCGTTAATACACTTAAATTTATTTCAGTAATAAATCTAAATGCATAATTGTTGTTTTTCAAAAGAATTTATCAAGACTTTATATATTTACCATACAATAAATCAACTTCAAGTTTAGCTAAATTAATGTTGTGTGGAAATAGTTAATTTATAGTTGTATATCCCGCAGTGCGGGCTAAAAAAATAAAACTGGAAACCCTAATGCCTTCGAAAATTTATGTGCAACTGGAAGTAAGCGCTAAGATAATCCACAGTCGAACATTTGTCTCTCAGAGATATTGATGTTAAGTGTGAAAAAGGAAAAGATGGAATGATATTATGAGAATGATTTATCCCCCTCAGGGGTCTTAGCAAGATACTTTTCTTTCTCACTCCATGAGGCTTAAGCACTAATAAAAAACAAAGAAAGTAAATGAAGCAGTTATGCACGTCCTAATAAATGAGGCCATCATTTTTTTCATCCCCCTGTCCCCCTTGTTTTCTATAATCCATCTATAATTTATTACGGAATAAGAAAGGGAACTTTTTAAAAGAATACCGAAGGTATGCGGGGATTCTTTGTTTCCAACAACAATTGAACTCTGAAATTATAACCTTTCTTTTATTTGAGAGCAATTGATTTTTATTTCTAATTTATCAAAATGCAAAAAAATTACTTAAGGTATGGTGGAATTATCTGTTTCAGAATTTATTATAATGCAAAGAAATGCAATTTCTGTCAGAAAAGAATACGAAGCAGCTTAAGCTTTATAATCTCTTAGACCTATTTCGAGCCCTCAGATTGTCACAAGTAGAGATTTCCTATTTGAACAGACAAAATTAAATATTCTAGTAAATGGTAAAATAAATTTATTCGGATTTAAACTCAATGCTTGGTAAAACTCGATGTCTTTTCTATTCTGACGAAAGACACAAATTAAATAAACACACCTTGAAAATTATCCTAAATGCCAAAAACATATGCATATCGTTAATACGTTTTAAGAAATTGTTGCAAAGATACAGTTCATTTGAAAAAGCATACAGCATAAATAAAAAAACGTTCTTAATGTTTTCTGTGCTTCAATTTCCTCGTAAATCACCAAGAAAACATTTACTTTTAGAATACACAAATGAAACGTAGCGCTGTTTTTCAGAAAGAACCAAAATAAAGAATTGCAAGAAAATTAAATGGCTTTTTAAATACCAAGTAATCATTTATAATTAAAGCGCATTTGTTACTTTTCTTTAATTGTATGTTTTTTACGCAATTTTCCATTAAAAAGAGTTTTTATTATTGAAATAGGTATTTAAACAACGTTTTAATCTCCACTGATTAATGCACCATTCTCTTTCTCATTTAATAGAAAGTAATCAAAGAGGTTCGCATGTAATTATGTGTTTCATCATTATTTATATGTAAGTGATAAGATGTTGTGGAGGAAATGTAAAATTTCGTTTAATACCATTTTCATTTCAAGAAATCAGTAATAATTTATACTTGGGAACTAAATACATCGAAACGCTTGCTTTTACATTATTATTTTAAAAGCTTTCAATTCTTAAAATGGTACCCTTCTATAAACTTATATATTTATTTCCAAAGCATGAAACGAATAAAATTCAATCAATATAACGAAATACCTGATTCTCCTTTTTCTTTTCTTTTTAAAGAAAGAGAGATGAAAGGTAAAAATTCCGACATAGAAGAAATTATTTTGTAGAATTAATTTTATTTTTTTAATGCATAAGGTGCTTGATACTTTTATTTTAATTAATGGATTTATTCCTATGCTTATTCTTAACAATGAGACTCTTAAATTCTTCCAAAAAATGCCGTTTAATTTATAAATTGTTTTCTAAACTAGTAAGGTAGATGCGTAGAATTCAGAAATTAATTATGAAATGGAAAATTTTAATTTACTTTAATAATATTCCATTAATTGCGAATTTTCTCAATTAGCACTGTAAACATGTTACCTATCTACTAAATTTTTTGAATTCTTACTTTATTTGTAAAAGACTATAAAATAAAAAAAAATAGTGGAATAAAATAAAATATAAAAAAATATATTAGTTGTAATTTGGGTTATATGCAATTATTAAGACGGTTTAGAAAAAATAATTTTATTTGCAGTTTAATTAAATAAATTAAACATTTGATTTTTACAACGAACCTTACCTCCGTAGAGTGTAAGATTGATTTGAAGAAAAATGAGAGATAATAGTTTTTTAAGAGCTTCGCACGTCAATTCTCGGATGATGAACTGCACTTCAATTGCGTCCCACACAACCTCGCTGGAGCCTGTAGCTTACGGATATCTGATGAGATTTATATAATTCATGATAGATATATAGGAGTTGTTGTTACTTATAGCACTTGCCATGGACAAGCCCCGCTGATACATCAGCAGAATTTAAGCCGGAATTATACGTCTCTTGTTTTACAAGTAGAGCCATCTAGGGCCAAGAGTACGATTTAGCTACACACACGTCACAACCCTTTTTAGGGGGCGGACTACATTCACGCAAATCATTCATTCATCTCAGATCGTAATTTAGACCTGGAAGAGGGAACGATCACCCCTGGCCCAGTATCCACAGTGATATTACTCTCGATATGGAGGACTTTGCGACCACGAACAGATTTGACGAGCGCCAATCGCCAAACACTCGGGGATTCTTTTGGCCGGTGGGCTTCGAACCCGTAACCTAAGGAGTACGAGTCCAACGCTCTACCAACCAGGTCATCCCGGCCCTATAGGATTTATGATATTCATATATGATTATATGATTTATGATACTCATATATGATTTATATGATTCATGATATATGTGATTTATGCTATTCATATATGATTTATATGATTCATGACAGATACATATGATTTATGCTATTCATATATGATTTATATGCTTCATGATAGATGCATGTGATTTATGATATCCATATATGATGCATAATAGATATATGAGATTTATGTTATTCATATATCATTTATGATAGATAAATATGATTTATAATATTTATTATCATATATGATACTTTTAATCATAATGTTATACGATTCATGATAGATATATATGATTTATGGTAAGATCATATACATCTATCAGGATTATAAATGATCATATACTTCATGAATTAAAAATTAATCATGATATATATATAAGATTTATGGTATTTATATATGATTTATGATATTTATATATGATTAATGATAGATATTTATGATTTATGATGTGATTTCCCTGCAAATTTATCTAGTTATTACAAATGAATCCATTTTATGATAAACAGGTGAAAAATTTAGTAATCATAATGCAAAACTATGTACTTAGGTTACAATTCTTATTAGGATGTAAACATTCTTCGAATAATTTTTTTTTCATATCCCTTGAGAATACAACTTTAAATAAAATAGTTATTATGGTGGCTATTAATTCCCATATAAAAGGTTACTTCACGCATTTGGCGATAACTGTTTCGAAGTTTTTTCTTAATACTTTCACAATAATTCCTACGATCCAGACATTCAGAAGAACCAACCTGTTGTCTTTGTAAATTGATTTCTACATAAATCTATTGTAGAAATGAATCCTTTGATGAGATTATCTTTCCCTTTAACTCTCAAATTATTAAGGTATTTTGATTCTTCTCATTAAGATATTTCTCCATACTAGAGAAACAGGCTACGAAAATCATTTTATATTATAAGGTATTGAAAATTCATATAGAAAATTATTTATATATTTAAAATATTCTGATACGTTATTTTTGCAATTTTGTGGTATATATTAATTCCTCATCTTAAAAGGATTTTCAAAATTCATAGCAGTTAAGTGGCTTATGTCTATCAATACATAGCTTAAAATGTAAAAAATGAAAAATAATAAATAGATTTAAAAAAACATGTATAAAAAGTTTTCTGATCCATATGATTAATATATCATTGAATGAAAACAAATAGGTCATTATGAAATTCCCAAAATGCTGTTAAGCAAGCTATGGTATGAAATCGTGTTAGAACACCAAAGTCATATTGTTTTAATAGTTTATGTGAGCATTATTCATTGCGTATATAATTCATTCAAAGGGAGCCGAAGTCTCGTGATAACATAGTTAAAAATGTAGTTCCCACAATAATGCATCTTCTTACTCTTATAGTATGTGACCACTTTTTTATTTCTTACATAAACTATAAAAATATTATACATAGTTCTTCTTCCTTTGCTTACAACAGTTACAGAAAATTACGTGATTAAGTATTTAACGAAACAAATGAAAATAATTTCAATTTAATTTCAACAATAAAAACTACTGTATAAAATTATTCAATAATTTTTTTGTAAATTAACAAAATTTAGAAAACTTTTTCACAATACTTAAATTACAATCATTAAAATGTTTTTATTAATAAGGGGATTGATTCATTATTACTTTGATGCTGAGATATTTTTTGACACTTTAATGGAAGAAAATGTAGAAATTTCGACAATTTTTTAGTTAATTAAATTTAAGAATCGATTTTAACCGCACATTCTAATATTTTAAAACGTATCTATAATAAATATGGTATTTCTAAAAAAACAGTTCTTAGTTAAAAATTATAAAGTGTCGAAATACATAGTTTCCTTTTATTTATATGAATTTATATTAAAAAAACAAAAAAAAATAGTTAAAGCTTAAACATTTTATATCAAAATAAAACCAAAATTTTACTGATATAACTATTTAGTATCATTGTAATTCTTTCAGATTCTAACTAAATTGATCGTAATGAAATTTATCATCATAATTGAAACCTACCTTTTGCTTTGGGGTGGACAAAAATATCCATCATGCTTATTTTCTCTTATTCACCTCTCTCTAAAGAAATTGCTGCGCACGTGTTGTAGCAATTGTTGGGAGAACTATCCACAACACGCCAACAACAACAACCGAGAAAAAGCATCAGTTTCCTAAGAGATGAGGCATGGAACACCCTAGATTGCTTCCTTGGAAATAAGTATCACAACAGGAAGGAGAATTGTTGACCAAACGTTCGCTGTTTTGGGAAACAGGAACTTCTTTCTTGACACTTTGGTTTTTTGTGTTGTTTTTATAGCTGTGGGTGAAAGAGAATCAGACATTGCAACTTCCCTTGTGCACGCAGATACGTAGGAATGAATTTGAGATGTTCTGAAATGCATCTGCATGCATTGAAAGGTGAAGTTCTGTGTTTAGAAGATATTCGCTAGAGTTTCGAATCGTAATCAGCTGTTTAAAAAGGAATTACTTCTTAAATGTAAAATGTGCTTCTTAATGTTTTTGCCGCCACTTTATGTTGAGTATTTGCTCTTTACTGAAAGTAATTAGACATTTTAACTTTTCTTGCGCACTTAGATAGTAAGGAAGAAAAAGGAAATGTATAAATGTAAAAGACTTGTTGTAAAGAGGAATCAGCATACTGTAAAATAAGTGTTATGTGTTTAGAAGAGATTACTAATTAAAACTGTAATAAGTTGATTAAAAACGAGTTACTTCCTAGAGATAGAATTTTCCTTCCTTAGATTTCTTTGGAGCTTTATGATGAGTATTTGAAATTTACTGAAAGTAATCAGACATTTTGACTATTCTCCCTGATAGAAAGGAATGAAATTGAGATGCTCCAAAAAGGTATCTGCATGCTATAACTTTTGTATTTTAAACATTGGCTGTAATTTGTTTTTTAAAACCAGTTACTTCCTAAAAATGAAATTTTTACGTAAGATTTTTTGCCATATTATGATGAGTATTTGTCATTTACTAAAAATAATCATACTTTGTAACTTTTTTTGCCCCCGCAGGAAGGGATTTGAGATGTATTTGAAAGCATTAAATGGCGTAGTTATTGTGCTTATTAGATAATTTTGCCTAGGATTTAAAACTGTAATTAGTAGTTTAAAAACCTGTTACTTCCTAAAAATATTTTTTTGTAATTTGTGTACATTTGTGTAAACGCATCTCATTGTGAAAATAATATATAAGAAGAATACAGTAATATAAGCATAAAAATATAAGTAAATAAATATAAGTACAATTTTAAAATAATATAACAAATTATATCGTAAAAAAGAAATAAAATATGTTCATACTTTGCAATTTTATTAGTTTATACAGTGTTTATAATGATCTATTTTATCTTTATCCATGAGTGAAAAACAGGCATGAAAAAAATTTGAACATTTATTGCTGGATAGGAAGTATAATTTTAGATTACGCTATGTTTGCATACTGTATTTAACAGAAAAAAATTATTTTACATAGCACAATTGATCTGTAATTTGCATCTGTCTTTTCTATTATTATATATCAGTCATATTTTGTTTACAAAGTAATTTCTATGTAAATACATTTAAATTTTCTTGATGATTCAAGTACAACACATATTTAAAAAGTCCTTAATGCAAATAATTTCTTATGTGTTGTGTCCCTAAATAAATAGCTAATATACAGAATACAAAAATTTGAATAATAATGCAAAAATATTAAAGAAGCATTGCAATATAAGTGTTTTGTTGGAATTTTTGGAAAGTATTATATAATTAATTAATTCGGATTATAAAGCATACCTCTTATTAAAATCCATTAGTTGATTTATTTTCATCGAAATTACAATAATTGTTTCACCCATCCACTGATGTATTATGGAATATTCAGCAGAATTCGAACAGTTTTATAAAGAAAACTGTCCAAGCAAAATACTAAATAAAATAAATTTCATTTTCACATCTAACTTAATTATATAATTGTTATTTTGAGGTTGTTCTTTCAAAAAAAAAAAAAAAAACTCAGTCACACAGGTATTAGGCTTAGAATTTTTTAAAAAGAAAATCGTCTCATTTACAGATAGATAGGAGACATTTGCTACTGAACTCAATTATAATTGTTATTTTGAGGTTGTTCTTTCAAAAGAAACTCAGCCACACAGGTATTAGGCTTAGAATTTTTTTAAAAAAGAAAATCGTCTTATTTACAGATAGATAGGAGACTTTTGCTACTGAACTCAATAAATTATACTGGATTTGAACAACAGTAAATAATAAAGTAGCCAGAAAACAAATAACAGAAATTCCGTTATTCATTTGAAAATTTTAGCTTTATCATCTTGAACCCACAAAGCAACTGATAGTCCAGTGACAAAATGCAAATCTTAGTAGTAGATGTATTACTAAATTTATGCTTGTGTGAGAACAGTTTTCAAACAGTGTGTGATAAGAAAAATTATCAACTCGAATTTTTGTTGCACGTATTCTTAGAACATCTTAAATTAAAACCATACTTCTAGGAAGCAGTAATTTAAGAATATTTATTAATTATTCTAATTATAAAATAATAAATATATTAAATAACATTGTACATAAGTAAATTGGAATTTTCAAAATAACAACACAATCGTAAATAAGAATAGCTGAAGCATTCACATTGTTAAATAAATATGAATCAAAGGCAACTTTTTTTTATCTTGGTAGAATCTTATAGTTAAACTTAATTAAACTATTTAAAATACAATTAAAGTTGTATCTCTTTCTAATCTTATCTCGAAGGCAAGGAATATGCTTTATTGTTCAATCTCAAAGGAACTGGCAATCTAAACTCAAATCTCACTACCTTTTACTACCCCGGAGCTTTACAAAACAGAAAGAAGAAGTAACTATGTAAAATGGAACTTAGCTTCTTTCAAAACTTCTTCTTTCTTCCCTAACAAAGCCATTTAGTCTCAAAGGCGAACTTAATTTCCTGCCTTTTCTGTAGAAACACAAAACTATCTCGCTTTCTCATTTCTCTCTTATTTATTTATTTATACGTATATTTATATGGGAAAAGAAGAAAAAAGAGGTTAAATGGAAGAAAGCAGGCAACATAAATATATTTAAATTCGTTCCACAAAGCGAGTATAAAAGAACTTACTTCCAGGTAGCTGTAATGCCGAAATGTAGAGAGACAAAAATTATTCTTTTTTTTCGATTGACAGATGAAAAGAAGATAGAAATTTTACAATTCCTGTTGTTGACAGTATAGATTTGGGCAACAAAGAAATAGTATGAGACATATGTATCGAGATATATTTGCATCATGTAATGTAACATCTTTTATTTCCAGGTTACGGTCCAATTTCTGTTTTTGAAACTGCACAATGAATTGCAGACATTGTTTTCATCTCTAATAATCTTATGTGCTTTTTATATATAAGACATTTTATCTTCTATTTGAATTATATATCTTGAATCCAGTGCCTTTGAATTTTACAAGAATTCATGCTATTGCTCAACTACCATGCATTTTTCTTGTTAACAAGTTAGTTAATTATACATTAATAAATTATACATTGAAAGAGGTACAAAGAGGTATATACATAATGTTTTGTAATCCATTTTCCTCATTAACTTTTTTCAAATATTTCATCATTTTATTTTTGTGTATCATATATATATGATCGATTGTTTCTTGTTTTGCTTAATTTTAAAACTCAATTCATTCTTGTATTCATCAATAATGTAATTATCTCTTCACATTTCATAGCACCTTTTTTCCATCATTGTTTTTTAGATTACGAAATCATTAATTGATAAACGAATAAATAATAGCTAAAATGTAATGTATTGTCAATATGCCAGAAATAGTTATATTTATTAATTTTCATTCTTATGAAAATTATGTTCAATTTATAATTTTATATTTGCTTGAATAGAACTGAAGACGGTTTCATAGTGATATTGGCAGTTGAGTTTGATTATATTTTATCCATTCAGTTTTAAACAGTAATACGTGTCTAAGTTTTAAAATATATCTTTCCAAGGATAATTTTTTGCAGAAATTAATAATGTAGAACCAAATTCGGTACTCTTTTCTTTTAGCCATTTTTTTTCCAAAAGTCAAAGCTTTTATGAAAACTTAAAGTAGTATTTTTTCTATTTAAAGAACTAGCTACGAAAAATTTTAGCGATTAGATTCAAGCAAAAATATTTCTTTAATTACATAGTTTGACTAAATACGTGAGTAGAATGTAATTTCTTTATTTTGTTTCTGTTACTTCAGTAGAATTTTTATCATGTGTTTTTATCATAAAATGTTATCATTGAGGGTTTATTTTTATTCTTAATATTATTTATAGTTTCATATGTCTTAATCTTATTTTAACTCTGCCGGAAAACAAATAACTGAATTTTCCCGTCATGATAATGGGAAAGCTAGATTCAAAATAATATCAAAAATATAGAAATAATATTCTTACCTCCTATTATCCACAAATCATCTGAAAATCATTAAATCTCTCCGATGAATAAAATATTCTATATCATTGTAATTATACCTAGTTTAACAAGGAACAAGCTAGTAGAATATCTAACAAATAATCATATTTACGCGACATTTTCTTGATATTCCCTTGAGAAAAACAGAACACGGCTGTCTTTTATATTTTTCAAGGCTCTTTCTTTTTGATAAATAATTTACACCACACCTTTCAGTAATCAACAGATATTTGGAATTTTAGCAACCCACGATGTTATTACAATTTTTTTTCGTGCATTATAAAATTTGCCTTGCTAGTAAATTGATATATTTCAGATTTCTAATATATTGAAAAATAATTTCCTTGGAGAGAAATCAAGAAAATATGAAAAGATAATAATACGAAAGGACGGATCACTATGTTAATCGAAGGTTGTTGTTTTTTTAATAGTGAAAACAAAAATGAAAATGTAGATTTACTTCTATTCCATGAGATGAATATTGCAATGTTCAATATTGTAAAATTTATTTGAAAGAATAAAGCAGAAATCGCGAGTTAACCTCTGAATGTTAGTATACGTTACAGTTTTAAAACGATTTCCGACAATATTTTTCTAGGAAAAGGCATAAATGTAAAAAATAAATCCCTTTTTTAAATTGGGCTAATAACGACAAAATGTTTTGAAAAAACTTCCTTGAAATACATTTTTTATCTACCTTTGTACGGAGTAAACATTCTTTAATTTACTTTTGTACATATATTAATAGTATTTTTTCAGTTATTTACTTTAAGTTTTGTGTGTTTTCCTACATATTTTTGAATATATACTTTAATGCTTTTGTATTTGTATTTTGAAAATTTCATTTCTATTTGCTCTGGCTCCTTCCATTGTATTATATCATTTGCTATATGTTTCTGTTAGTATGTGAGCAATTTTGTATTATTTTTTGCTTGTATTTGTGAACTTTCTTGTTTATTTTTCTTCGAATTTGTG
The DNA here is from genome assembly GCA_026289955.1 of Argiope argentata. Lineage (NCBI taxonomy): Eukaryota > Metazoa > Arthropoda > Arachnida > Araneae > Araneidae > Argiope > Argiope argentata. The sequence continues at coordinate 2,188,417 of JAOUZG010045189.1, read as the reverse complement.
ATTGCCTCCTTATATAGGAAATTCATTCTACTATCCTTTGTGTACTGACTTATATTTGTAAGTCTTGTGGTATGTATGTTGTCATACAAGGAGTTTATATATCGAGAAAAAAATAATAACATTTTTCAGACAGATGAGGAAAAGCCTTTGAATTTTTGTGTGCTTTTTTTTTTAAAAAAACAAGTTTAGTTTTTAAAAGACATTATTCTGCTTTGTGCATTGAAATCCTTTTCAAAAAAATTACTGTAGAGAAAGAGGTATAGATGAAAGCTTTTAGTCGGCTATTTTATTTGACCAGATAATACATAATGTTGAAGTTTCTTTTTAATTTGTATAATTTAAATGTTTCTATTTCATTTTACGAAGTGAAACATTAAAATCTTAAGTTCTTTTTTCATCACAGTGTCTTTATAAACAGTTATTAAGAATGGGAATATCAAATTCTTTTGTAATATCTCATAAAAAAGGATTACCATCAGTTTTTGAAAGTGCAAATTAATATGTAATTTAAAATTCTGGAAGAGAAGTATGACATATGGAAATAATTACTATCTCATAAAATATGATAGTTATGAGAATTTAAATGAACTAGATTTCATTTACTTCAGATATCAGATTAACAGATATATGAACATTAGATCTTTCTGTAATTAATTACTCAAATTTAATTCTACTAGTTTTCATACAGTTCCTGGAACTGGCTAACAGATTTATGCACATTAAGTCTTCCTGTAAAGGATTACATAAATTTAAATGAACTAGATTTCATATACATCAGAAATTTGGCTAACAGATATATAATATTAGACTTTCATGATGAATTAAACTTAATTCATTTCTGTCTTTCTCCATCGGGTATCATACATATATAAAGATTTAAGGGTGAAAAGAGTCGCAGTTTCTTCACGTCCATTTGCATTCAAACTTACGAAAATATTTTTTAAATACAAATTTAACCAAATTATTTTATATTAGATTTTTTATACGGCATCCTCACTAGCTATGTCAACATAACAAGTGCAATAATAATTGAACCTATATGTTTTCTTATAAATATAATATAATTCTAAGTATTATTATTTTTAAATACTTCAAAGTACAAAACTGCAATAAATGGTTTAATATTATTATAATTTCTTTTATATTTGTAAGCATGTGCATATTTATTTCTGTTTTATCTTCTATAAATATTATGATTTTTAATAAATTTTCGTAGCAAACACATCAAATCGTCCAGTGATTAGGATGGTTAGGTATAATGAGGTATGAGATGACACTTTATAAAGTGATGAATTAAAAATTTACTCCTTAAGTCACCAGGAGCTAATTATTCTTCATTTAGTATTTTTATTCAATGAAAGAAATATGTTTAATTTTGTAATTGTTTATGTATGCAATCACATTTCATAAATTCAATTTCAAGGAAATAAAAATAATTATTTGCAAGCTTATGATAATAACATTTTTAAAAAAAAATCTACAAAAACAGCCGTATAAATGACGAAGATTCATTAATTCGTTTTGATAAGAATTCTTAAAATGTCTTCACTTTTGAAATATTTTTACAAAATAAAATTTTCTCTATTTGACACTTTGAAGCCAAACTTTTTATTTCCTTTCAATAAAACTGTTACCTAACTACAAATATCGTTAGTACATTTCTAGTTAAGCAAATCTGAAAGAATTCATAAGTTTCCAGTTCTATGATGAGACAGAAAAAGGCTGTCCCATTAACTTGTGGCACTGTTTACAAGAAAAGAAAATCAGAAAAAAAGAAAAAGAAAAAAAAAAACGACATAGACGTCGAGCATTAAGGAGTTCTTCAACTTAAAGTCATCAAGATCCGCAATGTAAATTGCCTGGAAAAAAATGAAGAAAAAGCTGAGTTCATTGCTGTTCTCCATGTTCTACTTCATCACCATTTCCTTCTTTTTACAGTTTTTCATGAAACTGATTTTATGCTTTTTGCTTACTTCTGTTCGTTTCTATCCGTCAAACGTTTTCTACTTAATTTCCTTTCATGCAATTTGAATGTTTTTGCGACATTTTTTATAAACTTAAATCCTGTCAAGAAAGATTATTTTTTTCTATCCACTTTACATTTTTTTAACGAAATGTGCAGTAAGTAAAACAAAAGGATCACAGTTGGTTCTGTCTTTTACATAAGGGGGAATCAGTGTTATCTTGTAAGAAAAAAAATTATATATTTTTTTTATTCCCTCGCCCTTATTTGTTTTTAGGATTGAAAAAAGAAAACTGGTTTGGCATATTTAGCAAAACATCTTTTAGTGTTCTTTTTAGAAATTCTATTTGTTTTGGAAATAAAGTTTTGCAAACATTAATTGAATCATAGAAAAAATACTACATTTTACTTTCAAAGCGAATTACTTTTTTGAATAAGATACTCCATATCCGTGGGTTAGTTACTGTAAAGTTGCTTAGCTTCTTTTATTTTAAACATATGAATTACTAGTTGCCTTTGACGACCAGCTGGTTCGCTATCTTCTGTGATATTGTAATTTCATCTTTTTTTTTTCTTATTATATCTCACATAAATATTAAATAGAATTCTTAAACTTTCAATGATTAAAAGAAATTCAGATTAATTATGCGATGAAACAAACAAAAAGTGAATTATTGTGATTAGAAAAAAGTTTTTAAAAAAACTGTCAAACTTTTGAAAAATAATTTAGTAAGAGTAATAAGAGTTACTTTTTGAATTTTCAAATGTCTTAAAACTTGTTTTTCTGCAAAAGTATTGAAAAATGTTATTTTTGAGAAACACTAAAATTGAGTTTAATTTTTAATTAGGTGTGCATATTCAACCCCTTCTAAATATTTATTTTTCAAATATGGTAATTATATGTTAAACAGTCTAGACTATAATGCAATAACAAATACATATTTTTATCTTTACTATTAATAAGGAATTTTAAATGTAAGAATAAGAAATACTTTTTGTTACTCTGAAAATCGAATTACCAAAAATAACATATTTAATTAAATTTTTGTTCAAATTAATTACTAGATATATATCAATTCAAAATAAAAAGCATAGAATTATACACAGTAAAGAAATAATCGCTGAATATAGTAAAATATTTTACTCTAATAATTTTATTGGATTTAAAGATAATTTTTCATTTGGCAATAATTATCATAATAAATTCTTTAACCATGTTTGAATGTATTTACTTTTTAAAAATAAATTTGCATGTGCATTATGCATTTAATAATGTTGTGAATTTATTATACTTATGCTGCCTTAGCTTACAATTTATTCAATGAATAATATTTTTGTAAACAATATGACGTTGATGCTATAAATTTGTCTGAATACTATATTCTATATTGTAAAATATCAATCCCAAGCAAATTTTTTAGGCATAAAATAAACCTGGTTAAATTGATGGGATTTCAAAATGGGTCCCCTCCCACCCCCTCCTCTTAAATAATTTATTGTTCAGACGAACACTGCAAATATATTATTTGTATTTCCTGAAGATAATTTTATAGACTTTAAACTTTTTAAAAAATGCATATTCAGGAATATTGATGTCATTTCCATTTTGCCTTTATTATGAAATACCTTGAGTGTACGTAGTTATACTCCTTGTAATATTGGAGCAAGATATATTTCCTTTGTCTTTCTCTAATTATTTGTATCAATTGAAGAAAAAAATACTTTAGTAATCGAAATCTTAGATGAAAAATTACTTTTACTAATGAAAGCAATCTTAAATTGCTTGAAAATAATATATTCCTCCATTATTTAAAATATTTGTGTATTTTCAAGTATGTATATTTCGCATACAATAATGCTATACTAAAATTATCAATTAAATAGTATTATCGATAAAAAAAACTTTTAATGATTATTTTGTTTTTTTCTATAAAAATATGATTTATTTAGTTTTATTTAATAACATTTAAAAATTATCTTATATTAATAGTCCCTAAAACAAGCTTTCTTTTCATTTTAAAAACCCATTTTTCCTCTATTCAATAGAGTAGATTGGTAACAAGAGAAATTTAAATATATTTTCTAGAAAAGTTTAAATAGTTTAATCACCTACAAATATTTAATCGAAAATCAGTTTCAATGCGATGAATTTAAAAGTCATCATAGAAAGAGAGGAAATGGTTCTTTTTCATGCAATGTTATCGTCAGCACGAGATTTGAATAGTTTATAAAATATAATAGTAGCGAAAATAATTCAAAAAAATAAATATAGGTTAGAAAGAGTTTGGTAAGATAAGAATATTTTAAATTCAATGTAATGCTATAATAATGCAAACTGATACGAAGAAAGATTTTATTTCAGCTTGTTTGAATAATAAATATTTATTTTCCGTTTTGTATTTGAAAATAAATATTTTATGTTGAGGCTACGCTATTTAAGAGACTTTGAAATATTTCACATTGCCTCGAGCTAAAGAATTGTGTTTAAAAGTTTATCTACCAGACATGCTGAAAAATATTTGAGTTAATACGAGGGAAAAAAACTGAAGCAATGCACATAAACCTGGACTTCTAATATAGCTAAATATTATAAAAGAGGGTTATATATTTTCTATAATTTACAACCTCTGAAATGAAGCAGTTAAATTTGTTAACTTTTGTTAAGACACAATAAATTAGTTTTATCGTTATGCTTTGCTGCATGCGCAGCGTGTTTCTATAAAGTGAAAATAAAGTCATGGTAATAATTAATAATAAACTATTAATCAATTTGTTTTAAAATTCTGTTCTCTCGTTAAATTACATCACTATTCTACGGATTTCTATTTAAATTACGAGAAGAAGAAGATACTATCAGAAATGTGATTAATAGTATCAGCTAAACAAAATGAAATTTATAGAATCGCTTGAATTCTTAAACTTTCTAACGCAATCAAAAGAGTAAGATAATGATGAATTAAATATTGTGAAGATTTTGAAAATTAACTATTTTAGTTTATTTGGGCTAATTGTGCTATTAATTGTTTACTTTAACAAAAGCTCTGGAAACATCGGTTCCTTTTATCTTAGAAGGGATGATACAAGTTAATTTACAGTCAAATCATGTTATCATGGCTCTTAATAATTGATAATCAATTAATAATCAACATAAAAGGTTGTAATTAAGTTTAGTTACAACCGTTCAATGTTACAATGTTCCGTTTGAAGGTACTATCAGGATTATTTTGAGATGGCCAGATGACAAGAGCGATGCATGGGCTGGCAAATTCTTCTCCCTTGTTCTGCATCATATGAGCAGGAGTGTATTTTTTGGGCATACTCGGGATTTTCCGTACACCAGACCTTACCTGATGGTTATTCGATGAAATCGTGTCTCGAATCCTAAAACCTGAAGACGAGACCTTACCATCAGCCCACCACGATCCAATACCAGGTATTAAATCATATCCATGACTCCTTGACCCACCCGAAGGCACATTGATATTAAATATTAATGACCTGGCAGCAGAAAAATCAACACTGATAAGAACTGTGGTTGAGTCCTAATGACTTTCACCGATCACGGTAAGATCCTGCAGTAAGGAAGTATGACCTGTTATTGAAGGGAGAAGGCAGACACCCACCTTTTCGAGCACACTCCATGGTGGTGAAATACAACCACTATGCTGGAAGCATCTCATCCACATTTCGAGTTGCCCTTTGATGGTTTATAATAAGTAGTAAGATTTAATTAAACCATTAATCAATAAGGCTTATCATTTTATGGCTATTTACAAATTGCAAAATTTTAGCAGCAGTATGGACTTAATCAATAAGCGAAAAAGAATGGGAAGGAATTTTTTTTGTCTTATTTCTATTTGTCTAAGCTGGTGATATTAATTAGGAAAATAAAATGTTGTGCACAAAACCAATATTGGGGGTGGGGTAATTTAACTCGATGTAGTATTTACTATAAAATATGTCTATCCATCTATAATAATTACTGCAAGTAATTGGGAATCTATTTATATATTTCTGATTTCCATGATTATTATTATGCACTTGAAACTAATTTTTTCTGACTGAATATTGTATCACCCTATTATTAAGTTAACTAAGAATCAGATGCTTTTATAGTTAAAGATTGTAGCTGTAGATAGTTTTTCACAAAAAAATGGGGTATTATGAAAAATCCATCATAATTGATAATGATTTTAGAATTGCATGATGAAGGTTCTTTATTTTTCTACATTCTTCTGAATTTTTGTGAATTTTCATAGCAATTTTCTTTCGATTGGCACAGATATTGATCAGTGAAATTCTTTTTTTTTCTCAGTGAATCGAGCAGATGCCACGACACTAACCCACTTAGATTTCGCTTTCCTAGTTCATGCTAGACATATATGTTCTAATTATCCTGCGGATACTCTTTATTAATTGTCATTTTTTCCGTCTAATTGTTAAATTTCGCATCAGCTATAGAAAGTGACTATATGTTGTATCGCTAAATGAACTATAATGACTTGATTGCAAATCTTCTATTGCAATTAAAATATATTATGATCCATACTATAGTAATCTGAAGATACTTTGCAAGAATAGGTAGGTAAGAATTTTTGAAGAAAATCCAAAATGTAAAATTTGTTATACAACCTTGAATTTGTTTGTTTAGGAAGAAAACTAATAATGTACAGTGAACTTACATTTGAAATTAAAACTTTGTAAAGCCAACTTTACTAAATGCTTTTTCACTGCTTTCTGCAATGTAATTGAAACAAAAATATAACTGTTGAAAAAAGGCCGTAATGAGTTTCATGCAATTTTATTTTTTCTTACTCATTTTATTTTGAGTCTCTATGTATAAATTCTCTATGTGCCAACAAGTATGACACAAGGCTTACAAACGTAAGACATACTATAATTTATTGTGTAATATGATTTAAAATGCAATAGGAATAAGTGAAATAACAAAATGTACAAATACAAACAATATTTTAAAAAAACAGCCCACTTACAGTAATAGAAAAATCAGAAAATGCGATTATACAAAGGAGGAAATATGATAAAGTAAAAATAAAATGATTAAAATATTAATACTTAAACTCTAAATAAATACATAAGTAATCTAAGTGATGCTGTAAAAGAATACTGTTAATATGCTTATGAAAGAAAATGGATATATCTTCCATTGACAGATTTTTATAATTGTTATTTCCCAGTTGAAGGATCTTTTATTAATATCTATTAAGTTTTAGCATTTTTAACAATTATACTTTATTAATTATAGATAAATATTTTTATATCTAAACATTAGATATTTTTTAATTGAATTAGTAAAGTATTATACATTATTTTCATTTTTAAGACTATAAAGGACTCAACCGATTTTAAATAAAGAATGAACGAAAATAGGGAAAATCAAATAATACTAATTAGAGATAAATTAATAGCACTTTAAAAATTATATTAACTAATTTTTAATGGAATAGAATTTCCATTGATAGTTCGCATTCAACTATTAACGTTCTTAACAAACTGCTCAATAACGAAAGAAAACTGCATTCTAAAGAAATTAAAAACTCTTTGAAATATAATGAAAAGTATACACTGCATTATAATTGAACTCAAAACTAAATAATTTGGAATAACACATATATTAAATTACTAAAGTTTTTAAATTGGTGAAAAATAATCAAACTCTGATATGAATACATAGAAACCTATTTAAATATAAAAAATATTAATTCAAATAACAGTAGAAGAAAAATTAGCATATAACTAGGTCATTTAAGGTATATGACAATCCCATTCAGTAATATGCAGATGAATCAATAATCTATTTAATTGATTAACCCTCTTCTGGAGAGAAGAAATGACATTCTTGCAAAATAGTCAGATGTCTAGGAAAATCAAGTTAAGGACTATTTAATCAAGAGATATATAAAACCAATGTATCTGTTCAATCAACATGTATTCAATCATTCAAGAGGAAAGTCAGTGTGTATACAATTAATTCATTCTTCAAAAATATTCTAGAGATTCAAATATACCCTGTCAAGATATATTTTCTTCAAAATTTATTACTGTACTGATTTTGAAGTTAAAAATTTATATACTATATACTGTCAGCTATTAATATTAATTTATAATCATTTACAAATGTTCTCTTCAAATTATATGCGAATTGTATATATTTTCTTGGTAAATATATGTCTTAGAATCCTAAAATATATTATATGATTGATCAAATATGTAGTTAATAGTTGTTAGAACTAGCTGAGTTTTCATAACGTATTGATTACACATTTAAACGATGATTAATTTTACGAACATATAAAATATGACTAATTAACGAAACATAAAGTATATATTCATTTCATAAATCAAAGAAATTCATTTTAGAATCTTGGTGAACTTTTAGTGATAGTTTTCTAAATAATTAATAATTTTAATCTCATTATACGCGTGTCTCATGATTTTCTGTAATAATGCAAAAACATAAGGGGCATTCAGAAAGTTAGTACCGTTTTATTGAATCGTTGCTACAGTGCTGAGGAAATCTCTCGTCAAGTTATTGACGTTTATGGCGAAGACACGATGCAAGTTGGAATGGTGAGGCAGTAGGTCAAATTGTTTAATGAAAGTTTAACAAATAATCACAGTGTGTCTTGAGGTGGACTGCCTTCAATTGTCAAGGTTGATCCGGGTGAGGAAATTTGGTAAAAAAATCCATGAGAATAGGCGTTTCATAAAAACGAAGATTTCAAATAAATTTCTGCATACTGTTTCGTAAGAAATTGTTACAGATCACTTAGGCTATTACATGTTATGTTTTCAACTGGTTTAAAAAATGTTCGCTGCTAGCTGTAAATTTTTATGAAGAAGGTGTCAAAAAGTCAAGTGTTTGAACATTGGCATAAACTATGTAGAAAATTATTTAAGGTATGCTCTTTCAAGTAAAAATAAATTTGGCTCTGAAAAAAAATTATTTATTTAAAAGGTAATTACTTTTTAAAAGTGGCTACTAGAGTTTCTATTATATAATCAGTAAAAAAAAATTAAACATTTGTCTAAATTTTCATGTATGTTAGTACAATGTATTGTAAAAAATAATTATTTTCTTTAAAAGAAAGTAGTTAAATAAATTTATATGAAATTAGGTAATAATGATTAATTCCACTAAAACTGCGTTTGATTTACTCAAAACAATTTTTAAATCAAGGTATATTAGCAATATTTCAATTGATAAGATAAATGCCATGCTTTCACAATTCGAAACGCTCTTTTTTCTTTCTTTTTTTACTTGCCTTCGAAACTTCATTAGCATCTATGTTAACACACACAAAAAAAAACTAAATTAAATTACCAAAACAAGATACAGAATATCAAAACATCGAACAAATCGAATCCTTCGCAAGAAAAATAAATCACACTTCGAAAGCCTATGAAATCCAAATAAGTAAAATTCATTTTTCTCTACCAAATTCGACAAAAACATTCCATATGCTCGGATATTTATTTAAGTATTTATCATCCCCCATTCCTCCAATAGAAATCTATAAATAATTTATAATGAAAAATAAAAAAAGAAGTAAAGGGGGTATGATAGCGATCCCGCTAAAGAAATTGTGAAAATGTATCCGAATTAACTTATTCGAAATATCTCCTAAGTATAGATATATATATTTCATATGCTATCGCTTTCAAGTGGGGTAGGAAAAAAAAGCAACACGAAGAAGCGTCGAGGAGAAGTCGGATAAGCTGCTTATCTTTCTTATCTTTCTTTTCATTAGCTGCGGAAGGAGAGCAAACAAGGATAAGAGGAAGGGGAATAAGAAGTAAGGGATTATTTGGAATAGTTCCTTGCCGCGTTAATTTTGTTTACCAGATTCAGCAGAAACCCCTCCTCGTGCGACATCGGATTCAAAATTTTCAAGTAGACTCGGGGCATTCATTAGGGTTCGACATCCGAGCGCAAGAACAAATTAAAATCATTAAATTGTAAATTAAACTGGGTCGGAGGAGTTATTTTACGAATCATTAATTGCAGGTGAAGGTAAGAGTAAATTGTTGTGAAGAGATCGGCTTTCGCTTTGTACGATTCAGACGTGATTGCAAAAATTGGTTTTGTTAAGCGGCTTTCCAGTCTTTAACTCGTAGCTCAGAAATATCACTTTGTTTTAATTATTTATTTGTGTATAAAGATAATAAACGATCACTAATAATTGCTTTTTGTTGTTTTAATATGGTTTATCGAAAAGATTTTAATAATAATTTGTTATTTCACTTATAAAGAAACTGTTAAATATTTAATTAACTGAGTAATATTCCTTCATTTTAATTATTTATCTGCTCATAAAAATAATGAGCAGTCATTAATTGTGGAGTTTTAGTAAATTCGAAGATTTTAAGAATAATTTGTTTATTTCACTTTTAAGAAATATTGGTTAAATATTTTATTAAATAATGATTATTGATTCGTTTTAATAATTTATTTGCATATAAACAGTCACTAATGACTGCAATTTATGTAGTTTTAGTATCATTTAAAGGACAAATTATAATGATCATTCGTTTATTTCAATTATAAGAAATCTTTGGTAATGATTTTATTGACTTTTACAAATTATTTCCTAGTATTAACCATATATAAAGGGAATATTTTTATTAACTATTTAATATCTGTTAGTTTCAAAGTTTATATTTATCAGAACAAACTGAGCTTCACCCGAAATTAAAAAAATAACTTGATAATACATGTTGGAAGATTTGGTAATCAATAAAATTGTTGTGTTAATAATGCTTCCTCATTATATAAAGGCGTCATTATTTCTTACGTAAGTTCTTACTGCCTGCTTTGAAATTATTTATTACAACTATGAGAGGGTGTATTTTTCCTCAGAAATAAAAATAAATTGAACACCTGATACAGATACAACAGTTAGTCTCGTGGGTACAATATTTCTGCTATAATCTTAAAATATGTTGAGTTTAATCAAAAACTTTAAGGAACTATTAGATTTTAATAATAGTTTGTTATTTCTTGTTTAATAATAGTTTGATATTTAACACAAGAAAATCATTGTGTTAATAGTGCTTCTTCTATATATAATGTTGTTATTCTATTTTACATGTTACTGCGCTGAATTTTTAAAAATCAATTATATCATCCTAGAGAGGACATATTCATCAGCAAGAAGTAAAATAAAACGAAGCACTTGGGTAAGTATTAGTAGTAAGTCTCATGGTTTCAATATTTCTGCAGTATCAACTCTTTAAATATTTTCAATATTTCATGCCCCACAACAAGAATGAAATGTTTCTGTAGTTTCAATTCCAGTTTCCGGTTGAGTTTCAATTTAAGTTTTAGCTTTTTTTTAGCTGTTTCTTTTTCTTTTCGGAGTTTACGGTTGTTTACAGTTCCAGTTGTTGCTGGAACAAACTTCTGTTGTTTCTAAAAATGGTTATGTGATTATTATTTGAAAATTGTTGACCACTTGTTAACCACTTGTTGACCACTTGTTTTGATCTTAATTCGTTTCAATTTTTTTTAAACGTTCAGAATTTCAAGTATTTTGATTGAGATAGGTAAAATGTAAGAGAATAAGAAAATAATAAAATCATGCAATTTTTAATAATAATTAAGTAGAATCATTGTCCACAATAGCAATTGCAAAATGTTTTGTAAAACTAGATTTTACCAAATGTGAATGTTTTGGAATTGATATTAGGTGAACTAATATAGTGTTTTTTTTGTATTTCATTTAATTTTAATCATTATTCACCAAATAAAATATAGCAAATTAACTGTAAAATAAACTGTTTTAAATTTCTCATCTAAAGAATCATGGCACATAATATTTTGTCATTAGGAATTATCTCGTATACGATAAAATTTTCAAAGCAATGAAATAGTTTTTAGCAAATACTTCCCATACCAATACCTGCAGTTATACGAATGTAAATCATAGAATTACATGATTTTTTCCTTCTGTGTAGTCAAATTAGACTTGCTTACAAATTCTAGAACAATGTAATCTTGCTTCCGTTTATGCTTAAAAATATTTATTAAAAAGCTCCTTTTATAATTTTTTAAATAAAATGTAATGATTTTTAAAAATTTTTTATAGGTTTGTTAGCTTTTATAAGAATGACTTTCCTTCTCTTACATTTATTACCTCTCAAACTTTTATTGTTTTACAACACATAGGATATTGGTTAATTTAATTTCAATTAAATATCTTTAATAAAACTTTATGACCATGATTATTTCAGCTTTTCAAGCATTAAATGTTTTCTTTTACCTGCTCTGAATGAGCATGCAAAATCGAGATATGCTCCATACGTTATGATCAAATTTCAAGCGTCCAGTTCAGCTGTTTATTAACTTTCGCAGCTTTTCTTTTTTTAATTTCCAGAAATGGGTACAGTAGGTAATGGCTCCCAGTAAAGTTTTTCTTTTTTAATTTCTAGTAATGGGAGAAAAGCATTCAATTAAAAAAATGACAAAGCAATGAAGGTAATCGCCGGCTTCCTGGCACAGTGTTAGCACGTCTCTTGATCTGAAGTCCCGCATTTGAGTTCCCTGGTTCATTTGCTATGCATGGTTATTAAATATTAGTAAAACTGTAACTTTCTGCTTTATATATATATATATA
>JAOUZG010045189.1:2155602-2175417 GCA_026289955.1 Argiope argentata | reverse complement strand
TCTCCGAGGTTACTATACGTAAATCATCAGTGGTGATATACGTAAATCATTCTCATAGATTTTATAAATAAAAAGCATTAAATATTGACGATATATTACAAAAATTTACTCAATCATACTATTAACTGAAATTACTAACAGTTTATTTTTTACTTGATTCGATTCCCGAGTATTTTAATGATTAAAGTAATATTATTTTTTAATTACAACTAAATCACTTAGTTATCAAAGACCGCCATCACAGACAATCAATAACCGCCATCACAGACATGTTACTTCCGTTGCTTAAAAAACCATATAAACAGAGTAGTCCAATAATATTCTATCCTTTCTTTTTAAAAACGATTAAATCATGATAAGATTTTGGGAAATCTGGAAATATTGAAATATTTACAATAATGAACTTAATAGTAATAAAAAATGACCATTCTTATGGATAATTCTGTCCAATTTTGTTTTAATAGAAGCAGGATGAATCTCATATTCATCATACATTAACAAAATGCGGTCTAATATGCTTCCATCTGACGATTTGTTCTCATTTATTCATTCATTTATTTATGTTTGAATTCAACATTTTATTGACATAACATTTCACAATTTTTCTCGTTAAATGCGTTTGAAGCAAACATTCTTTTAAGTGTCATCAGTTTACTGAATTTTTTCAGTCAAAAAAGAAGATAAAATTTTTCTCTCATTATAATTACGGCAATTAACCCAGATTATTAATTAAGTTTATAATCAACATAGAATCAGATTAATAAACACATTAATTAGATTATTAAACATGTAACTACTAACTATTTGTGTATCCCTTTACGTACTTAATTTTATTTTGTATAAGCTCTACCTGGACACACAAGAAATGTGCAATAAATGATTTTAAAATAGAGAGACTCTTGAAAGCATATGAATATTTGTCAATTGCACCACTGTCGATATTAATCTTATAGATAGTTATACCATTGATCTCAGACATTAGGTGCTTCAGTTGTAAAGAATGGTGCTGGAAATTAAAGTATAATAGATGACATAAAAATAATAAAAAGATTAAAATCACACTACATATTCATTTTTTATATTTTACAGTAGGGCCACCATGACCTGATGGTGCGGTTTCGACTTCAGAACCGAAGGAATTCAGGTTTTAGACACGATTCCACATAATAACCGTCGTGTAAGGAGGTCTGTTGCACGCTAAATCCATCTAAATCCAGGACTAAACCTTCTCCAACTGGTGTGGCGTAGTATAGAAAAGGAGGTGCAACCTCAAATATCGTCCTCGTCATTTGCCCATGGCTAAAAATTACGAGATACGTCCCAAAATAGCCCTAATGTGATTACAATGGGACATTAATATAACTAAACTAATAATTTGAAGACATGTTTCATTTGAAATGGTTAAGAAAAGTCATTAACAAAAAAATTATGTACATTTTACTAATTATAAATTAACTATAATTATAAATGATGTATAATGTATATGGTGCAAAAAATGTGGCAACTATCAAGATAATTTTATTAGGTAAGGTTAGGTTAGGTTAGATAATTTTATATAATCATGTAAGAAAATTCATTCATATTTCACATTTTCTACGTATATAACAGATCTCAAATTGTAATATCTGATATACATTTCATAAAGTAAGCAAATTTATGAAATAAACATAAAATCTCTTATATTTTACGTTGTATTTTGCTAAAAGAAAATATTTAAACTAGGGGGAAAAGAAATGCAAGCGGAATGTTCCTCGTCGCATCTAGATAGAGAATTTGAATCAAATGATACAAAGGGGGGCAGGTTTGCGCATTATCGAGCAAGACTTGGGGATGTAAGGATTTTACTAAAATAGCAAATTAGGTTTTGCTTTTTTTATCACAGCCAGGAGGAAAGAAAGGAAGGAAAAAGCATAGCTTCTTTCAGAACTTTCTTCTTATCTCTCTAGTAAATAGCAACGTTGACTGCTTTCCCTATTCAGGGACAAACAATTCAGTTAGCTATTTTGTTTGCTTTCACCCATTTTGAAACTCAATTGGATTTTTAAGCATTCACGTAAGTAAATGGAAAGTTTTCATCTAAAAGCAGGGTATGAGAAGTTTAACTGAATTTTTATTTCAATTTGTTCCGTCCCTGGAGATCAAATATTCCCGCCGTCTGTCGTTGTCTTACAGGGGAACTTCTATATTTTACTTGAATTTCCGTGAGCGTGTTTGATATACTTTTGTTTGTTCAACTCTATTTCGATCTTCTCCATTCTTATTGAAATTTGATCAAACAGGTTACCGTCTTTTTTTTCACTATTTCCTGCCTTAGTAAAGTGAACATTTTATGTTAATATAAGACTAGGGAAATACCAATACTAATAAGTGACGCACAGGAAACGAATAAAATGGAACCAGTTGCATCACAAAACTAATATTGTGTCAAGAAGAACAAACATTAGTTGAAAGCAGTTTGTATTAAAATATTAAATATCTTTTTAAATATTTTTATTCCTTTGAAATTCATGTGATCATTTTTATATATCCTAAAGAACTCATTTTGATGTAATCAGCCTATAGTTAATTTTTTTAACTATTGAGAACTTAACACTGCTTCATTAAATTAAATATGCATATGTTGTTTAGCATTTAGTACTTAAGTTTATGATAAATTTTTACATTAATTTCAATTACAATACAATTCACTGTATAAACTATAGATAATGAATGCAGTTACCTTTCTGTCAATGTGAAAATTAAGTATATTTCCACTCTATTGTATGAAAAGCTATATATGCACATTAATTCGGTGTGTTTATATTTATGCCCTAATTTGATTATATTATTTAGAGAAGGAATGCACTTTTGAACTCTGGTAAGATACAATGGATGAGACCTGGCTCAATAATTCATATCCCATGCTGTTGAAAATTTTACTAGAATCATTATAAACGTCAAAAAAATTAACTACAAGACTGTTTGAATATCTGATTTGAGTACTCTGAATTTTCTTTTATAGACATGCATTATGAATATCAAACACTGTTGCTGTTGTTTCTTATGGCACTTGCCAAGAACAAGCCTGCTGAGGTAGTTAGTGATTTAAGCCTAATCAGTGTCTCCTGTTTTGTAGTAGCGCCAATTAGGGCCAAGAGTACGACTTTTGTTACTCACTCTTCACATTCGCTTGAAAAGTCTCTTTTTACAAGAAAGTACAGTCACTCAGCTTACAGATAAGAACACAGAAGAAAAACCATGCTCGAACCGGGATTCGAACCCGGGATGCCCCGATGACCAGAAGGCGCGCTACTCCCATGCCAGCACACTGGCGCGTCAAGCACATGTTAAATAAAGCATAGTCGGAATCTAATAAAAAGCTAATTTCATATTAGGATTTATTAACAAAAATACCAGCCTAAAAACATTGTTATTTTAAGAGACATCCAGTGTTTTAAATCATGTTAAAATATAATAATGATGAATTACAAATTCTAATATTTATTTATATATAATTGAAGTCTACTTAAATATTTCCATTAAAAATCTACAATTTATCAGTTTTTATGACACGGTCATATAAATTATGGTATCATTTCAAAATTGTGTTTAAATCTAAATTAATTATGATAATTTTCTAAATTAACTCTTCTATCTATCTATATCTATATCTATCTATCTATCTATCTATCTATCTATCTATCTATCTATCTATCTATCTATATATATATCTATATATATATATATATATATATATATATATATATAGAGAGAGAGAGAGAGAGAGAGTGAGAGAGAGAGAGAGAGAGAGAGAGAGGGAGAGAGAGATCATTAAGACAAAAATCAAAATTTTAATTACATTTTAATAAATTAAATTTATAATAGGATTTCGTAAAAGATTATTCTAATAAATATTTACTATTCCAAGGAAAACTTTATTCCAAATTCTGTTGTTCTATATCCAAAGTTTTAATCAGTAGACCATTTAGAAGATTTTTAGATCGTGCATTTTACAAAATACATGTCGGTATTATATTTGGAAAAAAAACTGTTTGAAATATTAATTCAACAAACAAGTAACAATGATTTTAGTTTAAAATTATAGATTAATTAAAAATGTATTCTACATTTTTCAGATTTGGGCTTCTCGTAGCATTTTACAAATAGCACTCGTAGTTACCTTTGATCTAATTACTGAGGTTTCATACAACAAACGAATCTAACTAAGTGCAAAATTCTAAAAATAGGGAAAGAAAAAAAATGAAAACTTGGAAAATGTCTATCATAGTTGTAATTCAATTAATCTACAACTTAGAATTCAGGAATCGGAGGAAGCTGTATGCTTTAATGAAAAGGTAACGGTATTCCAGATTGATTTACAATCGCTAACAGTAACAGATCATGAAAGAGCAGTTACTCTCTCTCCCTCTCTCTCTCTTTCTGTCTTTCGCAACAAATTGAATGGAACTTGCTATTCAGAAGAATTCTCAAGCAAAAACATGTCAAAACAGTATTGAAACTTCTTCCCCCGAAGGGAAACATAAGTTTGAGGGGGGAGAACTGCATGCTGTAGACGACAGGTGTTTCATTATTCAATTTACATGGAGAACTGGAAACATAAATATACCGGAAATTCAAATTTCATATTTTGAAGGAAGGGTAGGAGTGGATATTTGGCAAACATAACGTTTTCAGTATGTTTTTTTCTTAGTTCATCAGATTTGGAACTTTATGTCAACGTTCGTGAATAATAGTTAAAATTAAAATTTCCTCATTAAAATAAAGCATTATAAAAGTCTTTAAAAATTAAAAATTTTATTAA
Source organism: Argiope argentata (assembly GCA_026289955.1). Classification (NCBI taxonomy): domain Eukaryota; kingdom Metazoa; phylum Arthropoda; class Arachnida; order Araneae; family Araneidae; genus Argiope; species Argiope argentata. Next base: position 2,170,616 of record JAOUZG010045189.1, on the reverse strand, counting down.
AAATATTGGGAAAAGAGATCTAAAAAACATTTTTAATGAATAAAATAGTAAAAGTTTCTAATTTAAAAATTGAAGAGGTGTCATTTTATTAATGTATCTTTTAAAAAAAATTAAAAATGAATACATAAAAATTGAAAGTAGTAAATACTGCAACTCACATATAGTTTTCTACAGAAATTGCTCTAGAAATACAATAAAATATTATAATGTTAACTTTATATACAAAAATGAAAATAATTTTATTCTTCAAAAATATTTTATGTAGTCTAAATTGCAAACATTTAAATTAAAAAAAAAACAGAAATTTATTTGGTGTTTCTTTTGCATGTGGATATTAATTTAAATTTATTAATTATTAATTTTTTTATTATGTAAAAATATGATGCTGTATTAGTTATGAAGTTTGATGTCTCAAATGTATGGGAATTTTTTTTACCTGCTTTTACCTTTATTGCATCATTACTATGTATGTGTCATTAAAAATAGATGAATTTTCAATTGGTCGACCCGCTTTTACCAGTATTACTTTATTCTTGCGCATGCTTCTTTGACAGCAGATTTGTTTTTAAAAGGCTGGCGAAGAACTAAGACATCATGGCGGTTATTTCATCTCAAAATAGGACGAGCTTTAAGACTATTTACCAGCTACAAAAAGTTGAAAATGAACCTTTTAACAAAATGTCATTACATATGTATATACGCCTATGTATAGAAAAAAGGATAGAGGTCGATAGAGAAATCTCGTGAATGTTTGAAACCAGGTTAAATTGGTTAGTAAAGTTAATTAAAAAAAGAAAAATAACGGTAATTAAAAGAAAATTTTAAAAATAAATAAATTCACTTTTTTTTATTTTAATTCGTTAATCTTTTATTTTTTCTTTTATTTAATTTCGTTAATTTTTTTATTTTTATTTTATTTAAATTGATCAATCCTTTATTTTTCTATTTATTTTAATAATCTTTTTATTTAACTATGCCTGCATTTGTTAATTTTTTGTTTTAATTCATTTCTGAATTTTTTAAAAATTTGATTAGTGGTCTATATAATATACGTTACAAATAAAATAAATTTGGTATGAAATTAATATCATGATGAATTTTACAATAAAAATCCATTTTTACTCCAGTTTTTTTTTTTTTGAATTATAAAATTTCCATTCTTTTTCAACTGAAAAATTAAAAAAAAATTATTCAAACATATTTTTGAGATAATTTTTATACGAGTAAAAATTTTCTTTTGTACATGATAAGCAATTCAATTGAAATTTCTTAGTAAATTTTTTATTTATCTGGCTAAATTTTAGTCTTTATAGATGCATTTGTATTTGACAGCTCAAATAGCATATAATTACATTAGATTTAACCATTCAAGAAAGTTTTGTAACAAAATATTTCATTAAGTGCATCAGAAATTTTAATTAGAATTTTTTTTAACTATTTGCTATTGAAGTGGATTTTTTGGACCGGATTTTCAATTCCAGTAGATCTAAAAGACTTTTTCTGATAAAGTATTGTATTAAAAATAATAAATAATATAGATCAATTTCTCTCTTTCATTAAAAATTCGTAGTATCAAAAGCAGTACTGTAAAGCCTATAGATAAAGGAGATAAACATAATTTATATCGGGGTTTTTTTTGATAAAATTTTATAATTTTAACCTGACGGACGATTGTAATGGAATAATGTAATTTATTACCAAATATTAATATTGAGGTTCTCCTAAGTCATCATTTTTAATCTGACCTTTATTAAAACCTTTATTAAGAGAGATCGCCAACAGACCCCCTCAACAAAATTTTGTTTCCAATCATGATAATCAAAAGCATCAAACTTGATCAATAACATCCTTTTTGATGTATTAATGTTATCGTTGAAATGTTGATGTATAGCATGTAAGTATATTCGCATATATACTGGAAAGGTAATTTTCTTTTCGAATACTTATTGAAGATTTAAAAATTCATCAAGAATCGTTCAACTATAGGAAACTATAGCTTTCTTACTTAACAAAAGAGAGAAAAATGTGCATTATTGAAGTGAATTCAAAAAGCATTTCCTCTATTTCTCTAATTTCATGATCGTTCATAGAAGGGGGGAAATAAAAGGAAGAAAATCTATCCTAGTTTATGCATTGAACGATTCTGCATAAAAGGAAAAAAAAAGAAACTGGCTACAATTTTAAAAGATTAAATATCTCTAATGGATATGATGTGAATAGAGGAAAGTCCAAACTGATTAAAATTTAGCTCATATTTTTTTATTATTATTTTATTTTATTCATTCTTTCTAAATCGAACCGAGATGGAATTTTAAAAAGGCCCACACTGTTTTCGCTGGATTAATCTTTATAAAATTTTCTACGAGTGAAAAAGTTTTATTCTTCTATGAATCCCTGATTTTCATTTCGATTTGGACGATTCTTTTTTTTTTTGTCTTCTCTTTCTGCTCATCTTCTATTCGATATAGCGTCAGCTGGATGTAATTCCAACCGCTGCGGGTATGGAAGAAGAGAAACGAAGTGGAGTGAAGTAAAATTGAAAGAATAGAATTGGCGAACCTTAAATTGGGCGAAACGTGATTTTGATTGGCTTCTTTTCCCTTTGCTTAGACCAAATTGCTTTTTACTATCCACTTTTACCTTATCTCTTTCCTTGCATTTTACTTACTTTTTGTCCTTTAAATGAAATGATGAAATAAAATAAAACTCAGCAGAGTCCAGCTGAGCTGGCAAAAAGCAAGAAATTAGTATTTTTCGTTTCTGTTCCTCCGTCTGAACCGGCTTAATGATTGCTCACCTCCTGAAAGATTCAGAAGTTTCGATTTATGAAAGATAAAGAGTCACAACACATTGATCATATCTCAAGAAAATAGTTTTCTCTGAAAATAGGCTTTTAAAAGGGAAAATGTTTAATATCGTTGAAATGAAGGGCTTCCGTAAACTATATATCACTTTTCTGCTCTTTTAGACGTTTCTCCGGAAACAGTTTCAAAAATATTTTTTTTATGAATAGATTAAAAAATTAATGAAGTTCTTTACAGAGGATTTAAGAAATAATTCATTGAATTCATTCGTACATTTACTCGCATAATCTTTTTTTACTTTTGAATCTTATTCACATATGAGATTATTATTTCTCTTTCTAAATTAATTAATCTTGATTCAATTAATTATCAATTAATAACACATCGCTTTTAGAATATTTTAAAAATTATTGAAATAACTATAGTTAGTAATTAATGAGTTCCTGTCTGATTATTAACTCCCTCATATTTCATAAATAATTAAATTTCGATGACAAAAAATATTTTATGTTGTACATAAATGAAGTAATTTGTAAAATGAAAGAAAACATGAAGATGAAGGAGCAAGCTTTAATGTTTTTGTAAGAAAAAAAAATTTGAAATAGAAAAATAATAATTTTTTTTTTATTTTGCGCTAAATTAAGAAAATTATTTTATACTCTTATGAAATGAATTTAATATTTTCTTTCCTATTAAAGTGTTTTATTGTTTTATTTTATTTTTCAAAATTGCAAAATAACTATAGACTTTTTTGCATCAGTGTTTTTATTTTACAATTGAAAAAATACTTTTATTGTTTTCAGAGCTTAAAAAATAAAAATTGGGAATAGATACTAAAAATATACAGCTTAAATTATTTTAAAACTTGCCGAAATTTAATTGTCACTTAAAAAACGACGTGTGTATTAGATTCTAATAATTAAAGGCAATAATTGAGTTTTTCTTTCTAAATAATGACGTTTTTTTACAGTACAAATTTAATTATTCTTTTTCGAAAGCTTAACTACCTAAATTTCAGATAATAATTCCTGAAGTTATTTTTACTGAATTATTTACTTAGTTCTTTACCCAACATCTGATGGTGAAAATAATTCATTGCCTGATATAATGCTTAAATCTGTAGAAAAAAGCTTATACAATGTATGTTTCTGAATTATAAAAATTATGGGTAAATATATATTATATGTGTGATTAATGGAACAGAATGAACATTTATATTTCTTATACCTTAATTATTTAGTATAAGAATTGTTCCAAAAATATGGGATCAAAAGATTTAAAATGATATTGATTTTAACTTTTCCAAAATTTATGATAATAATATTTTAATATTACCCTCATTCTTGAATTGTTTATAAAATTGATAGATCAAACAACTAGACTTTCAAAATATTATTACTACTTTATACATTCTACATTTTTATTCATTTAAAACTAAACATTGTTATTTTTGGATTTGTTGGATGCATTTCGAAGTACTTTTCAATTAAAATGAAACAGAATAAAGAAAATTTAAAAGTTCTACTCTGTATCACGTTACTTCAACTAGCGTAGAAATATCACGCATTTGCGTGATATTTTTACGCTAGTTGAAAAAAGCAATTGTTGTATCTGCATATATAAACACAGTATTTGTTTAATAGTTGTTTTTGGAACTATGAACTTTTAATACTTTTATGACATACTTTTTTACTCTGAATATAATTAATTACTTTTGTCCTGTTTTCCTTTTTAATATTTAGATATATGTTTGGAAAAAATAATCATTGTAAAATATATACTTATATCTTATTATTTGCTTTCTTTTTATTATTTTTATGCAAGTTTTCAGAGGAAAATAATAATGCCAAAAATAATACTTACATCTTATCTTTTAATTTATCGAGAATAATTCAGTAAGCATTTCCAAAGCGATGTAATAGTAAAAAAAATTAAAAACATAATTATCAATATGAAATGGGACTAATATGCAAATTTTCTAATGCACATTTCACTTTTTTTGCATTTACAGAACTTTGGATCAGAAATTATTTCATCTCACTTCCCTTTCAAGTTTCTACAAAAATTCGGCTATTTCTAAAGCACTTCTAATTAATAATTGTTATTTCTAGCTATCCTTCGAAAATTAAACCCAAAGGGTTTTAAAACACCTTCAACTCTTTAATGTATCGAAATCAGAAATCCGTTGATGTGCAAACTGAATGGAGACGTACACTTCTGAAACTAATTCATAATAATTCCATAAGTGCAACTAATAATTTATGGCTATTAGACATGGTATTAAACATGTCTCCTAAGTTCTCACTGCTCCAGACATTTCGACATGTAAATTGCTCACAGGGGAAAAGCGGCTCCTTGCCCATTATACGATTATCATAATTGATGAAGAGGATTTAGTAGGATAGGATTTTCCCGAATAGCGTTTGTATTCATAGAATTCGAAAATTCAAAGGATCACAACAGTTGAATGGATTCAACGGCTGCGAGATGACATAAAGTTAGTGTCAACATATCTTCTCCTTAAAGTATGGCATCTGAAGGACGAGGGCTTTAGACGCTGCGAATGATCGTCTAATGAATGATTCGACATTCGACATAAGAGACCTCATAAAGAGCCAATTGAAAGGCCCCTAAATATACGCTGAATATCTCACTTTCATGAGGGCAGCTCTTGAGCGGAGAGTAAATTGTGAATCAAGCATCCTTTAAATGATGATTACGCTTTTAATCGAATTGTTGTATTTTAAATCTAAACTTAAACTCGAGGAAATTTCTCTGAATTAAAGAGGAAAAGAAAAATATTCTAAATTAAATGTTGTTTAAATGTAAATAAGTGTGTGTGTGTGTGTGTGTGTGTGTGTGTGTGTGTGTGTGTGTGTGTCAATATTTAATATTTCACTTTACTATAATTAATATATATAAAATATAATATCATTAGCTGAAAACAAATAAACAAAATTTCTTTCATTATGCTTATTTGAAAATCTTAAATCATTCTTATCAATATTATACATTATTATGCATTAAGAATCAAAATTTGTGTAAAATAGTCTTGATGATTATTGCTATGATAGCCAAGTTATAAAAAGGTGATTGTAGATTTATTGTTCCATAATTTTCCATCTTGGCTGTGGAAATGTTATAATTAGAAATAAATTCGTATTCCTTATAAATATCAAGGCAATTTAAGAAGGCTAAAATGCTATAAACATTAAGCTTAATGTTACACCTTCAACTTTTGAATGATTGTTATAAGACTCAAAGAACATAAGATAATTTAATAAGATTTTGGATAATGATAATATGAACCTTAGTCAAAAGATATTATGAAAATCGTATTTAGAATCCTTTTTATATGGAATAAGATTAAAAAAAATGTTTGAACATTCTATGAATTAAAGATTTTTTTTTTGCTTCTTTATAAAAGCGACGAATTTACTCAAGCTTTCTTTTATTATAAGATAAACACTCCACAAAAAGAAACACGCACAGTTCATTTGCATTTTGATGATGGTATGCAATAAAGGAAGGATTTTACAGCTTCCTTGCTAAAACATTTCAAAAATTTAAATTTACACAAAGAGTTCCTATCATACAAAATAATTATAATAAGATTGTTTTGGGGGACATTTTAAAGCTCTTAAATTTGAATTATGCAGAGGGATTCTGAATTTCCATAAAGCATATACATTAAAATGACATCAATATTTTCTACCAAATTTTGTGTTTAATTTCCTATTTATGGTATTTGGTATACAACATATAGTATTTTGTATACTTTGATACTATGACATAAAAAAGTTAAAATTATTTAGTTTCTTTAGTAAAAAGGGTTTGAATATGTGTTATTCCTTCTCCACAAGCCAATACTTGGCACAGATGCAATTATGTCATAGATATTTTAAAGGATAGGAAGGAACTTTTATCATTTTTGCTGATATAGAAATAATCGTTAAATTTCCACTAATTAGCAAGATTTTCGCTCTTCTCTTTAATAATATCCGTCAATATTATAGTACTGGATCAATTGTTTCGTCATTTAAAAAAACAGATCATTCAAAAAGTTTAATTTTTATAAATAGATATTATCAATAATTTTCAAAAAAATATTTCTGTATGTCACTGGGAAATTAAAACCATTTTTTATCACATCAAATATTTAATAGTAAAAATGTCTTCAAACATTAAAATCCAAAATAATATTTATATTGCTTTCTCAGTTTATCTAGGAATAAATAAATTACTGTATATAATAGGTCACAATATCATCAGAAAACAGCTCATATTCATAGTTATCTTTTTTATGACATTATGAAATCATGAGAATGACGTTCAGTAAAAATATTGGTACATTAAAAAAGAAAAGTATAAAGCTAATAAAAGAAAGCAGCTTAAATGCTTTCACGTTTTAATCGTTAAAATTTTTTACTGAGAAAATCAGGAAAAACTACTTTTGCATAAGATATTTAATTCCGATTAAATGCCATCGATATTTTTAGAAATCCCATGGCGTAAAAGGTAGACAGTAAAACAAGATACAATTTTTTAAACTTTGCTTAGTAAAATAGATTATTTTCTAAAGGTTATTTATAGTTTATATTTGAGTTAAACGCATTTAAAAATTATGTGTCTGAAATGGGAAAACGGAAGTGAAGTAAAATTCTATAAAATATACAAATACATTCATTTTTTAAAATCTTTAATGATGTATTCAAATATAAAGCACCAAATATAATGTGTAAAGCTTCAATTAAAGTGTAAAGTTTCAATTACCTTTACTTATTTATAAAGCTTTTATGTTGATTTCTTTGAATATGCTTAATTCCTACAGCCATTTAACTTTAATTACAGAATTACACAAAAATTATGCATAAAGGCTTTTATATATATTCTATTTTTTAATAAAGATGGATATCTTTCTAAAATTATAATTATTAAAGTATTTACTTTCAGGCTTTTAATTTTTATAGGCTTTGTAGTTAATTACCCACTTACTGAGGATACATTTAATTTTGCTTATATTTTATTAAAAATAGTTTTATAATTCTACCTCCTATTTAAAAGATAAAAGAAGACATCTTTCAAGTAAATAAAAACAAATAAAAGAACATCAAATTATAAGTATTTGATTACATATTATGATGAAACGATTCTGACTTCATGTGAAAATTTAAATAACACAATGATCGTTTTACATTTTGCATTTATTTTTCATAGATTTAAATTAAATGCAATGACTATAATTGAATTTATTTCCCAAAGGAAAAATATGTATATGGATATTAAAACTTTTATAATTTATTTTCTTTATTTTTATGTTCAATTTCATTTTATTCTTAAGCATATAAACACCAAATGGTAATAATGATTTGTATCATTAAGAAAAAAATCATCATATAAATATTTAACATAACACATCGGGATATTTTCCTTTCAAACTTGAGAAATAAGTGTTAAGTTTATTTTCATTAAGTGTTTTTAGATTTATATCCATTTTTGTTTAATTCTAACAGTGCCTATCTACCAAATTTCTAATTGTATTATAAGTCAACTTTTTTTTACTTTTTAAATGAGATGTTGCTCTTATTATATATCTGAGACACATTCTGTTGTAGTCTAAATATTCTTAAAATAACATTTTTGCCTCTCTTTGTATAAATTTGCATAACACTAATTATAGTTAAAATTATATCAGATATATAAAGCTATAATTACACATTTTAAAATTTTATTATTATAAATTTTAATGAAATATTCAAAACGAAACTATAACTAACATGAAAAAATTAACTGTTGTAATATTTGTTGATCAATTTAATTATAAAAGGGTTTTTTAAAGTTTGATCGATTTCCATTACAAATTTTTCACTAGCATAAAATGCATAATAGAAAGTTCAATATTCATAACATCTTAGTATATTCCCATTTAAGTAAACTGTCTTCGATAAGTAATATTTAATATTAACTAAGAAATGAAATTGAAAGCAGTACCATAGCAAATAAATTTTATTAAAACGAAGATATGTTGTTCTAAACTTTGGCTCAAAATAATTTAATCCGTTTCGATATAAAGCTTACGTAACTTCAAAGAGGGAAATTAATCTAACTATACTAAACCAAATGAAGCTGGAATAATGGAGTCTTATGGTTAAAGAATTAATATAGATCTTTCAAATTATAAAATCCACTTAGCTCCACAAATAGAATTGAATTAAAGTCTTTTAAGAATAATCTATACTAAAATTCGCATAGGACTGATAGTTATACCTCATTGAATAAACCGAAAAAGTAATAGCCCGGATATGAATTTTTAACGATATATTGATATACTAAAGTCCATAATTTTATGAACTCTCGTATGTTTTAACTTAATATACTTTTATTATCTATTGAAACACCCGTGTATGTAAATTAAAACGTTGATAATATTTCAGGATAAAAAGTATTTTATAAGTTAATAAAAAATTCTAATTACTTATTGATGAAACAAATCATTTGATAAATTTTGCAACTCTAAGTGCAAAAGTTTCTTCTATGCAGTATTGCATTTTACACTTTATGATTTTTTTATTATGCCATGTACAAAAAGGATAGTAGCCTTAAAACTTTATTAATCTAATTTGTAAAATGAATACAAGAAATTTAGCATTTATAAAGTTGTCAAAAATTAAAGTTATTTAGAGATAAAGGTAAAGATGACCTAAGAATGTCTAACATACAAGCAATGGGAGCAAATAGATATATAATTAAAATATAGCAAATTTAAAAAATATATGTATAGGTAATTAACATAACATATTTTCAGAAAAATGAAGATACAATCAGAAACTATGATAAAAGAATGGATGATATCATTTGAATAAATCAATTTCTATTTAAAATAAGATGATAAACAGAATACAATCATTTTCTCAAAACTATAATGCAAATATAAATGCCATGTTTTTTCATTAATTAGTTTGGTATTTTGATCCAGACTTACAATTTTATTTCCCTGAGGTTTTATTGGAAATTTGATTATTCAGATATAAAAATAGAAGTTTCATTTTCCTAAACAATCGTGAACCTGGTTTTTGTGAAATTTCATGATGTTTTATTAGTTAAAACAGATTATAATAGCCAATGATTATCAACAAAGTTTCAAAAGTAAAACAAAATCATCCCTCATTTTAACTGAATATTTTCAGATAGTTAATCTTTCTATTTTATTTTTCTCTTTATTTTTTATTCAAAAATTTCACTAAATTTTCAAATACTTTTCACTTCTAGAATTTCAGACTATTCATATTTTATTCTTTTTTTGTTAGTTTCTAGATAAAAATTTAAAGATGTAGAATTCTTTTTTAAATATTTAGTAGTTTATTAGATGTGGATGAAAAGTATTAAATCTGATCAATTTTGTTGAAAGTTACGTGAAAACATCCAAATTTTGAATCGGAAAGTAATTTCAGATGGATGCTACTAAAATATTATTTACCCAACAAACGCGAAAAAAAGTAATATTTTACAATACTTGCATGATTTTAGAGTAAATTGTTTAATTTGTGTTTTGTCCAATTTTTAACACGATGGTTTTTGTTGTTACAATTCTGACAACTCTTTTTATCTTAAATAATTCAGATTTCTTTCTGTTGTAACCTCAAATGTTTATTTTGCATGTTTTTACCCATTTTGAACTCTTTTTTAAGAAATGATACTGTTTTGTGGTTTGATTTATTTTAAAAAATTGTGATGTAAAATTTGTTACTCATTAATTGAAAACAGCCCTTGAAATCAAGATATATCCGGAAGTCTCACTAACTCTAATTCTATGATGTTTCAAACTAAAGTTAACGAATTTCTTTTATTTTCCTTTCCAGCTTTAACCAAAATTATCATTTTTGAATCTAATCTTTAGCATTTCTTTGTTATACGACTTTCTATATCCAATTTCATACTTTCAGAAATTTTTGTGTTACCTAAATCTATTTTTATTTTGAATTCTTCTAAAATAAGTTTTATTGCATTTGCTACATCACTTGAAACTGCTTTCAACTTGAATTGATATTCTATAGCAACTTTTGGAAGAAATTAGCGAGACCAAGAAAGCTAAAAAAATGTACCTTCTGTGATAGTGACTAAAGTTCTAAAGGCCGCAAAATGATGTTGATTGGCTGATTTTAGTAAAAAATATATCAAAACAATCATTAAGCAAAAAAATCCAAAAAATAAAGCAGTTGCATGCATAAGAACATCTCCTATTATGAATCAAAGCATGCAGAATGAATTTTATCTTTTTTTTTATTATTATCTTATTTACTGCTAGTGATCCTTTGTTTGTATGACCCAACGATCATATAATTAACATCCTATTATCACAAAAGATGATTTTAGATGTTTAATCTTTTATTTAGAACAGGCATCCTAAATCGAATTTTGGAAAACATGTATTTATTGGTATATTGTTTATTACGTCACCCTAAAACCTTCCACTTCTTTGCGCATGCTTCAAAGGAATTTATTTTGTCAAAAAAAGAGACAAAAGATAAATGGATGATATGCTTACATATAACAATAGAGGAAATTTCTATTATTCTTGAAATTAGGAGATTCGATAATTATTAATCTCCTTCGCAATACCCCTTAGAAAAGTACAATCATTTAAATTTGTTGGTCTTGGGATCCAGATACGAACAGAAGATAAAAAGCAATTTTTTTTACCAAGCATTGGAAGCTTACTAATTTCACTCGATGTTTTAATAAATTTTATTTTATTCAGTCTCTAAAACTGTTTAAACGGTTTAATGGTTTAGATTGAAAACCACCTTCTTGTCAAACTAAGGCAATTAACAAAAATTTAAATTAATTAAATTAAAATTTATTCCTTTCTCATTCTACCTTTTCAAATAATAGTTTCCTTAATTTAAAAAAAAACTATTTTGGTGCGAATGAGTGACTGTACCGGGTATTAACAAATTAAATAATTTTAATAAAATAATCTTACAAAGTTTGTAGAGACATTTTGAATAAAATATAAATGCAAGGCCAAGGTTTAAACTGGAATACTTAAAAAAAAATTTGACGGGAAAGTAATTTTTTATAAATATCTGGCAATGAAATGTACATCAAACTTGAACTTTTTTCGAAGAAGAATGAAAGTCTGTTTACTTACTTTTGTTTGAATTTTCTTGTTTAAACTCATCTTAAAATAGTTTTTCTTCTTTTTCGCGCTAAAAAATTCTTTCCATTTTTCAAAATATACAGAAGGAGATCATTTGTAAATTCAAATATTTACTGAATAGTTAGAAACAAAAGATAATGAAATGTAGATTATTTTTTATTCAATTTTTAATTGAATATGCCTTATTAAATATTTACTCATCTTAGAATTTTTTTATAATTTACATTATTGCGAGAAAACTTCTTCAAGTATTACTTCAAGTGGAAATTTGGTTAACAAATATTTTACGCTCATTTTGTTTCCAGTTTTGATTAGTTACCTCAGAGATTGAATATGTAGAATAAATGCATTCACTGTATAAAGTTGCTAAATATTTATTAATTTTAAAAAAATCTTTTATTTTAAATTTGTTTTGGAATATGTTTCGTCATTGATTCTTTTATGTGTTTTAGTACAGTTTACATTTATTCGTAAGTACATTTTTTTCTTCAAAATATTACTATAGGACTATTTAAATGTAGTATTTCTTCGATTGCAGATTTTGGTTTAGATAATTTGTCTACTATATGATGTTACTACCATCATATGCATTTATTATATTATAAAATTAATAAATAAACTCAAATAATTTAGCTTTTTGTTTTATAGTGTACAGAATTTAATATTATAATCTAAAGAAAAAGTCATATATAGAATAAAATGAAGTCTCCGGAAAGCATCTATATATGTGAACATCAAAAACTTGAGAAATAGTTAACGGGCTCTAGATATATTTATACCATTTTGAAGAGCTATTATTAGGAAAGGTTTTAGTTTATCAAAATAAAAAAAGGAGTTCTGTATTCGATTTTAACTTTGCACTTATCCACGCATGCTCGAAAACCTCAAAAAAGCGCATATGTAAATAGCAAGAACTGTGGTATGTATATATGATACATTTCTTTGTCTACATCTGATTTTAAATAGCTAATTCAAAATTCAATATGTCCTATAAAAAAGGAAATTAATCTTTGGTCGGAAGAGGAAAGAAACGTTCGGTTAGCGAATGTAAGAGATAAAACGTCCAAACTTAGGGAAGAAGAGTATTTTCATGAGCGAAATTCCCGACTTTCTTTAAACCACAACGCACCTGAATTGCAGAGATAGATTGAATATCCTAAGGAGCGAAATGATCGCCTGTGTTTTGTCTTCGGACTTGTCATATTTTTACCTTTGTAACTATCTTTATATTTCTAAATGTGTGAGGTAAAAAATTGTTTTGTAATTATTTTAAATTATTTCTAAATATATTTTATGCTTATTTCATGTTACGTTGCGTGCTTATGTAATATCAAGTGGAGGCAACACTTAATTTTAAAGCTAATTTTTCAGGGGGTGCTATACCACGGGCAATTCTACGTGGGTACTGCTAGTGAATTAAGAAAGAAAAGTTCTTTATTTGCTTTAACATCTAAAATTTCTTTTCTATGCGTTATGAGAGTGTAGTATCTTTTATCATAATAATAATTTTTCTTTAAAATTTTCACATTTTTGCAATTTTTTCATCTAATTTATACACAATTTAAGATTTAAGTCTTGAAAACACGCTTACAATTTTTGATATGTTTATACATTATTACTCAGGTTTGTTGTTTTAAATTTCTAGACACTGGGAATGAATAATATAATAAACTATATAGAGGGATTGAGAATTGACCTCCTGTTTAGATAATTATCATATTCTCGTTTCTAACATATATTTGAGCTAAAATAAAGATAATTTATTTTGCAATGATATAAATGTCATTTGGAAATAAGCGTTCTTTGAATGCAGTTAAAGAAAAGATGTTTATATGCAAACGTTAAAACTTAAATATTCCAATGATCTGTATTCTTTTTTAAAGGAAATCGTAAAATATTATTTTTCTACGACAAAATAAGCATATTTTTTTTTAAATATTGAAAGTTATCTTCCATAGAAACATTGACTTGCACAAAGAATGTGAGCTCAGAATTGAAAATGTATTTGATATTTATATGCACTCTCCGAACGATTTGCGAAACTTCGATATTAGAGAAATAGAGTGGATTTAATTTCCTAATTTTCATTTTGTGCAAAAAGAAAAGAAATTTGTTTGAAGAAACGAAACAGTTAATATAAAAATGTAGCTTTTATTCATTGGGAAATACAATATTTCCAAATGAATGATTTGAATATACTTTACTGATTCTTTCCAATCTAAAAGTCTTAAAGTTTGGTTATTTCTAATTTTTTAATATAAATTGTAAAACTCTTTTCTTCGCATATAGATGTAGAAAAATATATCTTTATTTGAATGTTTATTCTAATTATGACACCATACTTAGCTTAACATGTAATTTCTCAATCATTAAATAGGAAACATTTGTTATATATATAAAGAAATCAACTATTATTTCAGATTGGATAGTACATGGGAATTGAAACTTCGAACAATTTCGAAATCTCCTCATTATTGAGAATAGATAATATTTGCATGTAGTTAATGGTGTTTTTGTTATTACTTGATATTAATAATTTATTATGAGCGAGCAATAAATACAAACTCTCAATATTTATATAATTATTGATATTTTACAGCAGAGAAGATTTTAAATTTTGAATGTTGTTGTTTTTGAAGTTGATTATTTCAAAATCAACATTTTAACGTTTATATCCATAATATATGATATGCAAGTTTAATTTGCTACTATCTAGTCTCTTTCCTGTTTCAAATGAGATTTAAATGGCTAAAATATTTATAAAATACATATAATTGCTGATAAAATTTCTAGCATTTTAGCTTCTTAACCTTTTAACCTTTCTAGTCGTCATACATTAACCTTCTACTGTCTATTCTTTTTTATTATTCAGATCTGATTCCAACAATCAAAACATCTATGGAATCCATATAATTATTAGTGTTTCACAGTAAGATTTGAAATGACTGCTTATAATCATCATTTTAGTATTTATTGTAATAATATTCTATATTCAAGTTTAATCTATTAGTTTAATGTTTCAAATAAGATTCCAGCAGTGAATATATATA
>JAOUZG010045189.1:2131354-2145602 GCA_026289955.1 Argiope argentata | reverse complement strand
AAAAAAAATATTTCTATAGAGAATTATGAGATATTAAATTTAATATATATCTGCACAATTATGTTTCCCTACAATGCGGCATTGAATGGTTATATAGATTGAAAAACAGCTTTACGATTTTGATTACTTAGCTAATAAATAAACAAATAAAAATTTGTATTGCGCTCGCTTTATTGTTCTTCTATTTTGTACTGATTTTTTTTATTTATTATTAGTTCTCTATATCTTTATTTTCTTTCTTAAAGGCTCTAAGTCGCTTAAGTTTAAAAGAGTTAGTAAGATTTAAAGCATAGATCAATAAATCCCTATTTCTTAAGCCTCGCAGAGCTTCGACTAATCTCAGTTCTAAGCAGAAGGCATATCTCGCCCCCTTCTGTAATGACAACTTTTCGACTTCCAAGTTTTTCTTTATTTCGATTTAAGTTCTTTCTTTTCATTTATCTCCCTCCCCTCTCTCTCCCTTTGTATTGTGGAAGCTATACAATAACGGTTTTCTTTCAGAACTTTCTTGAAATTGAGGGGAAAAAGTAAGCTTTATAAGAGAAAGAAAAATGTGAAGAAACGACAAAATCAATATTTCGATACAACAAATAAAAAATAACTATTTATTTATGACTGCCATCTGGCAATTTATAAAATGGCTTCTTGATTCTGGAAAACTAGAGTTGAATTAAATATACCGGTTGGTTAGACTAAAGTATTATTTTTATTGCATTTTGGAGACAAGTCTAGATATTATTTAAAAGTATAAAAAGTAATTGACGTTAAAGCGATAACAGATGTTGAAAGGAGAGCTCTGTAGTCTTTTAATATAGCATAATTTATTCTTCGTCGAATAATAAATCAGTCATAGTCACGATATTAATTCTAAATGGTACAAAAGTACAATAGGCATTAAATTTCAATAACATATAAATTCCACTTTAAATAACATATAATTTAAAGATTTTTTAAAAAGCTTCTTTCTTCCGGATATTTCTTTTTTTTCTTATTAAATTTTATTAGATCCCCCTTTTTATCATGTGAGAAAAAGACGTTTTTTCGTGGGTTTTTTTTAATAATTGGAGAAAGGAATAATTGAAGCTCGAAATCATGTAATCATTGAATAAAGAATAAATGCCAATATTTATTAACATCTTTTAATATCAATATTTATTTTACCTGCTTTTCCCAGTATTGCATTATTATTATGTATGCTTTTTTAAAAGCTGATGCATTTTAAAAAAATTGACCCGCTTTTACTAATATTGATTTTTCAAGCTGGTTTAAACTTTTTAATGACTTTAATTAATTAAGACAAAGAATGACTTAATAACAATAGAGTTTTCTCAGGTTAACTTTAAATGTATGATCGTACCTTTCATTTTCCTTTTTCATATTTTTTTTATTATTTAAATATATATTCTTGTATTTTTTCCTTCATCTTGATATTCCATTTATTTAAATATTTAGAGAATGTATATAGAAGTACCAACAGTTTGGAATAAGGAATTCTAAGTAAACTACATTTATATTCTAGTTGTTTTTGCAAGAGATTTGAGGTTCAAATCATGAATATTTTTATTATTCTTTCTTATTTAAACACCAGATGGTGTTCACTCTTAAAATGATGTCCTGTTAACTCAAAAGAGGTTGAAAATCCCCAAGAGAATGCTCTGAAACATTTAAAAATGAAATGAAAATAAAAATCATGAATTGACAAAATAAGTGAAGGTCAGTTTATAGTTTTGTAATCATTCCTAACTGATAAATTGCGCAATAGGGTTTAACTAAAAATTCCATTTTTGATTCTTTAATTAGTAATAGGTATGAAAATATATCCTTTGATATCGATCAAACAAATTATAAATGATAAAAATATTTGAGTAATGAAAAAATATTTGAGGCGCTTTTTTTACGAAATAATCAAGTTTTGATTTTTAATTTGTAATAGCTCGGCATAGTTGCCTTTTATTATAGAAAAAATATTTAAAATGTTGGAGTACATCTTGAGGTGCTGTAAGGACGTTAAATTTCCAAAAAACACACTTTCTGTACCTTTTTAAGAATTTATGTATGCTTCGATTGTGAAATAAAATACTTTAAATAGGCGTTGTCATATGAATGGAAATATGAAAAAGTTCTACTATTGAACTGGCATGGCACTGAGTTGTCACAGAAGTGGTTGTTCTTGAAGTATGGCGAAGTCTTGTCTGCGTTTGATGGCAAGGATAAACTTGGTTTAAATAAGTAGCTTTGTCGAGTTCAGTTGAGTAGACGTCTTCACTTCATCTAATATGTAATGAATTTGTTAGTTTGTATTCTTGTATGCTTTGCTGTGAGTAATATTGGCTCAGTATAGATCAGTGACGATATCTGTTAGTGTGTTCTATTTTTAAGAAATTTAGTTATTTTCTTGAAATTGAATTCCTTACTTTTGAAATTGTTATTAAATGATACTGTTATACTACGCAAAACCTAAAAATTGCTTCGGGGAAGTATCCTTCTGTAAATGAAATATGTGACACTTGTGTTTTCAAAATTTATAATTTTTCAATTTTTTTCACATAATTTAACCTTTTGGGGACATTTTGAAACGTTGTTATATTGTAATGAAATGAAAAAAGAATTGAACATGAAATCTAATTTATTGCTACTATAGCCATACTAAAATCTAAAAAACGTTTAAAGGTTCATTAATTTTTTTTCCATTTTTTTAAAGAAATTTCAAGCCTATTTCGGCACTTTAAAGTAATGAAATATTTCAACCAAAATTTAAAAATTGCTTTTGAACCAAAAAAGCAACCTTTCTTCACTATTACCAGATTATAATCTAAAAAAAATAAATAATGCCCATTTTAAAAATTTCCATGTTTTTATTTTTTACAAACTTTAAGATCTTTGCGACATCTAAAAATAAAGTAATATTTAAAATAATATTTTATTAATCCTAATCTGAGATTTCGCACCATTACCAAACAAAAATCTAAATAAATAAATGTATAAGTCTTGGGAACTTCCTTCATTCAATATACCATCTTAGCATAATGTTCTGAAACTACTAAAAACAGAATGAAACATTAAAGTCACGGTAACATATTTCATTTTCGATTGAATAATAGCTAGTAATTAACTTATGAAACTGCAAATACTGCTAACTTCCTTCAGTCTCTATACTGTTTTGTTATTTTGATGCACATCACAATTTAATTAAACTCACAAGGGAAATTAGAGCATTAAGAGACGGAAAATGCAATAATTAATTCAAATTAAGGGATGATGCTTCGATAAAATGACAAATGTGTCAAAATATTCCTCCCACATCGTAAAAGTGATCAATCGGACGATATCCTTACTGTCTAGAAAATGCCAGAATGAATTTGGAAAACTTTCCTTTAGAATAAGTTTTATAGTTATTGCAAGATTATAAGGAATGATGTTAAAAACCATGAGCCAAATAATGTAAAATATAGTTATCCTGATAATAAATTATTGTCTATGAAACTTAATCGTGTTTTTTTCCTATAGCTTTATAAAGACCAAAGTCATAGCCATTGGTAATATTTGTTGCTTACTGAACAAAAATGCATTGAAAAATATTTCCAGTAATCATTTATTGCCCTTTATAAAGAGAGAAAAACAGGTGAAATAACCCTTGCAAGTAATTTAATATTACATTTCGAAAACCGGAACTTTTCCTAAAATCATATTTTGCACAGTTTTTTTTTTCTTTTATTAATTCAATATTGCTTTGTTTCCAAACCGCCATCTTAGAAAAGTAAGTAATCTATTCGTTTGAAAAGGAATGACATGTAGAAAGCTGTATAACCTGTAATGGCTTACAAATCATAATTGCTATTAATGTTATCGGTTTTAAATATAACCTGTTTCAAATATAAATAAATATCATAGAGTTTTTTTAATCTTAATAATAAGCAATTTTTTATTATATCATTTTCTGTGATAAGTATAATTCAGGTAAGCGAATAATGTTAACTTTTAGCAGATGGATCATTTAGCAATAGCGCATGAAATATGGCATTGAAAAATGAATAGCTTTAATCATTAATATATTTGAAATGTTAATTCTCCCATTTATAGGGCAGAAGAAATTTTCCGAAAATTTTGATCGCAATCCCGTTTAAATACCTACGGTAAATTAGTTTCTTTACAATTAAATTTGACCCCATTACAATTAATAATAAAATAAGCATTGTAATATTCAATTTATAGCTATATGTCGATGATTATTTATTTTTACTATATTACATTCAGCTATATAAGAATAAATTTCCATCAGACTTCACCTTTCTTTTTTTATTCATATCAGCCGGTTCAATTAAAATTGAGAAATATGCCATATGAAATAAAGCTTAGAATACAGTTTTGATAATAAGGTGTCTAAGAAAGAATTTAAGCAGTTTTATATGATTTTATATTCAGCAGTTTTAAAAATGTTGATGAATAAATGTATTTATTTAGAATCTGTTAATATTAGATAAATGCATGCTGCATATAATTTTCAAAAGTTTCATTTTATATTTTCTACCCATTTTAGAATGACATTTTATTATGAAATTCTAAATATTAATTTTTGAAATACCTAAACTTTATTGATGATACACATTTTCTCTTCAAGTCCATATTTTGGTAAGATGCTTTATTTGTATTAAATAATAATAATAACTATTATGCAACTATTTTTATATCTTTAAAAATTGTTGAAAATAAGATGAAAATGAAAGATTAATTCAAGTATCTAATAAATCTAGTAATAGTTTGAAATTAATATCTTGACAATTATTTTATTAATTTTCAATTGATATTAATAACATATTTTGTTTGCCGTGTTTCTTATATAAGGTAAGAGTATTTTTTATGAAGAATAACAAGCAAAAGTTTTTGTATTTAGTGAATGAATAATAATATACAATTTATTTTACATTTGTTTCTGCATTATTAAATTTCACTATTGTTGAAAAATTACTTTTTTTAGTTTTATACAATACTTTTACAATTTTTTTCAATTCCTTTTTTTTAAACATAAACCAATTTCCCTAAGCTATCATTTTATTTTCATATTCCATCTCCTATCATTTTAGAATTTTTTATATGACTAGAGAACCATCAAAATTCTTGAATAACGCGAATGATATTCATTTTGGACAAGGATGAGCATGAAAAAATCTTATGGGAAGCCCTTTTTCCTAGAATACTTTCCCCTTTTCCTCATCTCATCGTTCAATCTATCTGCTTCTTTAATTTATTTGCTTCTCCTCTGATCATCAATCTTCCTCCTCTTCTTCTCATCTGTTGAACAATCCGGGATTCGTTGCTGACTATCTCACAGGATAAATAGGTTTCAACAGGCTCGCAGGTCCCGAACGGAACAGAATTCTGGACAAAATATTAGAAAATAATTGTACGAGATAACTCTATTGATATAAAAGAAAGGCCTTGGGAGAAAACCGATATCATTGCCTATGTTTCTTTTCATTTTTAATATAAAATCAGAATCTGCAATTTGATTAAGGAAATTATTACTAAATTAAAACGTACAAGACTGAATTTATTTTATAAAAACTTAATTAGCATCGAATAAAATACTTTTAAAGACTTTTACTTTAAATTTGGGTAAAAGTAATAAATAGATGTATAGATAAATTAAAGTTATCTATAATGTATAGATAAAAGATAAATAGATAACTTTACAGATATAGAAAAACAGCTTTAAAAGAGATTGATATAACAGGTTCTATTTTTCTCCTTTCTTAGTGTATGACCGGACTATGCAATTTGATTAGTTGAGTTGAATTTGTTATTTTATGGCACAAAAACTCTTTTTGGTGTCTATTTCTGAAGTTTAAAATATTTGCAACAATTTGTTATAGATAATTACAAAATCCAAATGTCTAAAAGTTTAAATCTGTGAGTTATGAAAAAGCATAATAATGATGTGAAGTATGGTACTATGCTAAAAAGAGTATTAAAGTTTATATAAGATTATAAAAACCAATATTTTTTTTTTAAAAAAAACTAACAAGACCAAATTTGGGGGTGGGAGGGTTAGATAGCAACTCGCTCAATTCAGGATGAAACTTTTGAAAACATGCAGGACGCTGTATAGGAAATCATTGACACCCCACAAGAATGTGTAAGACAGACATTGGGTTGTTACACATTGTACAAATTAATGCTGGGTCTCCTATCAACAAATGCCAATAAGTGAATCGAGTGTGTCCAGTTCTCAATCTAGTTAAAATTGTGTACAGTTTTCTACTGTGCAAAGTTGGTGAGAAATCTATTGTGGGTGTAATTATATGGGGCTTATTATGGATTTGTGCGTCCCATTCAGTTTGCCATTTAGAAGGCAAAATCCGACATATATATTTCTAGTAATCAAAAAAGAGGAATCTGTGTTGACAAGAAAGTAGCAGCCAGTTTAGCAGCCATATCAGCCTTTTCATTTACTGGAATTCCCTCATGTGCAGGAACCCAGCATAAGATAACTTGATGAAGGAAAAATATGTTATAAAATTAAAACGTGAGCGACATCTGGGGGAATTTATTGTCTTAGGGACAAATAATTCTCACTGACTAAAAATTAACAAAATAATGATATAAAGGGAAACTGAATTGAAAATGTAATTTAAAAATAATAAATAACTGAATGATTATATTAATGATATATAAGAAATGTTTATTAATATAAAAGATTATACTAATACATAAGAAACCTTTTATGAGAGATTGATATCATTGACATTTCTTTAAAGCGTTTTAGTGTAGGAACAGAATCTACAATTTAATAAAGGGAAGTGGTACTAAATTAAAAATTGCATGACTTGCGTTATCCTTGAAACATTAAATTCTCATTGAATAAAAATCAATAAAATATTTTAAAAGACTTTTACTTGAAAATTTGTTTAAAAGATAATAAACAGACGTAAGAGATAATTATACTGACATATAAGAAACGCCTGTAAAAGATTGATATCATTGAATATAATTTAAAAAATTAACATTGTCTTTAACTATTGTCTTTCGTTCTCCGAACTGTTTTTCTCCCCCTCATTTAAGGCATGCCTTAAATAACGTCCCACTAATGTAGGCAGGGTAACCTCAGAAACATCTCTCTCCTTCTGCACTAGTGTGGAAATTTCTCCAATGTTCGTTAAGAACAAATCGTAATTTCTTAGCTTCTAATACATATATTTGAGTGTAGTAAAAACTGCTCAGGAATTCATTACTTAGCAACATACCCACATCTCCAAATTAGTCAAATATTACTATCTTATATCGTAAATCCTCTTAGAGCGATCGTTTTTCGTTGATACGTGATTCCATTACAATTAATTTTATACAATAAAACTATTTACAAATATTTACAATATTTACATATAATTTACATAAAATTCGTAACAGTACTCCTTCTATCATTTACCAGAAAACAGAGAAAATAGTTTTAGGGTGTATTTAGTTCATTAAATTACTGTTTAAAGTACCCAATAAATATTGAAGTTATCGAAAAGATAGTACTTCGTATAAATGAAAGCTCCAAATGGATAAATTATTTTAAACTTTTAAATGTTTATTTTTATTTTGAGGGAAATAAAATAATTATTTTCAAACTAGGCATATATGTGGGGAAAAATATTAGCAATTAAAAAGTAGGAGTTTGAGAATTGAAATTATTTCGGAAACTGCGTGACAACGAAGGCTGTTTTGTTAATATGAAAATTAGAGTTCTTTATCGAATGTTAAGGAAAATTCGAGAAAGTTTACGGTGCCAGTTCATCAATAATGAAACGAGATAATTGAAGGAACAAGTTAGTCAAAATAAATTTTTTTCTTAACTTTAAAACCATAATTCTAATTTTCCTTAAAATTTAGTTAATGTCGATCTAATGAAGAATTCCAGAATTGATATTTAATTATTTGCAGTAGTAAAAAATAAAGTTAAATGTGATTAAATATGTATATATATAATTTTTCAAAGAATTATTGACAATTATTCTTTATAATGTGCTCCTTATATTTGTAAAAAATTGATAATGCAATTTCAAAAAAAATAATATATATATTTGCTTAATTTTTGAAAAAGAATTTCAAAAGTCACATAAAGTTTGAATAATTAGAATCTTTATTCAATCTGGGAAAATGAAACACGCATAACAATTATTTAAAATTAATTAAATATTCTTTTCTTTTCTTCACTCGTTATTTAAAAATTACCATCTCCAAAACTATTATAAAGATTAAAATGAAATCTGGTCAGCACATTTCAATGCATATATCAGAACATAATTTCTTGAACGGTCAAACACCCAATTGATCGTGGAAGTTAAATTATATTTTTATTCATTTTAATTTTTTCATTGAATGAGTCGCTTTAGTATTGTCAACGATCCAAAAAACTTTGTCTGGCATTTATTGTTTAAAAAATTATCACATTTCCTGTTTATTTCATTTAATATAAATGAATGCCCAAAGTGACATTTTTCTAGGTTTTATTTCCTGTAGTCATTAACTTATCTTTTTTTAATCAGAGCTTTTTTAAATGCAATGGCAACGCGTTATCAAAAGATGATTTTCAGAGATGCTCGCGCAGATAATAAATTTTTTTATTTTTCACCTACGGAATTTTGTTGAAAACCTCATCCAAAAATCAACATCATGTTCTGACATGATAATAAAGCATTACAAAGGGAAAGAGCAAAATAATAATACAAAATTAAAAATTATAATGTCTTTTAATAGCTAAGAAAATACAAAATCTCAAAACTGCAATATCGCACTCTTTTTAAGCATATTTTTACTTGCTTTTTAACTGAGATTTTACTCCATCAAAAATGAATTTTAAATTGAATTTCTGCGGTAAAATTATACATTAGTTGGTCATAATAACAGCAACTTTTGGTGTACAATTATCTATTTTATCCATTAGAGAAAATTTCGAAATCTGCTGTAAATGGAAGACCTAAATTACTAAATGGTGTATGAATCAAAATAATTAAAATATCAAATGATTGTAATAATGAAATTCAAACAACATCCAGCATATCTCTAAATAATTCAAAATACCACATTAAGAAATAGAAATAATTTGCTCTCCCGATGTTTGAACTGGTAACAATTAATCAAAATAATCAAAATTAATGATAAAAAGAGTGAAGTTTAACTAATAAAAGGAAAAAAGGACAATATGTGTGATTTAAATAAATATTAAATACCTTCGGAAATAATTACAGAGAGGAATATGTAGTAAAATATGTTTTTCAACTCAAAAATATAAAATTTTCCTTTACATATACTAATTGTTTCTGGTTTAAAAAAAACTTCAATATTGATTAATAATAATTATTATTTGAATGCTAGATAATTGCAAAAGTATTTTTCAGCATTTTCGCTTTCGGCAAATGCTACCTTAAATTTTTTTGTCCTCATTCAAATAGTCTTATTTTGTTGTTAACTCTTTGCCAGTTAATAATCATTTAATGGTAATAAATAGTTTTTTAAACATAAATATTTCTCTCCGTCCATATTTCAGAAGGCCATTAGAATATATTCAATTTGGCATATTACTAAAAAAAATTTTTTTTCCGATTTTCTTTTGTTATAATATCTTTAACTTATAGCTGCATAGATCTTTCTATTCAATATACTTCAATTCGAAGCTAAGCAGATTAGAAATATCAGAATTTCACTTTACTTCAAGTATACAGTTAACACGCAAGATTTAAAGATTCTTTTGAATAGTGTTTTTTTAATTTTGCACATTATAGACAAACAATAACTATTTTGGTACAATAATATAAATGATAATTTAAATTAACCAATGAACATTACAAATTTTCAATGAATTATATTTTAAAGAATTGATTAAGAGGTTTTCATATATATTTTGATTATAATCAAAAAACTTGATTTATAATTTTGATTGATTTTTGCTTCGCAAAAGTAAAATGCAATTTACATTTTGATAAAATCTAATAAATTGTTTTATTTCCTCTGTAGAATGTGGGAATAGCAATTTATTCATAGAAATAAATAAAAAGTGCATTTTTTAAGATATATTTCCAGAACTATATAGAAAAAGCTGCAACAGCTAATATTATTTTTTCTTCTTTACAGCAAAAAACCCTTGCATTTGTTTTAAAAAAAGCTAAATTAGTCTGTTTGATTTGATTTTACAGCTATTATGTAAATAAGAACAAATCTGAAAGAAATGAATGAGCGATTGCCATTTACTACTAAATCTGAAAGAAATGAATGAGCGATTGCCATTTACTACTTAACCTTTCGGTAATGCACAAAACTCGAATTGAACTTTGGAACAGAGAAAGTGGAGTCTATTATTTATTTTATTGTTTTCAAATTTATTATTTCATGTTTTTAGTTTATTATTTATTGTTTTTAAGTTTAAAAGCAAATTCTTCTTTAAATTCCCATTGAAATAATTCTTTTTTGAAATTGCAGCTTCTTGATCTAATCCTTTTTTGTTTTTTTTGGTTTTTAAGTAAATCTGTAAATCTGAAAAGAAAAAAATACTGTAGAGATTATGTCGGAGGCATTTATTCTCACTTCGCATTAGTTTTTATAGAAAAATTTTAAACTTAAAAGAGGATGCGATACTGTAATTGGCCATTTCTGACATGCACTTCAATGAAAAGAAAATCATTCAGCTTCCAGTGGGAATTGTGTGTAGTAAAAATAGCTATTTTACATCTCATGTTTCTACTGTAGTTAAAAATGTAATGTCTGCATGCATGATACTATGATCCAAAATATTTATTTTGAAGAAAGATTGCGTTTTCCATTTAGAAATAGTAGATACCGATTAATGAAAAAAGATAATGTGGGGCATATAATAATAGATAATTTCAAAAAGAAAAAAAAATATGTGACTGATTCAGAAAATTTAAGTAAGTTTGCATAATTTATTTCTGATTATTTAATAAAAATATAATATAACGATTTTTTTTCTTAAAAATAGATTATTAAAACATAGAATTCAAAAATAAGTTACTACTTGCCTTTTTAAGATTTGACAAAAGTGAAAATAGAATATAATTTCTCCAAAATACACAATTCCATTATTCTTAGACAAAAAAATCAATCGATTAAATAAATCTAATTATTCGGTCTTTATTCCCTTTAGATCAATTCTAGCAAAATTATGCCAACTTTTGCATTATTTTATATTCAACTATTCCAAATACGAATTGAACAAAAGAATTTTTTTCTTATTTCCCTCTATAGTTTGTAATTGAACTTACATCTGCGGATGAATAAAATACTCCCCTATCCCTATTCCAAAAGCATGCCTCCAACCGATTTGGAACAAGAAAGTGTATAAATTGAGGGAAAGGAATGCGTTTTATCTGCGCAAAGTGTTATCCAGTTGGGCACTCAGCCCACTCTTCCTTGCAACAATCACAAAACATCCCCCCTAAAAAAGGAGCCTTAAGCGAAGAAAATCGCATGGTCGACCCCAGCTGAGACACTGGTTATGGTGCCTTTTTCTTCCCCTGCAACGGCCCTGGTAGCTCCCGTCCTCCACCCCCCTACCTTTGTTTTCCTCCCTTACGACAACTTGCATCAATGCAGGATCCCTTCCATTAATCTGGGGAGTTGGCGATTCCTTCTTTGCGGTCTGGGGAGAAGAGGGGCTGTTTTATTATTTGTTTCGTTTGCCTCTTCTGGGAATATCTGATGACTTCTTTTCGGACGACCCCGGGAGGGGGCTAAATCCGAGAGGGGGGGATAGAACGGAAGATCTAGATATCCCCTTGATGCTCATCATGCTACACTTCCCGTGGATCGAAGTTTTCTCTTCAGAAGCAGCGTGACTGGACTGTCTGAACGAGTTTCGGAAACCTCTGGTGAGGGATCTTTGAGAAATTAAACTAATTCACAGGAAAATTGCATGGGCTTGAAGGTGCCAAACGTGCGGGTGGAGTTAATGTTCCATAAATCGCTCTGAAAGAGACTCGTGTTACTTAATTTAGCCCTTAAGATATTATATTATACGTAATAACTCGCTTTTATGAAGGATAAGAACATTACTTAAAACAAATCCCTTTCAGGCAAGAAATCGTTAAAATAATCTCTCGATTTGATTTTAGTATTTTATTATTTACCTCGCCTCTTTAGAATGTTATTATTATTATCATACTTTCACTCTTCATAAAATAGTACTTTATGTTCTTTAATAAAGCTTTTCTATACTTAATAATGCTATTGCACAACATTATACTGAATTTGTTGCATTCAATCTAATTTTAATTCATAATTAACGTCAGAAATGGAATCACAATACATAAATTTAAGAAAAATATTTGTCTTTCTTTATATTTTAAAATGAATATTTCCTAAATATATCCCATAATGTGAAATCTACATTAATGTATTTACTAAAAAAAGTAAAAAAAAAGAAAAAGTGCTTCACCGACATTTTTATATCATGATTAATTGATGTTCTTCAAAAATAGATAGATCTAAAACTTCGTAGATTTACAATGCTCTCAAGTTATTTTAATTTATGAAAGTACAATTATTTTCATTAATATTTATAGTTTTTTCAGTTCTTGCAAACCGATCAAAATTAATTTTTATGAAATAAATGGTCATAAATGGAAATACTTATAATAATAAAAAAGAATACTTAATCAATAAAAAAAATGAAGCTATAGTATTTCGATGACTGAAACGTTATATAGGCAAATGCATCTGAAGTAACTTGACATATCTTATAAAAGGTGATTTGATTTTTGAAACAATTCAAAGAAACAAGTCAGACTCAGTAAAAGTCTAAAGTAAATTCGTTCCTCAAAAGCTACAGAATTTCAAATTGTAGAAAAATAAACTCATTCAAAGTTTATTTTTACAAATGAATGAATTAATAGATCATATCTAAGTTTTCTAAATGAATTTCGCATTTCTTACTTTACATTAAAGGGAAAAATAATTCTGTTATATGTATTCGCTTAATATTGCTTTCGAACAAAATCAGACTTAGCAAATGCATTTGAATCCATGTACATTTCAGATGTTAAGAATTCGTTTGACTCACATTCGATTTTAGGAGATTCATTAAATTGTGAATCGCTAAACACCTGCAGCTGTTTTTAAACTCAAGCTACAAACAGTCTCTGTTTAATAAGCGAGCAAGCAATGAAATTATCCATACGGAGTTGTTCCCCATTTCATCCATATATTTCTCGACATAAAATTCTTCGACATCTGAACTTGAACCGAAATAAAACTTGACGTTTAAGTCCAACTTTTATCGGATAGAGTATTAATTAAACGTCAAAACGGCGGAATGCGTCAACTCTCCTTCCAGTCGGAAAGGAGACAAGTAGCAGGTTGAGATATCATCAATTCACATCTCAAGAAGGCGAAGTCGAAAATACTTCTCGCAAATCCCGTCGCCTTATAAAATTAAACTGAAAATATTACGAGCCTGTTGCACCGCATGCATTACGCCTGTGCCTCCGTCTTAAGCTCTGTTGGCTCCGGCCGTAAATCGCAGCGGAAATAAGCGTAATCGATGTGACAAACGGCATGAGGCGTAATTATGCGACATCGTCGGCTTTAAAATCGGTGGAGGTCGTAAATTTCTCGATGCAGTCATAAACTGGAGCAGATTTGGACGGGTCACATCAAGGCCTAATGATGTATGCAAGGTGCAATGTAATTTATTTAACGGTTGTTGATTGAAAATATGTATCGCATCAATTAAACCTCATTGCGATGCAAGGCTTGATTTCCCCCGTCCATCTTTGGTCAAAATTAAACCTATTTTACATGTACACCACAAATTTAATTTGATATTAACTTTTTAATTCCCACTATAAGCTCCCAATCTTCCTATATATATTTATGTATCTGTTCAAATTTTCAATCGTTAATAAAATACTTTTTATTCAACAACTCGCCGGATTTCTGGCACAGAGGTAGCCCGTCTTCCTCTTGTTCTGGTAGTCAAGGGATCGAGTCCCGATTCGGGCATGGTTGTTTTTCTGTGTGCTATCTGAGAGATGTGTGGCTGTGCCCCCTTGTAAAAAGAGATTGTGCAAGCAAGTGAGGTGAGTGTGTAGCTCTTTCTCTTGGCCCTAGTTGGTGCAACTTCAAAAACAAAAGACGCTCCTTTCAGCTTAAATCTTCTGCAGGGGGCTTTCCCATTGGCAAGTGCCATAATAATCAACAACTACAGTTCAAGTGCATCTTTTAAAACTTGCAGTGGATGACACTTGATGTTAAT